>QGSO01000737.1:0-380171 GCA_011037825.1 Carya cathayensis | reverse complement strand
ATTTACAAAATCTTGTCTAAGGTACTTGCTAATAGACTAGGGGAAGTCTTAAGCAAGATTATTTCAAAGCCCCAGAATGCCTTTGTAAGGGGGCGACAAATTCTGGACTCTGTGCTAATTGCTAATGAATGTCTGGATAGTAAGATGAAATCTGGTATGGCTGGCATCATGTGCAAATTAGATATGGAAAAAGCTTATGATCATGTGAATTGGGATTTCCTCCTTTTCTTAATGCGGAGATGTGGTTTTGGGGAGAAATGGTGTATGTGGATCAAATGGTGTATCTCAACAGCAAGATTCTCAGTGTTGATCAATGGCAGCCCGGAGGGTTTCTTCGACAGTTCCCGAGGTTTAAGACAAGGAGATCCTTTGTCCCCTCTTCTTTTTGTCATCATCATGGAGGCCCTAAGTAGGATGTTAACGGCTCTGGTTATTAATGGCTTTATGACTGGTTTTTCAGTGGGTGATGTGAATCGGGGCGTTATCTCTATTTCTCACTTGCTTTTTGCAGATGACACATTAATTTTTTGTGAGGCAGATAATGAACAACTTAGGGCGCTGAAGGCCCTTCTTTTATGCTTCGAGGCTGCATCAGGCCTGCGAGTGAATTTCGATAAATCAGAATTAGTGCCAGTCGGGAGAGTCAGCGATACTCAGCAGTTGGCCAGCACCCTTGGCTGTAAGGTTGCTTCGCTTCCTATGACCTATTTGGGACTACCGTTGGGAGCTACCACGCGATCCTTACATATTTGGGATCCAGTCATTGAGAAAATAGAAAGAAGACTGGCAGGGTGGAAGAGACTATATTTGTCGAAAGGCGGTCGTGTGACTCTTATCAAAAGTACTCTCTCTAACTTACCAACTTATTTTTTGTCTCTTTTCCCTATCCCAGCATGTGTGGCAGCACGCATTGAAAAACTTTTCAGAGACTTCCTATGGAGTGGGATGGGGGAGGAATTTAAGTTCCATCTAGTCAGGTGGGATAAGGTGTGCAGTCCAATACAATCAGGTGGGATAGGGATTAAGAATCTAAGAACGTTTAACGAGCACTTCTTGGGAAATGGCTTTGGAGATACAATATGGAACCAGAAGCACTATGGAAACTAGTAGTTGACTGCAGACATGGCAGATCTTGGGGGGGTTGGTGTACTAGAGAGGGGACTGAGCCCCATGGGGTTGGAATTTGGAGACATATCAGACAAAGGTGGGGCGTATTTGCTAATCATACTAGATTCCTGGTGGGGGATGGGACTTGTATAAATTTCTGGAGGGACATCTGGTGTGGGGAGGAGGCTTTGAAGGAGACTTTTCCAGTTGTGTTCCGTATGGCCTGTGAGCCAAATGCTTCGGTGGCGGATCTTTTAGTTCGTTCAGGGGACCAAATCCATTGGAATATTATCTTTAGTCGAGCAGCCCAAGATTGGGAGGTTGACAGTTTTGAGGCTTTTTTCAGCCTACTTTACTCTTTCAAGCTGAGTGGCTTGCGGGAAGATAAGTTGTGGTGGACACCTGCGAGCAAAGGAATTTTCTCGGTACGCTCTTTCTACAAGATTCTATCAACCACACCAAACTCTCACTTCCCTTGGAAGAAATTATGGAGGAATAAGGCACCTCCCAAAGCTCTTTTTTTCACCTGGACGGCAGCATTGGGTAAGATTTTGACTACTGACAACCTGCGAAAGCGTCGGATAATTATCGCGGACTGGTGTTGTATGTGTAAGAAAGCCGGTGAATCAGTGGATCATCTCTTATTACATTGCGAGACAGTTAGAGCTCTGTGGTGTGAAGTGTTCAATAGAATTGGGCTAAACTGGGTGATGCCTGCCAGGGTAGTTGATGTTTTGGCTTGTTGGGGGATACCAGGAGGTCTACCTCAGATTAAAGCGATGTGGAAGATGGTGCCTATCTGTATCATGTGGTGTATTTGGCGAGAGCGTAACGAAAGGACTTTCGAGGATAAGGAGCGGACTATAGAGGAGCTTCGCTCTCTTTTTTTCTCCACTTTATTTATTTGGGCCATTGCTTTAGACTTTAATGGCCAAACTGTACACTAGTTTTTGCTTTCTTCTATAGCGAACTAGATAGGTCATATCTCTTGTATTACATCTTGTATACTTGGGCTTTGCCTATTCGTATTAATACTACCGTTTACCTATCAAAAAAAAATAATTCCAGTTGGTCGATATTCCTCCAGATTTTAGTAAAGTAATGCAACCTAAAAGCACCAAAAGCATATATATTTTTCTATTTTAGTAAAAACACCAAGGATTGAAACACCCAATTAAATGAGCCCAAAGCTGTAGTATTTTGAGAGCACCGACACTGATAAAAGGGAAGCACAAGCTACATGTATATATATGTCACATACGATGCAGAGAATTTTCTTACAAGAAGGTTGTGGATATGTTTTCAAAAATCAATGGCATGCTGGTTCTTTATGTACTTGAAGAACTTGAACAGCTGAGTTTCACTCATGATAAAACAACCTAGCGCCGTCCATGTGCCCAATGCCGATTATGGTTCCCGGGTTTTACATGTGGATTTCTATGGCCAAGCCCCTACTTCGGCAGATCTTGCAACTCCATAACCTGTATCACCCGCTGCCTCTTAGCTGTAGAGGAAAAAAAATTGAATTACAGCCTCAACAAGTTTTTCAAGAATCTAAACTCAAAGCTGATGAATAGGAAAGGAGGACTCCATCGTCGAATTATATTGTTTCCTAAGCTATTCAAAGTTTCCAAAACTCCCACTTTACACATTTTTTTATGATTTCACTAATTTCAAGAAAGACATTTGGCTCCAACTAAAATGACAATGATTGTTAGGTTTTAAATACTGAATTCTCGAAACTCTAGGGGAAGAGACATACCATTCTCAGCTTGTTGGTAACGCTCTTGAAGTTTTCTCTTGGTAGCTTCAAGTTTCACTTGGACTGCAACCTCTTATGAACACTTGGGCATGGTGGAGTGCTCTGTTTCCAAACATCAAAACAGAGGTTTCGTGTGTGCATTTGGGCGGTTTCCAAGGTGTTTCCGACGTGAGATAGGGTGGCTGTCGTGGGAGAAAATAGGTGCGACGAGGCTGGGTTTTCTGTGAAGGTGCCGAAATTTTCTCCCGTTTCAGTGTGGCGATGAAGAGGAATAAGCAAAATGTAAGAGAGAGAGAGAGAGAGAGAGAGAGGTTTGTGAGAAATGAGAAACGCACAGGAGAGGAAGAGAAAAAAGACCTGGGGCAAAACATTTGTCGGTCAGGAAGGTAAAAAGACATAAATATTTGCCGGCAAAACAAAAATATAAATAAACAGATCGTAATTTTAGAATAAAATTAAGGGCAAAAATGGAAAAAATTTAGACGAAATTACTGTTACAAAGCGATTCATAGTTTATATATAAGTATAGATATTTACTAGTAAGGGCAACGTATGCCATGTGCCCAATTGACAAAAAAAAAAATCATAATAAATAATAAATGAAAAGGTAAATAAAGAAATTTAAACAAATTTAAAATATGTCATAAATTTAAAAAGTTAAAACAAAATATAATTAAAAGAAAAAAATTATAGACTTCGTATATAAGATATTTAAGTATATAATTATAACAATGGAAAGTTTAACAAAAAGACATTTCGAACATCTATCATATTGTTTCAGTTATAGGATTGATTGAGAACACGTCAACTTGTTTTGACGCAGTTGTTCAAAACATATGGTTAAAGAAGAAAACACAATAATTGTATAGTCATATTTGTTAAATAAAACAATATTATCATATTAAGAATAGTAACCAATCGAATATCTAAACAAATAATTAAATAAAAATTATTAATAAATGAAATAATAATAATATATATAAGCAACCAACACAGAAGCAAATAAAATATTGAAAAACATTAATTTTTTTTTTATGTGAAAATAATATATTTTTAAAAAATCATTTTATTTATGATTTTATTCTTTTAGAAAGATTATTTAATATTAATTTATTTATTTTATGTAAGGAAACTCTCCTTATTTAGATGAGTCTATTTTTCTAAGAAATATTCATTAAAACTCGTCATTTTATTTTATGGTAAAAAATATTATTTTTAGATTAAAATAAAAAGTTTAATTTTAAAATTTAATGAAGTTTTTTTCTTCTCTCTTTCTTCCTCTCTTATTTCTCTATATATTATTTTTACCCTATTATTAAAAGTTTCACTATAACAAAACAATACCGGATATTGCGTATGGGAGATCAATATAATGTAGATCGCAACGCAGCTGTCAACAATTACACATTTACAGTAAAATATTGTAGATCTTATAATAGAACAAATCTATTAAAAGAAATCAATATCTTGAGGAAAGGAAATATTCATACATCAAACATATAATGTCAATTGTCAACAATTTATCTTGACTATAGGTGCATTTATATAAATATAAAAATTAAATAACATTTTTTCAGATAAGATAGAAAAGAACATACCAGAAAGTAAAAGACAAGTAAAAGAATAATGGAACTGGAGGAAATTGACAACAACCGGATTGACGCACAGTAAAGCAAGAACAAAAGTAGCAACTCTGTAAAAAAAAATACATTGGAAAAAAATATTCTAACAATAAAAGCAGATGAAATAAATAAATTCAGTATTTATAGAGAAAAACTTAGAAGGAAAAAAATAATACATTAAATGAAATTTATTATCAATATTATTTTCAATAAAACATATAAGAAAAAACAAAAATGAAAAACATTGATTACTACTCTCTTTTATTTATTTATTTTCATTATAATGTTTCTACTAATCAGTCTCCGTTTATCAAGCACATCTTAAATCGGATGTACTTATTTATTTTTTCCCCCATCCCGTGTGCCCTCCCTCTCGTCGCAACCCCTCTCCCTCTCCTTCCCATTTCTCTCTTCTTACAACTCCTTACCATCGCAACCCAAATTGGTTGTCGTCTCCACCTCCCCCGTCAACTAGGCCTACCACTGCAGCCATTGAACACCACCACCGAGCCCTTCCTCTTCCACTAGCCTGAGGCCCGTAGCTCCTTCTTCTTCCCTCACATGAACGCCCTCTCTCTCTCTCTACATAATTTACCCAGGTCGCGGCTCAAATCTGCCACTTATAGTCTCACGTCGCTGCCCACAAGCACGCCAAACCTCCACCCCAGCCCACGCCGACCTTCCTCTCTCCCTCACATGCCCTCTCTCTCATGGGTTCTCCACCTCATGGTCAGATCTGCACTACCGGACTACCGTACCACCACCTCGACGGCATTTCCAACTCCAATGTAGCCTCTCCTAGCCATCACTTACTCAACCCAAGGCCTCTCTCTCTCTCTCTCTCTCTCTCTCTCTCTCGCTTGTATTATTCCTCACCTACGACCTCAACCACCCCAGCACCGCCGTGCTCCTCTCGAGCCACCATGAACAACAACATTGATGGATCTTCTCAAATGTGAGATTTTTTTTCAAAATTTTCAGTATATTTTGAGGTTTTGTTCACTTTATTTGGGTTTTTTTTTTTCCTGTCATACATCGGTTCATTGCTTGTCTCCCTCTCTCCTAAAGTGTGAGCAAATCGGAAGATTTCCTTACTAGTGTACACATGATTTATGTACACAATCATGATTTTCTTACTGCAGTTGTGAAAATTAGAAGATTTTGTTTACTGTGTTTCGATTCTATTTTGGTGTCATGTATATCCATATGTATTCGTTTGATTTTGTTGGGGTTATTTTCTGTGAAGTACTGATGATCATATGCGAATATGGTTTTTATTCTGTTTGGATGTTTTTAGCTATCAATTATATGCGTATGATCTTTGTGATCATAGTGTAAAAAACTCACACACGTTTTACTTGGAGAAGAAGAATAAGAAGCATGCCCATGAATGCCAAGATTTAGGAGGAGGAGCAATTCAAAACACACAAAGATTTTTCTGCAAAGAAAGTGACAATAGTAGAAGTGGAAGGAAAATATTAAGGTCCCAGATTTGAGTCGGTTTCAATCTGTCAAAGAAAGCGATAAGATCATAAATGTAAGAAGACAATAATAGTTAGACGGTGAAGGAAAATGAGAAACAAAAGTGGATGAATTTGGTTATAAAATCAAGAATAAAATTGGAAACAAATGAGTAGGAAAGACGGATGTTCAGAAACGTAAAAAGACCAAAACAGTAGCGGCAAAAGAAAAATAAAATGAAACATAATAGAATTTTGGAATACAAGCAGGAACAAAATTGAAAATGAAAAAGTTAGACAAAACTATTATACATCTAACATTCGCATTTATATATATAGTAGATATATTATTTATAATCTTCCATACTCTGTTGGAAATTGTCCGAAAGGTTATTTATCGACACAACAAAGTAAAATCATTCTTGACGAGCTAAGGTATAGAATTTGATTCTAGAAATAAAACAAAAGGCTTCCATACATGTGCATTTAAACAAGGAATCGACAACAAACTGGCTAAGCCAGGTGAAGGATCAATAAGATATCAAAAGAGGAAATGTGAAACGAGTAATTCTAGGATGAGTTAGGGATGCTTCGAGAATGAGATGAATTGAAAAATATGTGAATAATATTAAAATAAATAATGAATAGGAAGAAAAATATTTGAATTATGATGTTTTATAGGATTTTAAAAAATAGGAGAGGAAAAGTTAAATAAAAATAATATAAAGTTAAAATATTATTAGAATATATATTTTTTTAATATTATTTGTGTTTTAGAATATGAAAAAGTTGAATTATTTTTTATGTTTTGTTTGAAAGTTTGAAAAAGTTGTAATGATTAGATAAAGAAATTAAAGATTTGAAATTGAAATTTTTTTTTTTAATGAGATTTGGGAAGGAAATGAGATGAATTATCTCATATTCCAAATGAAATTAAATGAATTGAGTTGAGATTAAATTTGAAAGTTGAATAAAATATTGTTAATTTTTTTAGTTTTTTTTTTTTTATTTTGAGATTTAAAAAATTGAATTATTTATTTTATTTTGTATGAGAATTTGAAAAAAAGAAATGATATTTATAGTTTTAGAGTATGTAAATCTCGCGTACTCTTTTTTAAAAAAATAAGTAAATATAGAATCTATATAAAAAAATTATTTTTTTAATAATAAACTTTAATTTTTTTAAAAAGAGTACATAAAATTTACGAATTTTAAAATTGTATGTAATATTATTTTTAAAAAAATTATAATAATAAAATAAATTGACATGAAGGGAGACCAAATAATTATTCAAAATTATCCCAAACCCAGTAGTCTTCTGAACGCAACATTCAGATAATCGCTTCCCTTATTTTTTTTATCTTTTTCTTTTCCCTCTTTTTTAATACAAGCCCAGTTTTCCACTTTCTGTACCAAGACTTTCCCGAGAAAATCCTAGTCTGGTGCTTTCATCAGTCCCAAATTCAATCCCATCCATCACTAAGCCTTTGCTATTTCCACCTGAAGGTAAGCCCCTTTGTTCGCTTTCCTAGTCGGTTCTCTTATTTTCTTCATCTGGGTCAGCGTGTTACATCTGGGTGCCCTTCTTAAATGCCACTCAATTCGCTGTGCTATTCTAGTACTAGCAATAATCTACTTTCAGATAAAATTATTACTGTTGGGTGATTGGTGTGTCCAGATGATGTCTCCTCCAAGAAGAAAGAAATGGACTGAAGCAGAAGAGAGAACCCTAATCTCAAAATATGGAGAGATGGTCTCTGATGGAACCCTCGCCAAGATGAAAACCCGTGAGAAGAAATTCCAACCCATTGCTTGTTATGTCAATTCGGTGCACCACGCTCGCGATTCTATCGCGTACCCTTGGCAATGGACTTGGAAGGACGTGTCCACCAAGGTCCAGAACATGAGGCACCAGTACTTGCTTGTCAAGCAAAAGATCAAGAAGCCTGATTCTGAAAATTCCGGCGCGGGGGACTGTAATAATAGGGAGGAATTTGATTGGGTGGAGGGACATACTCATTGGTCGAATTTTTTGAGGTATAAAGAGGTTTTCGGGGACGTGCCAATAGGGAATGGGAGTAATGCCGATTTGGCGACGGTGATGAATGGTGAGAATGGTGGGGGTTTCATGGAGAGGGCGATGGATATGGTGGGGTTTGGAACAATGGATAATGATGGGAACGGGGATTTTCCAGTGGCAGGGATCAATGGCATTGAGAATGGGGTGATGGGTTTTGGTTTTGAGTACGATGGAGAGGAAGTGGAGGAGAATTATAATGGGAATGATCAGGTTAGGGAGGGGAGGGACGCTGGTTTTGTGTATGAAGAAGTAAATATGAATGGGTCCAATTCAAAGAAGAAGAGGAAGGTGTTGAAAGGTTTGGAAAGGAAGGCATATGGGTTTCTTGCAAACCAGTTGGCGCAGTTGAGGGAATTGGAGGCTCGGTTTGAGCAGCGTGAGCTGGAGAGAGAGCGTGAGAGGCAAAGGAGAGAGAGTGTCCGTTCGGAGGTGGAGAAAGAATGGGAACGAAAATGGGAAGAGAGTGAAAAGAAGATGGAAGAGCGAGAGAAGGCTAGGGAGAAGTTGAGGAAGCAGAGAATTCGAGAATGGGAAGCTCTGGAGAAGGAGAGTGAGGAGAGGGAAAGAAGAAAAAGAGAGGAAGAGTTGAATCATGAGAGAGAATGGCAGGAGAGGATGAATAGAAGATCAGAATGGAAGAAGAGGATTGATGATTTGCTGAATCAGCATCGGGCAGACATGAACCAGATTCAGACCCGAATTCTTCATGAGCAGCAAAACCTCACCAACCAGTTGCTTGGGATTGTCTCTCAATGGACCGCTCATCCAGCTGGGCTTTCTGATCATACTAGTGCTAGCAACCATTATCTTTCACAGATGATGCAGAATCTGCATCATGTAAATGGTATGGTTCATGGAGATACAAGGGTTGAGGGAGATAATCAAGATGATCAATTCATTGTTGATGGGTGAGGTGTTTTTTGAACGAACATTTTCTGCATGTCCAGCTGAAGCTATTAGAGGATGATTATGGTCACGTGAAGAAGTGTAAAGGTCAGAGAATTGTTGAGTACATTCTAATGTGGACTTTCTTCAACTAGGTATTGTTGTATACTTATCTGTGTACCTGGGATTCTAATCAATAAGAATATAAAATTTATCTGTTAAATTTTTTATGTAACTATCTCTTGTATAAATAAAGAAATGTTTCTGATTGAATCCCATGGCAAAACGGGGTGTAGGTTTGGATGATTGTTGATGCATTGCATTGTTGGTAAATTTTAGCTGTTACATTTCATTGACTGGTATGTTCGTCGCGCCTAGAGGATCTTCAACCAATAAGTCCATTCTCAATCCTATTCTCATGGGAGGAGCAACTTCTGACTGACCTTAACATTTATTATTCCAATTTTTGCTGCGTGTATGTAACATTTTTTTATAAGATTACCGATAAAAAAGATTATAAGGCAAATTTTCTTAAATAATATAAAAGGCATAGCCATTATCATGTTAGACGGGGTATACTGCAAATATGCCCAGTGAGAGGGGGAATAGGAAAAAAAAAAAACTCCTGGGTACTAAAATTGGGAACACAAAAGTGGGTTGTCACCCAGTGGTTAAGAGTAGTAAAAAACTAAAGCCTTAAGTTCTTCTATTGTGTTTAACATGCCCTGTGTACTTGGGCTATGCCTATTCTTATTAATATTATTTTAATCGTTTAATGTAAAAAAAAAATGTTAAAAAAAAAACCAAGTCAAAGCGAGCACCACTGTTTAAATATGTAAGTTTATGTGCTACTATATATATCCAAGTGATGTTGTTCAATTACTTCAATGGAGGATACTGCTTATTTAATATGTAAATGCATTATAGGAGAACAAGTTTGAAAAAGTAATTATCTGTTTCCACCCACATTATATGAGTGTTCTTGTCAGTGAGCAAAGGGACTATTTACCGATGAATTTTAATGGATTAAGCATCCATGATTTTCTTGTATCTATTGCTCATCCTAATTGAGTCTTTTTTATATGTCCCGTGTACATGGGATATGGGTTCATTGATTTTAATCAATAAAATTCTCGTTTACTTATCTTCCCCCCAAAAAAGGCAAAGGGACTGATTAAGCTTATTACCCTTTGTATCACTGAGATGGGTTGCAATAGTGTCTTTGTGAGTCTCATCCCTACCAGGCCAGGCGGAAATGACAACCACTTGGAATGAGGATGCTGCAGACCACTTTCATCATTTGTGAAAGTGTCTCTTTTCAGTGAGTAGCTAGAGTTTATATTTATGCGGTGGCATCTCTAACTTGTTTCATGAGATGAAAAGTACTGGGAACTTGTTTCATGAGATGAAAAGTAGTGGGTGTACTTCATCAGGTATGACATCCATGCTTTTGTACATTGGTTATGCATTCCTTCTATTTATTTGTTTCTCTTTTGATTCTTTCACCTTTTCTGGGGGTTGGGGTGGGTTGGAGAGTGCTTTGTTGGGCTAGCTTGTGCATACAATTGTTTATGTTAAACTCTTTGTGCTGCTAAACTTTTATTGTGTAAATTAACTGGCATTCGCATCCAAAGTGTCCACTTCATTAAATCGTTGCTAGACCAAGACAAACAATAGTTATTATTTGGAGGGCAGAAGTACCTTTAGAAGAATATCATCTTTGATGAGCATTGAACAATTCAAACTGAAAAATCTTAATTGAACATACAAACAGACACTTGTGCACAGGTTGAAGACTTGATGCATTTGAAACTCTGAAATCACATACTATTGAACCTACATTAAATTCCATCCTTGTATCTACTCAAATATGCAATGATGTATGAAAATGTTTAGTTATGCCAGTGAAATATTTGTATTTAGTAATTTGTGGTATTTGGCCTGCCTCACTGAATGACTGTGGCTTGTTAAGTGAGCTACTTCAATCACCCGGGCAAATTTGAACTCTGGCCCCTGTTTAGCTTCTCTTGAAAAATTGAACTCTAGCCCAAATTAGTAAACAGATCTCCTACTTGTGTACAACTGTTAAGGTCTTCTTTTTTTTTCTTGCTTTCCTAATTCTTCTCTTTTTAAAAAAAAAAAAAATTGGTTGGGGAGGGTTGTAGCATGCTGAATGCAGTTGCAATACAAATATTGACTTTGAACTCAATATGGCGTGGCACTGCGAGTGTTGTAGGCTGTAGCAGTTCCAGAAGAATATTATTATTTTTTAGTCTAAATATTTAAAGAAGACAGAAGTCTGCTGGATTCAGTTCCGCACACTAATACTGATGTTGAACTCATTACAATGTGGATTTGGCGGTGTAACTACTGCATTATAAGAATTTCACTTTTGGGGACCTACCTGACAGACTGATGAAGAAATGTATGAGAGGTAGCATTCTCACTTCTGGTGAAGGAAGGATGGTGTCCTCAATATGTACTTTCTCCTCCATGTAATTTCTATAATTTCAATTAATCTAGACTTTTATTTTGCCACTAGGCATTCAGGGTCATCAATAATTTTATTTGAGAGGGCGTTTTCAGCCACTGCATTCTGTTAGGGTAAGCAATCTGTTGTAAGTTTCATTTCAAGATGTGCAAGGCCAAAAGGTTTCATTCATGAAGGCCGTCTGTAATACCCAATAGCAACCCTGAAATTTTATCCATTGATCAGGTATAAATCCCTTTAAGATGAACCATGCAAGCTCCTTAAGAGTGATATGATTTGAAATGCTTGGAACATTCCCATTGACAATGGACAGCTTTGCTGTCCATGATTCATGTTTGCTTATTTGCTTTGCTGTCCATAATCCTTGTTTCCTTATTTCAGCTTTCCTTATTTTACTTATGTTTGTACAATTGCATACAACTTTGACAGAATATAGTTTCCATGTATAGGTCTAGAATCATTTGGAAACTTACTTCTTTCCATGTATAGCATTCTTGTAAGAGTGTGATACCTGGGAGAGAGAAAATTTTTAAGGGAGAGAAAATCCTCTTTGTACACTTTTTTTCTTTCCAGTTTGTTTTTTCCTTTTCTCTTCGAGCTTAGATGGTATCCATGATTGGATGAACTTGAGTATTTTGGTGGGGAGGAGAAATGGCTTTTGCGAAAGTTGTTGTTATTGAGCTTAAAACCTTTGAAGTTTCTAGGGAGGGAAGATGGTTGATCATTGCAGAAAGTGGGTGGAGGCTTGTGAGAAGCCTAAGAATGGAGTTAGCCACTGCAAGGTGGTTTAGCAAGGCTCTGGAGGATGGCATGAAGGGAAGGAGCAAGAGTTTTTATGCTAGCCATCAGGAAGGTGACAGGGGATTTACTGTGCAGAGGTGCACAAATATTCAAGGTGCTTTCATGACGTTGGAAGAGCATCGAGGTGGTGGCCGTCGTAACAGCATTCTGGTTCCTGAGGATAGAGATGGAAGGGGATGGAGGAAACTGGCGGAGGTGATAAGGGACGTGGCTCGGTCTGGTGGCTAGGCACCACGGGATGCTCAGTCCGTTGGTCAGGAACCATCAGCGACGTCGGCTCCTTAGTCGTACAAGGAAGCCCTCCAACAACAGGGTTCCTTCGTCCCATCCCATCACTGGGATAGAAGGCCTGTCAATGGCGTCATTTCTGCAAAGAACCAGAGGCGTGAGGAGGATGTCAGGAGTAGTGTTGGCCTGCAAAAGGAAAGAGCTCTTCGGTTATTAACTGATATGGAAAAACAAATGGGTGAATTGCATTTAAACTTGACTTAGATTAAATGGTGCGTTGAAGTTAATGGGTGGGGACTGGACCCAGGCAGGGAGGATGGGTCAACGGGCCCTGGGCTAGTTGAGGGAGCTGGGCCCAAGTCTCAATCCAAGGGCAAGGGCCCTTTATTTGAATCAGGCCTTGGAGCCTCAATTGGGCCACGGGAGGGAGCTGGGCCTTCCAAGGGGAAGGGCCCAACTCACGGACAAAAGCCCGCCAGGCCTTATGCCGGCTCAGTGTGGCGTTGACATGGGGTTTCTCTTCCCCCCGCAGTTGTGGGTCGCGGCGAGGGAGGTGGGAGTGAACCTCAGAGGCCGGCGAAGGTGGGGGTGCTACCGGCGAAGGGTGGGGCTCCCTTGCCAGAGGTTTTTTCGCCCGTTCCAGTTCCAGTTGGAGCTGCCGTAGTTGTTTCGCTACCTGTCTCCAGCTGCGACGCATTGGGATCAGCACAGAGTGGGTCGCCCGAGGATGCAGGGTCTTCAACGGCAGTCATGGCTCCCATCCCAACACCGGCGACTATTCTACTACCTCCGGAGACGCCGTGCGAAGCAGTTTCTCAAGTTTTTCCTCAAAACTTGAGTGGGGAACACTTACAGAACAGGTCGTTGGACTTAGGAGAGCCTTCGACGACAGTTATTGCTCCATCTCCTCTGCAGATGGCTGTCTTACCTTCTGAGGGGGTGCCAATGGGAATTAAAGAGCCTGTTCAGACTCAGCCGTGGGAGGTAATACACGGCTCTACTTTGGTAGTGTCCTTGGTAGACAATGGGCCTTCTATTGAGGAACCAACTCCTCTTTGCACAATTTCCCCTGACTTGGACTTGTCTACATCGGAGTGGGTATTTAAGAAGGTTGAGGAGATGTATTCTTCTCTCAGTATTTCTTGTGTGGGCTATGAGGATCAATTTAGAGCCCTTCTTATTGCTATTAAAAATAGTCGTTCGAAGTCGACCAAGAAGAAAGCAAGGGAACTTAAAAGGCTTTCTTGCTCCATCAACTATGAAGCTAAAGAAGGTGGTGGTGGTAGAGATAGATTGAAAGGGAGAGCACTATTTGTAACTATGAAGCCTAAGATATTGTCGTGGAATGTGAGGGGGCTGAATGATTGCAATAAATGACTTCATATAAGATCTTTATTGCGGTCATGGAAAGTGGATGTTGTGTGTTTTCAAGAAGGTGGAGTCGGTTGAGGAATGTGTTGGAAATTTTTCGGTTGCCTATCGTTTTAAAAATACGATTGATGGATGGGAATGGGCCTTTGCAGGTACTTATGGTCCAAATTTCGATAATGAGAGGAGGCGACTATGGGAGGAGTTGGCAAGTCTTATTTATTTATGGGACGTGCCATGGTGCATAGGGGGGGATTTTAATATTGTTCGCTTCCCCAGCGAGCAATCGGGGACTCATCGCCACTCGACGGCCATGGAGGAGTTCTCAGAGTTTGTATTTGATTTAGATCTTATGGACCTCCCTCTACTCGGGGGTGAGTTCACATGGTTTAATAGTCGGGGATGGTCAAGATTGGATCCGTTCCTTGTCTCCCCGTCATGGGAGGCGTATTTTCTTGAACTTTCTCAAGAAAGGTTGCCCCGTGTGTGTTCCGACCATTTCCCTATTGTGTTAGATTGTGGAGGTATTATTGGTAGACGCAGACCTTTCAAGTTTGAAAATATGTGGTTAGCGGCGGAGGGTTTTGTAGATAAGGTACGTTCTTGGTGGTCCTCTTATATGTTTACAGGCAATCCCAGTTTCATCCTAGCCTGCAAGCTCAAAGTTTTGAAGCAAGATCTCAAGAAGTGGAATTTGGAAGTGTTTGGTAGCATTGATAATCAAAAGAATACCCTTATGGAGGAATTACAAGATTGAGGCTAGGAACTGACGGGAGACCTCTCGGAGGAGGCCCTTGCTAGGAAAAGGGTGGTTTTAATTGAGCTGGAGAAAGTGTTATTGATGGAAGAGATTTCGTGGCGACAAAAATCCAAGGCCCTTTGGCTAAAAGAGGATGATAAATGTACAAAGTTCTTCCATAAAGTGGCGAATTCACATCGACGCAGTAACACTATTGAGACACTCCACTCAAGTACTCAAGTACTTTCATCCTCTGATGAGTTGGAAAATCACATTGTGCAGCATTTTGAAAACCTCCTTTCGGAACCGGTACGCTTGAGGCCAAAACTTGATGGCTTGTTTTTCAAGTCTATTGATTCACAAAGTGCAAATGGTTTGGAAAGGGAGTTTGAGGAAGATGAGGTGTTCAAGGTTATTCGTAGCATGGCAAAGGACAAGGCACCAGGCCCAGATGAATTCTTGATGGGATTTTTCTAGGTTTGTTGGGATTTAGTGAAAGGTGATATCATGCAGGTCTTTGCAGAATTCCACTCTCTCCATAAATTTGAGAAAAGCCTCAATGCGACGTTCATTGTTCTTATTCCAAAGAAACACGGGGCTAAGGTAATTGAAGATTTTCGCCCTATAAGCCTTGTGAGTGGAGTCTACAAAATAATCTCCAAGGTTCTGGCAAAGAGGCTTAGCTTGGTGATGGAACATATTATCTATAAGCCCCAAAATGCCTTCATTAGGGGGAAACAGATTCTGGATTCAGTGCTTATCACCAATGAGTGCTTGGATCATAGGTTGCAAGAAGGCATTCCAGGTATTCTTTGCAAGCTTGATATGGAAAATGCCTATGACCATGTGAATTGGGATTTCCTCCTTTACTTACTCGGTAGGTGTGGTTTTGGTGATAGGTGGATCTCATGGATCCGCTATTGTATTCTACCATCCGGTTTTCAGTGTTAGTTAATGGCACTCTTGCTGGGTTCTTTAATAGCACACGTGGTCTAAGGCAGAGGGATTCCTTGTCACCCTCCTGTTTGTCATTGTTCTGGAGGCACTTGGTCGGTTGGTGAAGGCTGCTATTGGCAGAGGTTACTTATTTGGTTTCTCGGTCGGTAATGGCACAAATTGGCCTACTTCACTCTCTTATCTCTTATTTGCAGATGATACCCTCTTATTTTGTGATGCGGATTCTGGTCAAATTCAATCTCTGCGAGCTCTCTTGTTATGCTTTGAAGTAGTGTCGGGGCTCAAGGTTAATCTTAGCAAATCCGAGATGGTTGCGGTGGGTGTGGTGCCTAATATTAACAGCTTGGCGCGGCTGTTGGATTGCAAGGTGTCTTCTTTGCCTATGCAATATTTGGGTCTCCCGTTGGGGGCTAACTTTAAGGCTCAAGCCAGTTGGGATGGGGTGGTGGAGAAAGTTGAGAGGAAGCTTGCTGGGTGGAAACGGATGTATCTATCGAAAGGGGGGCGACTTACTTTAATTAAGAGTTCCTTAACCAATCTTTCCACTTTTTTCCTTTCACTCTTTCCTTTGCCTGCAGGGGTGGCGACTAGAATTGAGAGACTATTCCGGGCTTTTCTGTGGGGAGAATGGGGGAGGAAACAAAATTCCACCTAGTTAACTGGAACAAGGTTTGTTCTCCTATTCCAAATGGAGGCTTGGGGATATGTAATTTACGAACGTTCAATAAAGCTTTATTGGGTAAATGGTTATGGAGGTACCACCTAGAGGGGAACACACTATGGAAGGAGATTATTGATTCTAGACATAGGAGCGAGTGGGGAGGCTGGTGCTCCAAGGAAGTAAGGGGGAGACATGATGTGGGCCTATGGAAATTTATTAGGAGGGGTTGGCAGGCGTTTGAAAGCCACTTATGATTTGTGATGGGAAATGGTTCCAGAATCAGGTTTTGGCATGATGTTTGGTGTGGAGCGTACGCGCTGTACAGGGCATTTCCAGCACTCTATAGTATTGCAGCTAACAGAGGGGCCTCTGTTGCATATATGCAAATATTCTCCCATGGATCTTATCAGTGGAACGTTCTTTTTAATAGAAATATTCACAATTGGGAACTGCAGGCTGTGTCTGATTTCCTCGGGTTGTTCTATTCCATGGGAAATAATACGGCCCAAGAAGATAGGTTGCAATGGAAGGCTAATGGTAGTAAAAAATGTACAATTAGGACCTACTACAAGATTTTGTCAATCTATGGCCATGTTTCATTTCCATGGAAGAGGATTTGGAGATCACGGGTGCCTACTAAGGTTGCCTTTTTCGTATGGATTACTGCTCTTGGGAAGATCTTGACTACGGACAATCTGAGGAAGTGGGGAATCATAGTGATGGATTGGTGCTACCTGTGTAAAAAACATGGAGAATCTGTAGATTGCTTAGTATGGCATTGCGAGGTCACAAGGGGGCTATGGAATGAGATCTTTAGAAGAATGGATATTGCTTGGGTAATGCCTTCACGGGTGGTGGATTTATTGGCCTATTGGAAGAAGTTTCAAGGCTATCCTCAAGTGGCGGCAGTGTGGAAGATGATCTCGTTGTGTATCATGTGATTTACATGGTCGGAGAGGAATGAGAGATGCTTTGAAGATAGGGAACGCACAATGGAGGAGCTTCAAAATTTATTTATGCGCACTTTAATGCAATGGTTTTCAGCCATTATACTTGATGGAAACAATGTCCAGGATTTTCTTTCTTTAGCTAGAATGTAATTAGGTGTTTCTTTTGTATACTTCCTGTGTACACGGGCTATGCTTACTTCATTCGTATGAATAAAATTCTCCTATTACTGATAAAAAAACAACATTCTTGTAAAGTCTATATATAATATACAGAACACTCAAGGCCAGTTAACACGGCTACTTCATACAATCTTGATATGGTATCAAGAGCCGACTGCTAAGGTTATTGTCTCTCTTGAATTGTTTTTATCAGTTTCGGTTTCTCTCGTGTTTCGGTATCTCTCTTGGTGCACCAAGGTCCCGACATCACAGTTTCTTTTTCTTGGTGTTCTGTTATCTGGTTTGGTGCTTTTCGGTAGGTCGGTTTCAGTACTAGGTATTTTTGGCACCTCTCATATCATTGGTGATTTTCAGCAGTTCTGTGTCTGGTTTGGGCATTGTCAACTTCTTCTCAGACTTTTCGGCACTTCTCTTTTCTGGTTTGGGTGTTTCGGCACCTCTGTTTTTTGTTTGGAAATTTTTGTCATGTCTGTATTTTCGTGGCAGTCGCAACAACTCTTGTGGAATTTTTCAGCTTTTGTTATATTTTTGGTACCGGGTCCTTAACTCATTTTATTTTGGTCTCCTTTATTTTCTGCTATTTTGCTTTGTCTCGGGTTCCCTTTTTTTGCAATGGACTCCGCACCTGTGTTTGTCAATTTTACGGGCAAAAATTACTCTACCTGGGCATTTCAGCTTGAACTTTTCCTCAAGGGAAAAGACCTTTGGGGTCATATTGATGGCATGGATGTTGCACAAACATCCACCATTGACAAATCCGAGGATTTTGGCTCTTCTCCTTCATGAGTTGTGCTTGATGCTTGGATCATGTCTTGGCTTCTTGGTTCGGTGGAGCCACATATTTTACTTATGCTTGTATAGTTAGCATACAACTTTGACAGAATATAGTTTCCATATATAGGAATAGAATCATTTGGAAACTTACTTCTTTCCATGTATAGCATTCTTATAAAGTCTATATATAATATACAGAACACTCAAGGCCAGTTAACACGGCTATTTCATACAATCTTGACACCCATAGCTTATAGAAATAAGTTTCTCGCTTCATTTTGAACTATTGAGTCTTCTGATTCTGCCTCTCATTTTGATAGAGAACTTGCTTCTCACTTCTTTTAGGGACAGTGAGCCTTCTGGATCTTGGAATGCTTATGGGAGGCTCCTGCTTCTCATTATTGAAGAGAACTCGTTGTTCTGTTCTCATCCTTTTTTTTTAATAGAATTTCGTTATGTCAATGACCCACGGAAACTTCACTACATTTTTTGTTGTGCATTCTCTCTGAAATACACTACAACAAGGTCATGATTCTTAAGAGCTAATTCAGTATCTGATATTGTTCTTCTAGTTGTCCTCTCACCATTGCTTTTATTCCTCAGATTTGACAAGGTAGAAATATTAGGGGTGCAGTCACTGCAGTGCCAATGAGATTCGAAGGAGTAGATAATATGGCCAGCATGGACATTACACCAGCAGCTATGTGGAAAGACTTGGAAATGGTGACAGAAGAAGCTTACCCAAGCAGGCAATTATTTTTCGTCATTCCGGATGTTCATTATTTAAATTGGGTTGGGCATCATATAAGACTTATGGGTGGGTTGATTGATAATAATGGCAATTTGATACCGTGACCCATGATATTGATCAGAATCAGTCGGTTTGAATTGGATTTGGGGATTAACCTGCACTTTATCTAGTAGGTTAGGTTTGGATAGTGAGTTGAGATGAGATGAGTTGAAATGAAAGTTAAAAGTTGAATAAAATATTATTAAAATATTTTTTTTAATATTATTATTGTTTCAAGATTTGAAAATGTTGAATTATTTATTGTATTTTATGTGGAAATTTGTAAAAGTTGTAATGCTGAGATGAGATGGGTTGTGAGTGTTTTTCAATTCAAATTGATTAGGTTTTGCTTAGCCACTGAGAATTCTCATATGAGAATTTTGAGTTTTAAGATGAAATATTAAAATATTATATTTTAATATTATTATTGTTTTGTAATTTGAAAAAGTTAAGAAAAAGTTGAATAGTTTATTATATTTTATATGAAAATTTGAAAAAATTATAATGATGAGATGAAAATTTTGTGTTTAAGATAGAATTTTAGTGGCCAAGCAGAACCCATAGTCAGGAATTCTTGGAGAGTTGTAATTGTCACCCATAGTCAGGAATTCTTGGAAAGTTTTTAGATGAGTAGGTATTTCATCCCTTGATTTGACATTGGTAGTGTTTGTCGGACACTTGAAAATATTAGATAATTCATCAGAAGAATGCATTAAAAAAAAAAAACAGAAAATTTACTGCAGAATATTCCTTTGTGTGGCAATGCTTTATGCAGAAATTAATAATTTTGGTTTTCCTATATTCTCTGTAATGGATTTCAACTTTAGGCTTGGCTCAATTTCTTTATAATGGTACACCAAATTTGTTAGTTTGGCAAGTCAGGTTTTACTGAAAACATTCCTTGTTGACCAGAAAACATCACATCCCTATCATGTACCTCTCTACGAGTGCCCGCTGAATTTGGAATTTTCCTGTTTTCAACTGCCTGTAGCTGATCCATGTTCTGAGATTTGTTGAAACAATTGTGATGATAATTAAGAAGGCTTTACCTCTGTTGCTGATATTTATATGCTGTTAATATTATGATGTGACTTTCTAGCTTCTTGGAGAGGTATTCCGGTCAATTCTCAAATTGTATCCATATGAAAGATGATAGCTATATATCTATAGTGGTGCGTTTGGAGAGAGCGGAATACAAAAAACTTTGAAGATCAAGAGCGATCAATGGAAGATCTTATAAATTTGTTTTTCAATACTCTACTTCATTGGTCGATTGTAATTGATTTCCATGGCATGTCTTTTCATGAACACCTTATATCTTCAAACTAGCACGCCTAGGTGTTGTTCTTGTATGTGTTCCGTATACTTGATCATTTACCTTCTTTTGATCAATAAAATTTGTTTACCGATAAAAATATATATATATTATGATGGGATCCCATTTGGATGTATTCTCAATAAATAATCATTGCTATTAGCATATTATTTTGATAAAGTCGTCTTCAATAAACAGGCTGCAGTAGCTCAGAAATTTGTTATCAAAACTCATTTATGTTGGACAGACTCCATAAAACTTTAAATGCACTAAATCTACATGACTTTCTTGTATCCTTATCTTCTTAGATAGGCGTCTCTTTAGATACTTCCTATGTACTTGAGTTGTGCACACATTTCCACTTATTACTAGAGAATTATTACTAATACAAAAATAAGTAAATCCAGTGCAAGGGGTGTTATCTTGATGCGGCTAGATCATGCTGGAAAGATTCATCTGCATCACTAATATCAGCAATAGATATTGAGCCTGAGGAAGAAGATAAAGCTGCTGTAGTTCATGGCCAACTGTCACTGGGAGCATCTGCATGGTTCCAATGGCTACTGTGAGCGGGCAGTTACTGCCCGCGGCGCTAGTAATAACCGGGTGGATAATCAGATTCACAATTTACTGCATATAAACTGCTGAAAGCACAGGCCATTAAGCCAAAATATGTCATTGTTGGTCTCCAAAGTTGGTGACCATGTGAACAAACACAAATGAAGTAGGACGAGTATGAAATCAACTATTTCTGATTTTATCAAAATTGAAAGAGTTAGAGAATTTATCTTACAGATTATGATAACTAGAGAAAATTTAATCGATATGTTGCAAAGTGTAAAATTACTATAATTATCATCTTATAATGAACTACCTGTTTTGTGAAATCAAAATGTAATTTCTTCTTGAGTATATTATATTGTATTATTTCACATAAATAAATGGAATATTTTATCAAAAGAACAATAGACAAATAGACTTTGAAGGTTTCAACCAAGTTTAAATATGACATCAATGACGGAAAAACAATTTAGCAAAAACAACTTAGGGCCGGTTTGCATACACGAATAAAACACATATGAGATGAAACCATCTATATGGTGAAACCATCTCGGCAATCCAAATGCACACTCCCTTGTATTTCATCTCATCACATCTCCTTTTAATTTCATCTCAATACTATTTACTGACAGTACATTCACTGACTATACAGTGAAGTCTGTCCCGGACTCCCAAAACCAACTCATAGATTTTGTGTATACAATGTAAATTTTTTAGGACCAATTGGTTTGCAACAAGCATAAGTTTTATTAGATTTTTTGAAACTCATAAATTGTGAAAAATATAATGTCCCCACAATTTTCTAATATATAATTTTTTATATTTCTTAGTTAAATTTTTTCTAATATATATTTACAATAAAAATAATTTGAACTTTCTAATATATAGAATAATATATAATTAATAATTAGAATGATATAATTTAACAAACAAATTGATATTTTAGCTATTATATTATGTATTTCTAAATTTCAATATGATTTACTGAATCAAAAGTTTTTACTCATAATAGATTGCAAATCAGTCAATGAAGTTTTGATTAAAGATGTAAAAACCTTGACTGCTAAATAAATATTTGCTAGATGACAAGAAATATAAAATATTTTTTATTTTGATATTGAGCATATTAAAGGAGAATCTAATTCTCTCATTGACTTTCTATCCCAATAATTCTTATAAGAAAAATCGTGTCATCCTCAAAATCAATAGTAAAATCTAAATCTTTTTATATTAGACCACAACTTCTTCCATATCTTTCACCTTGTTCTTCTGCAACTCCAAAACTATACATGGTATTGGGAACATTACCACAAATTATTAGGCAATCCTACAACTCATTCTCACAATTAGCCTCTCCGAAATTACCAACAAATTCAAAAGTTGTTTCTCAACTTTCTACATCCTCTATTATAATTAATACTCAATAGCATCTAGTCTTCCCTATTGAATATGAAATCCAGCACTGTCTCATCCATCCTCACTTTTGAAATACTCTCTTTGTATAAAACTTCCTTTATGTCTTTTGTTTTGATCATTTTAAGAATTAATTTTTCTTGTAAGTATTATGTTTTTAATAAAGTCAAATTTATCAACTATGATTTCTATATTTTTTGTGTATTCATGCATATGATCGTTTATGTCGCCTGTATATATTATTGTCATGCATATGACTTGTTATACCGCCAATTATTATATTATAAATTAATTATATATTACCTAGGATAAGTCATTGGAAACCATTATGCTCCTAGCTCGACAAATCTATGTCAAATGATAGAAAAAATATAATTATCACGTCTTAAAAATGTTTTAAAAAATTACCAAGGCTTATAAAGTTTTAGTCAAACAGAGTAGATTCTAGGTTTAATTAGCCTCCTTATCTTGTGTTGCCCAGATGACTAACACAAGAAGGGGGGTGAATTGGGTTGTATTTAAAAAAAAATAAAAATTATAAAACAAATATACAATATAAAATATAAACAAAATATGAAACAACAATAAATATAAAGAGTAAGGGTAAGAGAGAAGCAAACTCAGTATGTTAACGAGGTTCGGCCCCACTGCCTACGTCCTCGCCTCAAGCTACCCCTTGAGGATCCCCGAATTCACTATTCAATCTCCTTCAGGTGGAGATAGAAACCTATTACACCTTTGAACAACACCGCTACAAAGGATCCGTGTAGAACACCCTCTACACTTGAAATCACCTTATATGTGGTGATTCAACGATTCCCTGTGTAGAACACTTTCTACACGCACAAGGGTTGTACACACCCTTTTACTGATACAAGAATTGATAGTGGGTAGGATATCAGAAAACACTCCTCAATGAGTGAAATAAGAACAATACAAGCACAAACTATATCTCTCAAAATGAATAAGGGTTAAGGCTCAATGCTTAGAGAAGAGAGAATGAAAGCTTTGAATGAGAGTTGTATGCTCTTGGTGTTGTGAATGTGAAGCTCTCAAATGATCTATTTATAGGCATATGAGACTTCATATTCAAATTTAAAAAGATTCACATGTCAAAAACATCATCATTCATTTTTCAAAAATTTCAAACCTAATCTTTTTACTTTTTGCATATGACAAAAGGAGCACACTTTGCTTTTCAAAAATTTCAAACCTAATTTTTTACTTTTTGCATATGACAAAAGGAGCACACTTTACTTTTCAAACAAAGACATCTTCATTTTGCATAAGTCAAGAAAAACATCAATCACTTTTGAAAATATTCAAATAAAACATGCACATGTGAAAGATGACAATCAATCATCTTTAATATTTTCAAAGTTCAAACCTTTAATCATGGCATGCACATGTGAAAGATGACAATCAATTATCTTTCAAAATATTCAAATTTAATTTTCAAAAATATTCATGCATATGTGGAAAATGTATTTTAATGCTTTATGATAAAATATTAATTTTGAGCCTTAATCCTAATTTTAAATTTTAAGAGATTTACAACATTACTCTATGACTTTAATGTGAGCTTGTTCCCTTCTTGCTCATGCTTGGTTTCTTGATGTGCTTGACTCCATTGTGTAGATAACTTGAACTTGAGACTCCTTTATTCTTTGAATTCATTTGTTATCATCAAAATCCATGTGTAAATATATAATTACACAAAACTTGAAACCTTAAGTTCAACAATCTCCCCCTTTTTGATGATGACAAATACTTTGATAGAACCTGAAGCCTGTATTAATACTTAAGCTCCCCCTGAGAATATGCGTTAGTTTTTCAAGCAAAAATATAAATATAATTCCAAACATATATAACAAGTTTAACAATTTAAACAATGTTAATGTTCTAGTCTAAAACTTCTCCCCCTTTTGGCATCATTAAAAAGGATCCGCAGCAAATAAATGGTCTGAAGAAAACGGTGTATTGTAGACACTGTAGATAGTTGAAAAAGGGGGTCGTCCGTGACCCAACAAGTGTGGCTGGAGATTTGAAAAAAAACGTCTGATGATGTTGACAAACAAGATTGAAGGCTCCGAATTTCTAAAAAAAAGTCATTTTCACCGATCGGGAAAAAAAAGAAGAAGAAAACATTGCTCTTTGACTTGGATGATAGCTCGTCTTGTTCTTTATGCTATCTCTATAAAATCAGTCTTAAAGTTCATCCAATCCGCATCAAGTTTTCTTCTTATCTCTATAACTCATCTGCATTCCTTCTACATTCTCGCTTTAAGTTTTCAATTCTTCTCTCCATGGCTCATTCTTTTAACATTCCTCTAGATGCATTCATGAGGTATTCAGCATCTCAACCTCCTGTCCTTTCTGCAGCTGCCATTGGTGTCATGTTGCAGCAAGAAAATAATAGTATGGCTAATAAGTCAGACTCCGATGCTATCTACGACTTGATGAGTCTCGGGACTCGCTACTCATCCTCTATTGTTGCTTTTTCCCAGCGGGTACAAACCAAAAACCATGAGGTTGAAAGACTTAAAGAACAAATTGTTGTACTTCAACGAATTGTTCAAGAGTCTCACACAAGGGAAGGAATCCTTTGACAGAAGAATAAACAGTTGAAATTTCTATTGGATTCTTTATTCCGCTTGCCAGTTCCCGTGGATAGGGATGACATGATATTGTATGAAAAGAATGAGCGTCTCAAACATGAGGTTAAGAACCTCAAGTTTATGTAAAAGTATTTAAAAAACATCTCTCTATTTTTATGAACTCTGATCTATCTTTTAAGAGATATTCATAATATGCATCATACCTATTTCTCTTCTAATCATACATAATCTATCTTCTGGTAAAGGTTTTGTGAATATATCTGCTAACTGATCGTGTGTGTTTGTGAACTCTAATACTATATCGCCTTTCTGCACATAATCTCGAAGAAAATGATATCTTATTTCAATATGCTTAGTTCTAGAATGTTGTATTGGGTTCTTTGAAAGATTTATAGCACTTGTATTATCACATTTGATTGGAATGTGATTATATATGAGTTTAAAATTTTCAAGTTGTTGCTTCATGTAAAGAACTTGAGCACAACAACTACCCGCAGCAACATATTCTGCCTCAGCAGTAGATAGTGCAACAGAATTTTGTTTTTTACTAAACCAGGAAACTAATGCATGACCTAAGAAGTGACATGCTCCACTAGTGCTTTTTCGATCTATTTTACAACCAGCATAATCTGCATCTGTGTAGCTGATTAAATCGAAAGATGTGTGTTTAGGGTACCATAACCCTAGGTTAATTGTACCACTAAGATATCTAAGAATGCGCTTAACTGCAATTAAATGAGATTCTTTTGGAGATGATTGAAAGCGTGCACATAAGCACACACTGAACATAATATCTAGTCTACTGGCTGTCAAATATAATAAGCTACAAATCATACCTCGATATACCTTCGAGTCAACTGGCTTACCAGATTCATCTTTATCAAGTTTAGTGGATGGGCTGATTGGTGTTCCAGTTTTCTTAGCATCTTCCATCCCAAACTTCTTCAGCAATTCCTTAATATATTTTGATTGATTGATGAATATCTCACTTTTTGCTTACTTAATTTGCAATCCGAGAAAGAATGTAACTTTCCCATCATACTCATTTCAAATTCTTCCTGCATAGTCTTAGCAAAAACTTGACACATATTTTCATTAGTAGTACCGAATATTATATCATCAACATAAATCTGAATCAAAAGAATATCATCATTTTCGTATTTAATGAAAAGAGTTGTGTCTCTTGAAAAACCTTTTTCAATCAAGAAACCACTAAGTCTCTCGTACCACGCTCTAGGAGCTTGTTTGAGTCCATATAGTACTTTTGTGAGTTTGAAAACATGATTTGGAGAAATATGATTTTCAAAACCTGGAGGTTGCTCAACATATACCTCTTCATTTATAAAACCGTTTGTTTTTTTTGTAGAGGACTTCATGCATACCTATAAAAACAATTAAAATGATTTTTCTTGGTACCCAAGTTCTTTGGGTCCTTTATTTATTAGTATTAGAAGAAACAAGATTTTTAGGTACCCATATGGCCCTAATAGTCATTGTATGTTTTCTTCTAATAGGACAAGCATGATAATTATGACCATTTCTATTACAAAAATTGCAAATAACATGTGACATATATGAAGATCTTGAGTGATTATAATAGTATCCTTTTTTGACAAATTTATTATGAAAAGAATTTTGAATATTGGACTTTGATGTAGAAGGATTATCAAAGAAATTTTTATAAGGTTTGTATTTTTGTTTTGGCATATATCCCAAGCCTGCCTTGTCAAAAACACATCTTTGACTACCAAGAATTTTTCAAAATTTCTTTTTCCATTCGTAAAGTTTTCAACAATATTTTCTAAATCAGTTTTCTTTTTCTTTAACTCAATATTTTCATCTTTCAAAATAATACTTTCTTTTCTTAAAGTATCAATTTCGTTTGTTAAAGAAGAATTTTTCTTTTTCAAAGCAGTATACTTGATACCCAATTTTTCAAATTCCTCATATACCTCTTCTAAAACATTTTGCAATTCTTCATATGAAGGATTTTCAATATTATCAAAATTTGTTACCTCAATGTCATCTTTAGCCATAAGACAAGATTTGCTGATTCTTCATTGCTTGCTTCACTATCTGAGCTACTTGAATCATCATCCCATGTAGCTTTCATTGCTTTCTTGCCTTTGTTTCGATCTTTCTTTAGCAGGGGACAATCTGGCTTGATATGACCAGGCTTATTGCATTTATAACAAATTAAAGTATCATTTTTACCTGAATCTTTCTTGGAAAACTTTTTGAATGATTTCCTCGGAGGAGTTTTATTTTTCTTTAAGAATCTCTGAATTCTTCTTGTTATCATCGCAACTTCTTCATCTTTATCGTCATTTTCCTCATCTTCATCACTTTCACTTTCATGAGGAACAGCTTTAAGCCTAAGCTCTTCTTTGGCTTTCCTTCTTCTTCTCCTCTTTTCAATGTGTACTCATGGGTGATAAGTGACCCGATGAGTTCATTCACTTCGAGCTTCTTGAGGTCTCTAGCTTCAAGAATCGCTGTCACTTTTGATTCCCAACGTTTTGGTAGAGAGTTGAGAATTTTTCTTACCATTTCCACTTTGGAATAAACTTTGCCAAGAGCTGTCAAACTGTTTATGATGTTAGTAAAACGAGTGTGCATACTAGAAATAGATTCATCATCATTCATCTTAAACATTTCATATTCATGAGTAAGAATATAAATTTTTGATTCCTTAACTTGAGAAGTTCCTTCATAAGTAACTTCCAAGTTATCCCAAATTTCTTTTGCCGTAGCACAAGTCATTACTCTATTAAACTCATTACCATTGAGAGCATTATATAATAAATTCATAGCAGTTAAATTCAAAGTATAAAGTCTATCGTCTTCACGATTAAACTCTTCTTCTTCCTTTTTGACCTTTACTCCGTCAACCACTTTTGTTGGAATATAAGGTCCATTTACAATGCATTTCCAGATTTCTCGACCTTGAGCTGAAGAAATATTCTCATTCTAACTTTCCAGAATGAGTAATTGTCTCCACAAAAGAGTGGAGGCCGACTGCTAGATTGACCTTCACCAAATGAAGCTGCAATGTTAGCCATAAGATCTTAACTCAAAAGATAATTAATCTTATAATAGAGCTTTAGCTCTGATACCAATTGTTGCCCAGATGACTAACACAAGAGGGGGGTGAATTGAGTTGTATTTAAAAAAAATAACAATTATAAATCAAATATACAATATAAAATATAAACAAAATATGAAACAGCAATAAATATAAAGAGTAAGGGTAAGAGAGAAGCAAACTCAGTATGTTAACGAGGTTCGGCCCCACTGCCTACGTCCTCGCCTCAAGCTACCCCTTGAGGATCCCCGAATTCACTATTCAATCTCCTTCAGGTGGAGATAGAAACCTATTACACCTTTGAACAACACCGCTACAAAGGATCCGTGTAGAACACCCTCTACACTTGCAATCACCTTACACGTGGTGATTCAACGATTCCCTGTGTAGAACACTTTCTACACGCACAAGGGTTGTACACACCCTTTTACTGATACAAGAATTGATAGTGGGTAGGATATCAGAAAACACTCCTCAATGAGTGAAATAAGAACAATACAAGCACAAACTATATCTCTCAAAATGAACAAGGGTTAAGGCTCAATCTTAGAGAAGAGAGAATGAAAGCTTTGAATGAGAGTTGTATGCTCTTAGTGTGTTGAATGTGAAGCTCTCAAATGATCTATTTATAGGCATATGAGACTTCATATTCAAATTTAAAAAGATTCACATGTCAAAAACATCATCATTCATTTTTCAAAAATCAAACCTAATCTTTTTACTTTTTGCATATGACAAAAGGAGCACACTTTGCTTTTCAAAAAAATCAAACCTAATCTTTTACTTTTTGCATATGACAAAAGGAGCACACTTTGCTTTTCAAAAATTTCAAACCTAATATTTTACTTTTTGCATATGACAAAAGGAGCACACTTTACTTTTCAAACAAAGACATCTTCATTTTGCATAAGTCAAGAAAAGTATCAATCACTTTTGAAAATATTCAAATAAAACATGCACATGTGAAAGATGACAATCAATCATTTTTAATATTTTCAAAATTCAAACCTTTAATCATGGCATGCACATGTGAAAGATGACAATCAATTATCTTTCAAAATATTCAAATTTAATTTTCAAAAATATTCATGCACATGTGGAAAATATATTTTAATGCTTTATGATAAAATATTAATTTTGAATCTTAATCCTAATTTCGAATTTTAAGAGATTTACAACATTACTCTATGACTTTAATGTGAGCTTGTTCCCTTCTTGCTCATGCTTGGTTTCTTGATGTGCTTGACTCCATTGTGTAGATAACTTGAGCTTGAGACTCCTTTATTTTTTGAATTCATTTGTTATCATCAAAATCCATGTGTAAATATATAATTACACAAAACTTGAAACCTTAGGTTCAACATCTTGTTTCATTAATTGTTCTTTATTTATTTATTTTTATAAAGATCCTTTATTTTGTCCATCATTATACTTAATTCAATTGTATTATAATCTAGACATTTTAAATCATAAAAATCATGAACACCAACACTATGAGCAAAATAATATGCCTTCATAAAATTATGCATAACAATACAACAATACAATACTATAACAATATAATAGCCAATGGCGTAGAAAAAATAAATTTTGGGGTTTAAATATGTTTATAGGTGTTTAAATTAATAATAGATATTATTTATTTTTTAATATATTTATAACTATTATCCAATAATTAAGAGAAAATACTAGTATGCCCCATGAGTTTGTCCTCTCATTTTGATTGCTCATGTAGTTAATTTTTTTAAAATATTTTTTTACTTAATGGTTAAGAAAGTGACTTTTAATGTATTGATATATCTTTTTTATTTTTTAAAAATATTTAAATATATTAAAAAAATATATAAAAGAAATGAAGAAAAAAAATAAAAAGTGAAATTTGTACTAGTGGGTACGCCTAGCTGTTAAAACTAAGTGGCACACTAGCACCACCCAAAAGTAAAAACTATTCTATTTTATATCACTATCCAAACACACACTTTTTTATAAATTATTTCATCACATCTTAATTCAAAAATTTAAAAATTATTTAAAATATCTCATCTCATTTCATCTAAACTGTGACTGTAATTTTATTTTAATTTTTGGAAAAATACATTTTTCACACCTAAACCAATGAGTTTGGAATTCTATATCTTAAATTATCAAAACTAACATTTTGCACCCTCCATTATGATCTGATTGTTAAAATTATGGCACATCACTCATTTTTTATTTTTTATATCTTAACAATTAAAATTGAATTAAGTAAATTTGATTGGTTTAAAAGATAATAACTGCAAATTATTATTTTGATGACATTATATTTTTCCTTTATTTTATTTAAGGGAATTTTCTTTTTTTTTTTCTTTCATTCCTAAACTCCCATACGTTGTAAAGGCACGTGCCATTCACGTGCACTCTCTTCATCTAAAACCCCAGACTTTGGCGCGCAGGAACCCCACCCAAATAAGGCCTTAGGGTTTTTCTCACTCCAAAACTGACGGCAAATGCCACCTCCATGAAACTTTCCTACTCCCTCTCGGACCCTTCTTCCATGGCTCTCTCTTCTGGACTCCGCTTCTCCTCAATCCTACTCCGCTACCGCCCTTCTCTCCCCCTCGCCTCGACCCTCTTCTCCACCAGTCTCTCCCACAGACGCTCCGAGCTCCGTTTTCTCTCCAGCTCCCCCTCCTCTTCCTCCCCTCCGTCTCGTAACCTTCGGTCGGCTGCCATTAAATCGAGGCGCAGCGACAATGCGGAGGGAGATGAGGGGCAGGATGGCAACGGTAGCGTGCTAGTCAAGGGCAGAGTTGGAAACGCCGGTGGTGATGGTGGTAGAGTTGTGCCATCCGAGCTCCATAAGGAGGCCACGGAGGCCTACATGGCCTACGCCATGTCAGTCCTCCTCGGCCGCGCTTTGCCCGACGTTCGCGATGGTCTCAAGCCTGTTCACCGTCGAATCCTGTGAGCTTTTCCTTTCTTCGTTGGGAATTTTTTCGTTGGGGATTTTTGGTTTATTGCGCTGTTTTATTGGCGTTAAATTTCGGGAAAGTAGGGGAAGAGTCTTTCCAATTTTGTTAATGAGGATAATACAATTTTTGTTACAAGTAATGAGGATACTGCATTATCAAAGGGGCAGATTAGATTTTCTTTTTCAAAAACAATTTTAGTTTTTAAATTTTTTGCAGAGTCTTTGTAAACTGAAATAAAGTTTATTAAGAATTTTGTTTTAATGCCCTTTTTGTTTGAGAAGTTTAAGAAAAAAATAAAATGAGTTTGCTTTCTCTTTTGTGGGTCTTGAGTAGTGAAAATGGAAGAGTTTACTTTGTTATACATGAAGTTTCCTTTGAAAGAAGATGATAAAATAAGGAAAGGAAGGTTTCTGTAATTTCTAATGGCAAATTCTTTCAATTTGCTGCAGTTTGGGGGTGCTGTTGTCGTTGTTATTGCTGTTGTTTATAATTTAGTTACTTCCATTGGTTTATGTTGAATTCATGGGCGATTAATTTATTTATGAAATGCTTTATGAACGAATATAAATGGAAAGCATCATTCTGTGAAATAATTCGTTATCAAATAAATAATTTCATTTCTAAGGTTTTGGTTATGTACTTATTTACCTGATTTGGATGCCATATGTGTGTGTTTATCCTATACATTACGTGGGTGTTTCTGGGCATGTGGTTACATCTCTTTTATTTTTATTATGCATATTGCACTTATAAAAAAATGACTATTTATGCATGTGTCTGTAGATATTGCATTTGTATTTATAACAAATAGATATCATAAGTCAATTTTCTGTAAACAGTGTAGCTGACAAGTTCTCTCTCAAATTTTCTGTTTTTTTGGGCTACAGATTTGCAATGCATGAATTGGGCCTTTCATCACGAAAGCCATTCAAGAAATGTGCTAGAGTTGTTGGAGAGGTTAAAATTTGACTCTGTTTAATTTTATCTGTCCTAAAAGGATCGTATTGTTGCTTTTGTCTTTTGGCTATCCTTGTCTGTGCGGTTTAGTATCTTACTTTGTGGTTATTTATTGCAGGTTCTAGGAAAATTTCACCCACATGGAGACACTGCTGTCTATGATTCCTTAGTGCGAATGGCACAGGTAATAGTGGGAATAAAATATGTTAATGGATAGGTGCAGAGGATATGGGGAAGTGGCCAGGGAACAGTTGAGTCCCCAGGCCAAAAAAGTATTCGTGGAGTGTCTTTTAGTGACCCCGTTTGCTGAATCATAAAAAGCTTGCCCAACTTGGACTGATAGTATGTGTTGTATATTTTTGTGTTTGAAGCTGTTCACTTTAGGAATTTGTAAATGCCCTGTTCTTTTAACTCATTGGGGTTTCCTAACTAGGAAAAAGAAGATGTAATCCATGCTCTGGACTTCTGCTCGTCTTCCCACAGTGCAGATGTATATTTATGATGCTTTTTTTATCATCCTAGGCGAGGCTGCTCTTTAAATTATCTGAAATTTTTTAGAATCTTAGCTGGCTTTATGCTGGTTTATAGTACGTTTTATTTCAAATTGTAGGCCGTCACATGAAGATGCTGTCCTGGCATGATAAAATAAGTTTTCTTTTCATGTTGCAGTGCTTTTGAGGGGGAAGGTAAAACTAATGTCTTGTTTTTTGAGGATGTTAGGATAAATTGGCACACAATCGGGAGTGAATAACCTGAAATGATCAAACTTGCATGAAATGTGTTTTACTTCTCTTTTGTTGGAAGTCTGGTCACTTTAGTTTCTTTAAGCGCAATGCATCAAAGTGCTAATTAGACTGTTGATCTAAGTGGTTTCATTCTGATGTTATAGCATTAGTGCTCTTAAGTGTCTTGTTTCATTTGTCAAAAGTCAGTAGGCAGAAATGTTTTCATTAGACCCAAAATTTATTCAGTAATTAAAAATATTGGCTTCCAATGTCACTATCATTTTTAGGTTTTTTTTTTGTAATCTCAAGAAGACTAACATGCATTATCATTACTTGGTATTGGCCGCATCTAAAAATTCATATGTTTTTTTTATAGGTAAAAAAAGATCTTATTAATCCACGTAAATAGGCAAAACCCTAGTACACAGGTGGTATACAGGAAAGAGCCTAATTACAAACTATGCGCTACGGAAAGTAGCATAAAAGTCATCAAGACCTTTTCCATACAATACAATAGAAGAGGCCCAAAGCAACAATGTGTGAAAGAAAAAAGCCCTAAAACCATCCGAAGAGCATTCCCTATTGTCAAAACAGCGGCTATTTCTTTCATTCCATGTGCACCACATTAAACATAAAGGCACCATCATCCATACAGCTGCAATTTGACAACTGCCCTGAATCCCTCGCCAACAAGACAATAAATCTATTACCCTCATAGGCATAGCCCATGCGATGTCAAGCCTAGTGAAGATTTCATCCCATAATACCTTAACTACTTCACAATGAAGAAGAAGGTGATCTGCTGATTCGCTATTGTGTTTGCCCATGAAACACCAATCCATTATGTAGATTCCGCGCTTTTTTAGCTTGTCTATAGTTAGTATTTTATCATGAGATGCTAGCCAGCCAAAGAAAGCAACCTTGAGGGGGACATTGCTCCACCAAATGCTCTTCCAAGGGAAGGCATTGAAGGTGTGAATCATCAAGGCCTTGTAGTAAAATCGAACTAAAAATTTCTTGTTACCTATACATGTCCAGAGTAATTTTTCCTCCTTGCTAGCCCTTGGTTTCAGCACATATAAAACGTTGTAGAAATCAACGATGTCTTCCACCTCCCAATCCTGAATAGATCTGGTAAATTTCACGGACCAATGAATGGAGTCAGCAGTATTGCACATATTATCAGCCACCGAGGAACCTTGATCTAACGCAATCCTTAAAAAGGAGGGGAAAGCATTTTTCAAAGCAATATCTCCATACCACAAATCATGCCAAAATCTGATTCGCATGCCCCTTCCCACCTCAAACCTGCAGTTGCCGAGAAAATCATCCCAACCATTCCAGATAAGTTTCCAAACTCCCACGCCATAAGCCCCTCTTACTTCCTTAGAGCACCAACCTCCCCAAACGCTCCCATATTTAACATCTAAAATATTCCTCCAAAGAGCGTCTCCTCCTGGTGATAACGCCATAACCATTTGCCAAGAAGTGTCCTATTGAAGGTTCTTAGATTTCTCATGCCCATCCCACTGCAAGACGAAGGGGTGCATACTTTATTCCATTTAATCAGATGAAATTTTTTTACATCCTCTAGCCCTCCCCACAAGAAATCTCGGAAGATCTTCTCCAGTCTATTTGCCACCCCTACAGGCACATGAAATAAAGAGAAGAAGTATGTTGGGAGATTAGATAATGTACTTTTGATAAGTGTAATTCTCTCGCCCCTGGACAAGTAAATTCTTTTCCAACCCGCTAGCTCTCCTTCAATTTTCTCATCAATCCCTTCCCACATTGCCTGGGATTTGTGAGGGGCCCCCTAAGGGAGTCCAAGGTACTTCATAGGCAAGGATGAAACCTTGCAGCCCAAGATGGCAGCCATTTCACTTAAGTTAGTAATTGAACCAACAGAGACTACTTCCGACTTTGATAAATTTACCTTAAGGCCAGATACAACTTTAAAACAAAGTAGAAGTGCTCTTAGGTAGCGAATCTGATCCAGGTCGGGGTCACAGAAAATCAGCGTATCATCGGCGAATAGAAGATGGGAGACTGTCAAGCTTCCATGCGAGGGACTGCCCACTGAGAAGTCTGAGATGAAACCCCTATCCACCACCCCTTCCAACATTCTACTCAGCACATCCATGAGTAGAATGAATAAAAGTGGAGATAGTGGATCCCTTTGTCTCAAACCCTGAGAACTGTTGAAAAAACCTTCGGGAGTGCCATTGACCAAGACAGAGAATCAGATGGTTGTAATGTAGTGTTTTATCCACTGACACCATTTGTCCCCAAAGTCATACCTACCAAGTATATACAATAAGAAATCCCAACTCACATGATTAAATGCCTTTTACATATCCAATTTACACAAGATACCTGGGATGCCGATTCTGACTCTGCTCTCCAGACATTCGTTAGCGATGAGGACCGAGTCTAGTATTTGTTTACCTTTCACAAAGGCATTTTGGGACTTCAAGATGATCTTCCCCATGACTTCACTCAACCTCTTCGCTAGGACTTTAGAGATGATCTTATAAACCCCACTCACCAAGCTTATGGGATGGAAGTTATGCACTTCCACTAACCCCACCCTCTTGGGGATAAGAGCGATGAAAGAAACGTTAAGGCTTTTCTCAAATTTCATAAAAAAGTGAAATTCAATAAAAACCTTCATTAGATCCTCATTGACAATATTCCAACAAGCTTGAAAAAAAGCCATTGGAAATCTATCTGGACCTGGTGCTTTGTCTTTGACCATACCTTTTAGCATGCCAAGCACCTCACCTTCTTCGAAAGGCCTCTCCAACCAAGCCGCACTCATATGGTCAATAGAATCGAAAACTAGACCGTCTACCTTGGGTCTCCAAAGGTACTACTCTGTCAAAAGCTTAGCATAAAAGTGGACAATGTGGTCCTTAATAGCATCTCTTCCCAATTAAATCTTGCCCTCTGCATGAAGGACCTCTATGGCGTTGTTCTTTCGATGAGAGTTTGCAACTCTATGAAAGAACTTAGTACTCTTATCACCTTCCTTCAACCAAAGGGCTTGGGATTTTTGTCTCCACAAGATCTCCTCCATAAGAATATTTTTTCAGCTCAGCAACTACAGTGATTTTTCTTACCTTATCATCAGCTGATAGAGCCCTTTCCACCTCTTTTTCCTCTAAGTTGCTGCAGCTTCGAAAAGAGTTTGTCCTGCTGGTCATTAATGTGTCCAAAAACTTCCAAATTCCATTTTTTTAGATCAATCTTCAAAACTTTAAGCTTCCCGGCTAATACAAAACTAGGTGTGCCCGTGAGCTGATAAGAGGCCCACCACATTTTGACTTTCTTTAAGAACCCATCTGCCTTCAACCACATGTTCTCGAACTTAATGCATCTCCGACCCTTATGAAGACCCCCACTATCTAGTAAAAGGAGAAAATGGTCAGAACAAAGTCGAGGGAGCTGTTTTTGGCATAAGTTGGGGAAGTGGGCCTCCCAAGAAGGAGAAACAATGAACCTATCCAACCTCGACCAGGCCCTACCGTTTGGCCAAGTGAAATCTCCCCAAGTCTAACTCAAATAGAAGAGTTGAGAAATCAGCCATGGCTGAACCCATACTAGAAACCCCCGACTGCTCACTCGAAAATCGAGTGATGTTAAAGTTGCCCCCGATACACCACTGAATATCCCACCAACTGCATAAACCAGCAATCTCGTCCCAAAGAAGTTTCCTACTACTGTCATAAACCAGCAACTGAGTGATGTTACGGCGTGATTGCTGCAACATAGAAAAATCAATCAAATGTAGAGATGCTTTTCTAGGCAATTGATCAGGTCATTACTTAGTATTGGTCGCATCTAGGTGGGGTTTTTGGAGGGTTCAGACCTACGGTAAGCAACTTTGCATGTAAGTTGCCCCTCTAAACTACTGAACCAGCTTGTAAGTGGATTTCTGGAAGAATTTCCAGTCTTTGTTTTCCAACATTAGTTGACTGTTCTGGTTTTTGACCATTCCCTACCAATTATAGGCATTGCCAGCTCATTGTCAACTTTCACTCTTAATATTTATGGCTGGTGGGGTCAAAAAACTTATCAAAAAAATTATTTATGGTTGATGTCTGTTTGCAGATATTTCTTTTAACAAGCAGGTTGGTCCTAGGAAGTTAAATATTTGAACGTTAAATGTAAATAAATATTTTTACTGGAAAATGTTTATAGATGATGATATTTTATACAGAAAATGGAGCCTTTATTGGTTTTTTAGAAGTTGAAGTGATGAAGCACGTTAGAAAGTAGGCTTTTATGTGAACTTTTTGGTAAATGATGCTTACTGAGGGTCTCCACCACCCCCTTGCTTGTGTATGACTTTCAAAATATGTACATTAGATAGAAAAATATGTGTGAGATTTTGGGTTATTGCTATATTTTCAGATTCAAATTACTCATGATGTTCAGATGCTCCTTCTTTTTCTGCATTTTCACTTCCTATTTATACCTATTTTGAAATTATATTTAATTATTTTTTGATATTTATTTGCACTTTCTTTAATGCTGTTTCTTGCAGGATTTCTCCTTACGATGTCCACTAATCAATGGGCATGGGAATTTTGGTTCAATAGATGCTGATCCTGCTGCTGCCATGCGTTACACAGAGTGTAGGTTGGAGGTATGTTCAAGTACTTGGTTACTCTTGATTTAGCTGTCTTGTCTTTTTAAGGTCTCCATACAGGGGTATGGGTAATGCTACCTGAAATTTGGTTTTTGGAAAGAGCAGATAATTAACCTCTTGGTTTCTTTACTAAAAAAAAAAAAAAAAAAAAAAACTGTTAGTACAGCCTCTGTGGTTTATTGATGATGGATATTGTTTAGCAATATTTGTATAACTAACAGATGGAAATATTTGCTAACCTAATCATTTCAGTAACTGATTCCTGAAGAAAGTATAAATAGGATGTGTGATGAAGTGGAAAACAATTGGCTCTTAATAAATCAACCCAACTAATTTCAGACGTCAATTGAAGTTCAGTTTGACACAATAAAATTCAATTTGTGTAAAATGTTGGGGCCTTTTTAATAGATTTTACAAATTTACACGAACTAAACTATTAATGTCCATAAAGATATTCTGAGGACAATCATATCGTTTGCTTAACTTGATCACAAACTAGAATGTAAACATTGCTGGTAGCTGTATTCTGCTCAACACCTGTCACTAGTAAAAGAGTGTAGCACGTAGAGAAAGGACCCCTCTATGTCTATCTAAAGGAAGTCCCAAAGAAGTTAACAACAGATCCAAATAAGAAGGAAAAAAAGGAGTGGCAATCCCACATCCAACTATTTCATCAGTGATCATTGGCCTTATTTAAAGTCAATTTGAATGAATATGGTTTTATTTTCTCTCTCTTTTGTCTGTAGTTCTGGCAGTATCTTATATGTCCTTTTCATTTCCCAACTGTCCAAGAATATTCTACGTACTTCAGATAAGAGTGTTTGAACACTGCCCACTGAAGTAGTGGAAAATGGTCCTTGACCAAAACTGCTGCATTAGACTTGGGGAAGTATATTACAGCTAAACTTCTTCTCTAGCCTCCCTCTACTGCCATTTGATAAGGTCAGAAAAGATTAAAAATAAAAAAAGAACAAGAATTGATGAAGGATTCAACCGCCAATTCTTACATCTGTCGATCCTACATAGTATAGGACATTCTTTGTACTGAACGTGGCATTTTGCCTATTCTTTAATTAATATACTCTTTTACTTTTCTCAAAAAGGATTCAACCGCCAACCCTTGGCTTGAGAGATTCATGGATGAAATTAAATTTGCCTTCATTTGACCATCTATGTTGCTTCAAGAAAACCGCTAGACTATGGTTGATTGGGCAAGTTCTTAACAAACATGATTTGGACATGGTTTTTCCTTTTCTCTTTCACTCTCATTCAATTAAATGCAGCTAATATATATATATATATATTTGATAAGTTCAGCTAATATATATATGTGTGTGTGTGTGTGTGTATTTTCTATAAACTGCTTCAATCATTCTGAAGTAGAACAATCCGGAGTATTTACTCTGTCTATTACTTGGATCAGTACGCACATTTCTGTGTGCAGGATGTGTCTAAGAAGAGTGTTAAAGTGTTGGTGTCCTTTAAAGTGTTTGATGCAGACAACCCTGTTATTTAAGTTTCTGAGCCTTCAATGGGATTTTTAGTTTTCCAGTTTATAAGGCCTGGTTTGGTTTCACAAACATTTCAAACCGTCTCATCCCATCCCATCCAATCTTATCTCAACATCCAAACACCATTCAAACACAAACATTTTTCAATTTCAAAATTTCAAATTTTCAACCTTTTTATTTAATCATTATCTAATTATTCCTAATTATTTCAACTTTCCCAAATTTCCAAACAAATCACAAAAAAAAAAAAAAAAAAAAATTAACTTTTTCAAATTTTAAAACAAAAATAATATTAAAAAATTATATTCTAACACTCTTTTAACTTTGTAATCTTTTTATTCAACCTTTTCTCCTTTCCCAAAACCCCATAAAAATCTTAATTCAAACCATTTCACTACTATTCACAAATTATGTCACTATTATTCACAGATTTCTCATCTCATCTCATTTGTGTAACCAAACTTGGCCTCTTTTAAAGTCCTTTGTTATAGTACCATGAGCCTAAGATTTAAAGCCCTTTGTTATGGTACCATGACCTACCACCCTGCAGTCTTGGCTTTGGCAAGTTTATAGTCTTGATGCTGAATGTCTTCTTACTAGCATCCTAATGCAATTGCATTGGATGTTATATTGAAGTATCCTAATCCATTTGCATGACATTTGGTGTGGTGATAGAACTCTCAGGATTGTGTTTCCTGGCCACTTCTGGATTGCGTATGACCAAGAGGCCTCATTGGCCAATGTTTTGGATAGCTTTGGTGACTCTTTATAGTGGAATGTTCGTTTTACTAGAGCAGCTCAGGATTGGAAAATTGGGGGTATTTATGAGCTTTTGCTTGTTATATGCAGTATTGGTAGGCGGATAAGATGATTTGGATTCATTTGGTGAGTAAGAAGTTTGCTCTTTGATCTTTGTACAAGTTTGCTTGTTGGATGATCTCAGATGTTTCTTGTTTCATACTTTATTTTTGTGGGCTTCTGTGATTGTCCTCAGTGGGACTAGTTCCCATGATTTTTCTTGTATCCATTTCTAGTTCCTAACTTGTAACTAGTTGTTATCCATGTATACTTCCCATGTACTTGGGCTTTGCCTGTTTACTTGATCAATAAAATCTTATTTTACCTATAAAAAAAAGGCATTCCATTGCTTTTGTTTTGGATACCTGACGTAAGTCACCAAATTCCTTGATTACTTAAGTGCAAAATTAGTGTTAATGGTGTTGGTCTGGGGCAGGTGTACGAAAGTGTTCTATAGTGCATGATCATGTCCCTTTTCATGATTTATTGTGTTGTACAGAAAGCAGCTATCTTAGAGGGTAATTATTTACCTCATTTTTTTTCAGGCACTCACAGAAGCAATGTTATTGGCAGATTTAGAACAAGATACAGTTAGTGCCTTTCTTTATATATTTTTTCATCATCATACTTCAGTTTCTTTCATCAATATGATTTTGTGTAATTTGCTTCATTGTTTGCAGGTTGATTTTGTACCAAACTTTGATAATTCACAGAAGGAACCATCACTTCTACCAGCTCGGCTTCCAACTTTGTTGTTGAATGGTTCTTCTGGGATTGCGGTGACTTCTTCTGTTCATTTTTTTATATTTAAATGTCTATTATGCTTCGGATTTGTTAGTATATTTTTTCTGCTCAACTGTGATAATCATTTTCAGGTTGGCATGGCGACCAACATTCCCCCTCATAATCTTGGGGAGTTGGTAGATGTTCTCTGTGCATTGATTCATAATCCTGAAGCTACAGTAAGTACACAAACTTTCGTTCCCCTTCTTTGTAATATATTAGAATACATGACTAATTTTCAAAAGTCTTGAGTTGTCATCATTGCTTTGGTTAAGTTAGAATTGATATTAAAGGTAGGATGGGTTCATTAACTTGAGTTCTATAATTTTTTTTTATGTGTTAGCTGCAAGAATTGCTGGAATACATGCCTGGGCCTGATTTTCCAACTGGGGGACTGATTATGGGAAACATTGGGTACGCATGATTCTATTGTTCCTCTGTTCAAACACAAGCATCATTCTGAGAAGTTAAGATAATATTTAACTCTGGTTTTCTCCCCTACAAACTTTACTGGGTATTGTTCACCCTTCTCTTTTTTTCCCTAATGTTCATATTTTCTGCCGACTTTTGTAATTTGAGGAGTAATTCAGTACAATTGACAGTGCATTGGGGTGCTGCATATTTTGGGTGCTGTTACCTGGTGTGTGATTTATGTATTAATTTATAGTGTACATGAAGGGAGTTTTATAGCAAGTCTAAGGAGTATTTTGGATATGATTACCTGCTATTGTTATGATGGTATCTCCACTTTCCCTATGTTTGCATGTGTAAGTGAATGAGCACATGAAAATACATTACACTGTTACACATTTATGCCTTATGATGTATGAAACACATTGCCTGCGTTTTGTGTAAACAGTAATATGTATATAAAATATAGATTATACCTTGTTTGAGGCAGTGGCAAACCTTTGTTTGGCTTTTCAATTGTATGTAGCGGTTATTTGCAGTGAGTGATCTGATCTGTTCATTTTTGTCCAGCATCTTAGAGGCTTATCGAACTGGGCGTGGACGTGTTACAGTCAGAGGGAAAACTGATGTTGAAGTGCTTGATTCTAAAACAAAACGAGCTGCTATTATCATAAAAGAGGTCACGATCTTGGTCCACTTTCTAGGATTTTACAGTGAATATGCACATTCAAGGTCATATTGTCATTAAAAAAGTTAAATTGGTCTTTCATTGCCCATTTTGAATGAAACAGGTCCCTTATCAGACCAACAAATCTGCCCTCGTGGAGAAGATAGCTGAACTTGTGGAAAATAAGGTAATGGTTGCGGTGGAAAATTGAAAATTTGTCAATAATTTTTTTAAACACAGCTTGTGATTGGAGAATTTTCATTCTTTACTTTTAAGATGATTGGCAATTATTGTCTAGTTTTCGATTATTCTAGACTCCACTTGGCTTTTCTTGGTCTTTGGTTGTTTGGTAACTTTCATGCCCTAGATGGATACTGAAAGTTCCGCACTTGTTTGACGTCTCCTGTTCCACTTTAAATATTATTTCAACTCTGTTTGAATAATTTACCTGACCACATCTTTACATGTTCCAGTTGATGCCTTTTTGGATAATAATAATTCTTTAATAGTCATTGGGTTTTGTTTAGTGTCGATAAACTTATGTTTTGCATGATATCTAGAGTTTATCATTTGAGCCATTGTGTGGGGTTATCTTGAGAGGGATCCCAAGACGATCTCTGGCGCTGTTTATAGCTATTGAAGCTATCCGTCACCTAAGATACTTGGTTCTCAATTCCAAACTAGACCTAAGGACACGTAGACTAGGCACCAAAGGAAAGGCAGTAGTTCTAGTCGTGGGAGAGTAAAAGGGGAGAGGCATTTTTATTTCCCTATAACGCTAAGCTAAGAGCTTTTGATGTAAGAGGGTTGAAAGAGGAAGATAAACACGTCAAGGTCCAAAACTTGCAAAAGAGTGAAGGCAGACATCATTTGTCTTTAGGAAACTAGATTGGAGTTTATGTTTTTGGGTGTAGTTCGTAGTTTGTGGGCTTGTCGACATGTATATTGGTGTTTCCTGATGTTTCTATCAATTTCTTTTGTTTTCCTGGAGAACAAACAGAAAATTCTCGAGTTTGAGAACCAATAAGGAAATAAAGAACAAATAGATAATTTGCGAGTCTGAAAACCAAACGGGAAATAAATAAATAATTCCTCTTCTTTCCCAGAACTTCTTAGCAACCAAACACTTATAGAGCATTACACTTCCCAAACATATTTGTCCCATGTAATGACTCAAGCAAGGTCCAAGGCACATTTGGGCCTATATTTCAAAAGTAGTCAAGGTTAAATTGACACTATCTAAGGCATATCTTGGTCTTCTTTCGGGAGCTCCTTTCAAGGTTAAATTGATAGGATAGAATTTTTGGACAAAATAAAGTATTGTTTGGCTGGCTGTTAGTGGTTGTGCTTTTTTGGAGGGAGCACGGTTAGACTTAATGAAAGCTAATCGTATGCAAATTGAGATTTGTTAGGAGATGTTTATTTCAATGAGAGTAGCCTTTAGAGGTTGGTGGTGGATGTAAAATATGGAAATTCTTGGGACGGTTGATGTTCTGATAAGATTAATGAGATGTTTGAGGTTGATCAGTGAAGAATCTCTAAAGAGGAGGGTGGTGGAGGTCTTCCAGGTCATTATATGAAGTGGGAGATGGTTTCACGATAAGGTTCTAGCGCAATGTATGGTGTGGAGGTTAGTCTCTTAAGGTAACCTTCTCGAAGTTTTGTAGTATTTCACGTGCCAAGGATAGATCACCTTCAGTATGTTGTTTGACTCTCTCCAGCGGCAAATGATTGGGAGACGAACTTTTTGCTTCCATTTTCGACTAGCTACCGATTGAGATAGAGTGGTGAAAACAAGTTACAATGGGTCCTTTCCACAAGAGGTGTATTTGAAGTTGGATTGTTCTACAATGCTTTAGCCCCCAACAATAGCTCCTCCTTTCCATGAAAAAATACGTGGTGAAGTAAAGACTTTTTCTCAGAGGCATCCTTTGTGTGGACTGCTGCTTTGGGGAAGATCCTCTCCTTTGATAATTAGAAAGTCATGAGTAATTTCATTTGATTGATGTTGCTTGTGCAAGAGGAATGAGGACTCGGTCAAACATCTTTTCCTTCATTGTAAAGTTGTTAGTGCCCTATGGAATTCTATCCTTGGTGGTTTTGAACTAGATTGGGTCATGCCTCAAATGTTGTAGAATTCTTGGGATGTTGGAAGGGACCATTTGGTATCCATCAAAGTGGAAAATGATACTATCTGCTTACTACGGTGCATTTGATGAGAAGGAAATGATTGTTGTTTCGAAGATTGTGACAAAACTATGGTGTTTCGTAGGACTTTCTTTCTCAAAACATAGTATCACTGGATGACTTTACATTCTTGTCTCTCTTCTAGCTTTAGTTTCCAAAGAAAGTAAAAGGACGAAGAGAGAGAAAGAGATAGAAGTTAAACAGAGAAACGACGCACAATTCCCCATGGTGTCTCCCTCACATTCACACAAACACATCGCTTCAGCTTCCATGACTCCGTCGTGACCATCGGCGCCTCCTCTATGCCGCCGAAACAAATCCGCAGGACGCTGTCATATTCACACACCGTTTGAATCTCTCTCTCTCTCGCCTCTCTTGGTCCTTTGCTCTTGCGAGAACGGAAAGCTCTCTCTCCAATCCTTCTCCGAATCCCTAGCTCCAGACGGTACAATGCAAGTACACAGGGAGTATACTTCCTGTAAACCCAAGTATAAAGTGAAGATCAAGAAGTCCTGAAAAGTGAAGTTAGAGTGGTACTTACGCTAGGGTGGTTGGTTGTTTACTACGACGGTGGTACTTACGCTATGCAGTTGTATAAGGAGTTAGTTATAGGATCAAAATGTTTCACTCTCGTAAAAGAGGGAAACAGGGTGATTATTACAGAAAAAACCTGGAGAATGGTGGCAAAGGTTGCCCTGGGACCTGCAGCAGTGCAATGGCTGTTTAAGGCCATGGAGGCGTGTTCAAAAGAGGAAAAGAATGATTTTTACACCACAATAAGGGAAGGTAACAGTAGTTTTATTGCTCAACGGTGTGCAAATATGAGAGGTCGATATCTAGCTGTGGTGGAATATGGAGGTGGAGGGAGGAGAAAATTTATTTTCATACCTGAGGAAATGGGAAATGGATGGAGGAAGATGGGGGAGGCATTGAGGGTAATTTCCGAGGAGATGAGAAAAGGTTACGTTCAGAACAGCCTGAAGAGGCCGACGGCCAAGACACAGCCACAATCTCTAACGTATAGGGAGGCGTTGCTGGTGGAAAAGACATGTGAGCCTAGACCTGTACATGAAAACTGTCTCGTACAACAGGAGGCAACTAGGGGAGTGGTGTCTGACAATGAGGCGTGCCATGTACAGTGGCAGGGTGGGAGCAGCAGTGTGGGTGGCGTGGTTGAGGGGGTGACGACCAATCTATTATGGGAAGCTAAGTCCCAGCTAGAAGACCTGCAGCAAAAAATAGAGTACTTAATCCGGAAGGAGATGGGGTGGGAAGTTAGTGGGCCTGGACTGGGCTTGGAGGGAGGGCTTCTATCGGCCCAGAAACAAGAGTTGAGGCCCCCTGTAATCCGAAATACCCGTAAGGGAAAAGAACCGGCTACTTATCATGGGCCGGTCGCATCTCACTATCCGAAGTGGAGGACCCATAACCCACGACCCGACCCACCAATGTCGGACCCGGAAAAATCAACCACGAATCAGATGCGGGTTGAGCAGACAACGACAGCGGCACCTCTTCCGGTGGTTCAGATAACGCCGGCGATGGAGATAGAGCAAATATTGCCGTCACGTGGGGTGGAGTATGCCGCGTTTCAGCTTCCGATGGCAGTTTTCCCGGAGATACATGCACAGAACCCACCGATAATGAACAAGGAGAGGTTTTCGGCATGTATGGAGGCTACTGACACTGAAGGTGTGCATTTGGACGGGTTGTCGGAAGGGGAAGCTATAAGGAACCTGCCGGTGGCTCAGTTAATGTCGGCAAAGGAGATTGAGCAAGTTTTGCCATCACGCGGGGTGGAAAACAACGAGATGCAGCTTCTGAAGGTACTGGTCCCTGAATACTACACACAGAATTCACCGATTAATAATAAGGAGAGGTCTGTGTCCTTCATGGAGGCGCATGGCTCTGAGGGGGAGGATTTGAATCTGTTTTCGGTAGATGGTGGTTCTCAGAATCTGTCCGATGCACATATGGAGTTGCAAGGCTCTATTTCCAACGAAATATTAGTGGTTCCTGAATCTCAAGAACCTTTTCAACTTTCAAATGTGGTGGAGACAGTAGATACGGTGGTGGAATGGGAAGGCATTAATCTGGACGAGGGGCATGGTGATGGGAATCCGCTTCCTTTAAAGTGCTTATTACCAAAGGATGGTGAGATGTCGGATTGGGTATTCAATAAGGTAAAGGATATCCAACATATAGTGGGTTTGAGATGTGTGGGTTATGAAGATCAGTTCTTAGCTCTTCTCACGGCCATTGAGGTGGGTCATTCGCAATCTAAGAATAAGGGATCTAAGAAACGAAGAGAGCTTAAGAGGCTGGATTGGTCACTGAATGAGGGTAGTTCAAGTCGTGATAGGGCAAAAGGGAAGGGTACGAATGTTTCTTTATGAAACCAAAAATTGTAGCTTGGAATGTTAGGGGACTGAATGATCTCAATAAGCGGGCTCGCATAAAAAATTTGCTTAGGGATTGGAGGGTAGATATTGTATGTTTTCAAGAAACCAAGTTGAGATTGGTGACCAGAAAAATAGTGAGAAGTATATGGCAATGCCCTTATGTAGATTGGGTATATCAGGCTTCAAATGGGGCGTCGGGGGGTATTCTTGTGATGTGGGACAAAAGGGTGGTGGAGAAGATGGAGGAGTTCATAGGGGAGTACTCGGTAGCTGTTTCTTTCAAGATGGTGGAGGATAACTTTTTGTGGGCTTTTGCAGGCATTTATGGACCAAATATAGACAACGTTAGAAAGCTTTTATGGGAAGAAATTGCCGGGGTACACAGCTGGTGGGATCTCCCTTGGTGCATAGGGGGGGATTTCAACGTAACAAGGTTCCCCAGTGAAAGATCAGGTGATAGCCGACTACGCCCAGCCATGACAGAGTTTTCCGACTGTATTTTTGAGTTGAACTTGGTGGATCTTCCACTCTTTGGTGGTCCATTCACGTGGTCAAATAGTCAGACTTGGTCACGGCTGGATAGATTCTTAATATCGCCGGAGTGGGAATGCCATTATCCAGAAGTATGTCAGAGGAGATTGCCACGTCTGTGTTCAGATCATTTTCCAATTCTATTGGATGGAGGAGGCATCCAAAGTGGGCGTCGTTACTTCAAATTCGAAAACATGTGGCTTAAAAGCGAGGGCTTTGTGGACAAGGTAAGGCAATGGTGGGCTTCTTACCAGTTAAATGGTACCCCTTCTCATATTCTTGCAGGTAAATTAAAGGCTCTAAAGGAGGACTTAAAGATTTGGAATTCTCAAACCTTTGGAGACTTAGGGGAACAGAAGAAGAATATGATGGCAGAGCTACAGGTGCTAGAAAGGATCCATGAAGATAGATCTCTTACTGCAGAGGAAGTAGTAAGAAAGGCTGAGTTGACTTCAGAGCTGGAAAAGGTTTTATCACTTGAAGAGACTTCTTGGCGGCAGAAATCTAGAGCTTTGTGGCTGAAAGAAGGGGATCGAAACACAAAATTCTTCCATAGAGTGGCAAATTCGCATAGGAGAAATAACTGTGTGGAAAATGGTCCCTATCTGCATCATGTGGTGTATTTGGCAAGAGCGCAATGCGCGAACTTTTGAAGATAAGGAGCGGACCAGAGAGGAGCTTCGTTCTTTATTTTTCAATACTTTACTTTTGTGGACTTTAGCTATAGATTTCAATGGGGTGAATGTACATGATTTTCTTGCGACTTCTATAGCGCACTAAATAGGTCTTTATCTCTTGTATACCATCTTGTGTACTGGGGCTATGCCTATTCTATTAATACTACCGTTTTACTTATAAAAAAAAAAGTTTCCTAAATTTTCTTAATATCTTTCTCTCATCTCACTGTCCAAATAACCTCTTAGTGTCTGCTGATTTATTGCATTTCTTAATTGGGTATCTCACCTGCCTGCAGTTATCTCATAAGAAATTAAATTAGTTCCTGCTTGAAATACTTGTCAAAAAGAAGGTTCTGGTTGAATCATACTGTTTACTGCAGCAATAAGTTTAATATGTTTTTGGTTGTTGTTGATTTTCTTGTTTTAACAGAGCTTAGATGGAATAAGTGATATTCGGGATGAAAGTGATCGATCTGGAATGCGTATTGTCATTGAGGTGGTTGAATTATACTGTCTGGCATAAGTTGTTAAGGACCATTTTTTTCTACCAACTCATTGACTTAGCGGTGTTCTTTTTCAGCTAAAGCGGGGATCAGACCCATTGATTGTCCTGAATAATCTTTATCGCCTCACATCTCTTCAGTCTGGTTTCAGCTGCAACATGGTTGGGTGAGTGTTTTCACCCTTCACTACAATTTTTTGACATAAATTAAAGATGTTGCATTTCATCTAAAAACATAAGTTGAGTTTGCTGGTATTTTCTTTTAAACTTGATATTTGTTTACTTTAATATGTATTGTTTTTAATTTCATCAATTTTTTTCCTCTACTGCACAAGTAACTTATTTCTGAGTTGGAATGGGTAATTGATGTAGTGTGAGCTTTCAAAGATTCACTAGATTGGCTGGGAATATGGGTATTATGACTTCAAAACCCCAAACAGCATATATTAGAGTTTGTTTTGGTATGTATGTTTATACTGAAAAGTGCAAGTATTTGTTTTGCAATTGATCATAGAATTGCACGGACAAGATGTATAATGAAAAAAATTGCTTAAGAGCAATTTTGCCTGTTCTTTTATGAATGTATATGGGTGAGTAAACAATTGCTCTATTTTCCACAATTGAAGTGGGTAGAAGAATAGCTTGGTTTCTGTTCCAGATCATCGATTTAGGACATTGAGGGAAGGTTGTTTGGGGAGTGAGATAAGATGAGAATTTTGTAAATAGTAGTAAGATAGTTTGTGAAAGGTAATGAGATAGTTTGAGTTGAGTCTTTTTTGGGTTTTGGGAAATGAGAGAGAAAAAGTTTGAATAAAAAATATTATAAAGTTAAAATATTGTAAGAATATAGTTTAATAATATTATTCTTGTTTGGGGATTTGAAAAAGTTGGAATTGCTTTTTATTTTTTATTTGAAAGTTTGAAAGTTGTAATGATTAGTTTGAAAATTTTGTATTTAAATTATGTTTGGGAATAAGATGAGATGAGATTAGATGAGAATTTTGTGTCTCAAATGAGCCCCCAAACTTGCCCTATTGAGGAATTCGTAGGCTCAATATATTGAAATGTTTAGTTAATTTTGACTTGGGGAAGAATATTTTAACATGGCAAAATGAGAGGGAAGGGGATCTAATATTTCTTTATGAAACCAAAAATAGTGGTTTGGAATGTAAGAGGGCTGAATGAGAAAGTTAAAAGATTGTGAATAACGTGTCTTCTTAGAGATAGATATTGTTTGCTTGGATGAAGATATATTATAATTCTTGGGAAGCGATTTGTAGTTTATGTAGTTCCATTACTTGAATTGGATTTATTTGGAGTCGAAAGGAGCGTCATGAGGGATTTTGTTAATGTGAAATAGGAGAGTGGGGAATATCTAGGATTGTGTAGGTGTGATACCCCATATGATAAGGATAAGAGTAGGTGGTGAATGAGATCCTACATTGCTTGGGAAGGAGAAGTTCTTGCTCTTTATAAGCTTCCAATGGGGCTCCAATTGTATCATTGACTAGTCCTTTTGGAGTATAGGTCATGTTGTTTGGGCTTTTTATTGGAGCGTTACAAATGGTATCAGAGCCTATCCCAACCAAAATTGTAGGACTTGAGCCGAGCAACCTACAATGGACAGGCCCAATGAGGACGTCGGGAATTTAAGGGGGGCAAATTGTGATACCCCATATAATAAGGATAAGGGTAGGTGGTGTATGAGATCTTATATTGCTTGGGAATGAGAAGGTCTTGCTCTTTATAAGCTTCTAATGGGGCTCCAATTGTATCATTGACTAGTCTTTTTGGAGTATAGGCCATGTGATTTGGGCCTTTCATTGGGGCGTTACAATAGGAAACTATTTAGTAGCATGTTCCTTTGGAAATGATATTGATAATTTTGAATTGGTGTTTTTTTAGTTGTAGAAGAAAATTTATTAATAAGATTGGAAATAGGAGTAACCCAGGTACACAGAACATATAAAAGAGAAGACACATAGTCAAGAACTAGAAATAGACACAAGAAAATCTTGGAAGTTGTCTTTTGAAATCTATGGTAACTTCCCATGACAACAAGGTTTTGAAAAAGTATTTAGTTCATCTAGTGAATGTTTATTGTCTTGAAATTTTTGGTCATTCCTTTCCTTCGATATGCACCACAGAAGACATATGGGATCATCCATATTGCTGCAATTTGCTGGTTGCCATGTATACCTCTCCAATTGGCAAATAGGTTTGACTGCCCTCCTAGGCATAAGAATAATGCTAGTATGTCCCTTCATTTTGCCCCTCATTTTGACTGCTCATGCATTTTTAATTTTTTTTTTTTTACTGATTAAGGAATTGACTATTAGTGTATTGGTATTTTTTTTTTAAAAAATGTTTGAAAAAAAGAAAATGACAAGTGCAATTTGCACTAGGGGGCACACCAAGTGAGCAAATTGAGGGGGCAAATTGAGTGGGCATAGTAGCACTACCCCCTAGGCATAATAACCCATGCTAGACTGACTATACGGAAGATGTGATTGCACAGGTCTCTAGCCACCTCAAGGTGAAGAAGCAAGTGATCTACTATCTCCCCAATAGTAGAATCTTAGCCTTATTAGGGATGCACATGATTGGGAAGTGAATGCTTTGGTGGATTTTTTTAACTTGCTGTATAATATTCCTATTGTTGCCACAACTGAAGATGTGATGGTATGGAGTCCTTCTAGAAAAGGGAAATTCTCGGTATGCTCTTTTTATGAAGTTATTACCATGCAATAAAGGCATAATTTTCCTTGGAAGAATATTTAGAGAAGTAAAGCACCTACCAAGGCCGCATTCTTTGTATGGACAACAGCTCTAGGGAAGATCCTGACCATTGATAATCTTAGCAGATGTGGTTTAATAATTATGGATTGGTGCTGTTTGTGCAGAAACAATGGTGACACAATGGACCATTTACTCCTACATTGCGAGTTTGCTAGTGAGATATGGAATTACTTCTTCAGCAAAATGTGAATAGCATGGGTGATGCCGGGTAGGGTGGTTGATCTTCTAGCAAGCCGGAGAGGGATCACTGGGACACCTCAGATTGTAGCGGTGTGGAAGATGGCTCCAATATGTATTTTTTGGTGTATTTGGAGTGAAAGTAACGAGAGACCGTTTGAGGATCATGAACGTTCCTTGGAGGAGTTTCGGTTTTTTTTTTGTAAGTCTTTGTTCTTGTGGGCCAGTGCCTTAGATTTTAATGGCCTCAGCTTCCACGATTTCCTTGTAACTATCTCTAGCTCTTAAATAGGTGTATGCACATGTATACTTCCAGTGTACCTGGGCTATGCCCATCCATCAATAAAATAACTTATTACTTATCAAAAAATAAAAATAAAAATATTGAGTTAGACAATGAGGTGCTGATTGTATCTGCTGCTTTCCACCCGGGAGACATATGGTTGAAGTGAAGTCAGTATAAGGATTAGCATTGCCCTTGGGGTTCTTTGTTTCCTTGGAAGAGCATTTGAAGAGTGAAGGCTTCTATGAGAGTGACTCTTTTTGTGTGGATGGTGGCACTGGGAAAGATATTGATGTTAGATAACTTGAGGAAGTGGAACATCATTGTGGTGAATTGGTGTCATACGATGAAAAAGCAAATAAACTTGTAGTATGGATTGTAGCGTGAGCTATGACAGAGAGATGTGGATATCTTGTCCTCTTTAAGATGGTTATGAGCCAGGGCATGTCGATTAACATGGTTTCTTTTTATATATGAAAGAAACCATTTTTATATATGAAAGAAACCATTTTGTCAGGTGGCAATTTCTTATAAAAGGGGGAATAAGTTTACGGTGATGGTTACCTATCAAAAAAAAAAAGTTTACGGTGATGGTTCCTTTGTGTCTCATGTGGTGTATTTGGTGGGAAATGAATGAGCAATGCTTTAATAATAAGGAGCGCTCTTTGGAGGAAATCTGGAAATTTTTTGTATTTTTTTAATTGCAATGGTCTTCTACTTTAGGACTTGATGGAGCTTATACTCATACTTTTCTATCTTCTCTTTCCCCCTCTTAGAATGTATTTAGGTGCTTCTTTTGTATACTTCATGTGTACATGGGCTTTGCCCATTACATTCACTGAATAAAACTTCTTTTACTTATAAAAATAAAAAAGTTTACGGCAGATCTTCTGTTGGATATTTTTTTTGAAAGAAGGTGATCTAAAATGAGCTAATGCAATACAAACTAAGTGGTGCCAATGAGAGGCCTGTGGAAAGAGTCAGGTCTGGTATAAAGTTAAAAAAAAAGGATCCTAATTGTTATGCTAAACTACATAATTGGTTAAATTTGTCTCCGTATAAATGATTATTGGATTGCTGCTTACTAATATTTTTTTCACTTATTTGTACTGTTTTCTGTTTATTGTGCCTTTTTGCTCAAACGATGCACAATAATGGTATGTTTTTTGGATTCATTGTATGCTTAAAATTTTCACAGAATTCTTGATGGACAACCTAAGCTGATGGGTCTGAGGGAACTACTACAGGTTCTCTCTCTCTCTCTCTCTCTCTCTCTCTCTCTCTCTCTCTCTCCCTCCTGGTTAGTAGCATTTTTTCACTTATCGGAATGCAAGTCTTTGCTTTTCGTCCCCCTCTGGGGCAGGTTTTAGGTATTGGTTTGGCATTGGAGGTTTGCCCTTATTTGGATTTTCTTAGGTCCATTTGGCAGGAAGGATGAAAGAGTTTTTTTACCTTTTATTTTACCACAGTACCCTTCATGAATAAAGTGATAATTCTCTATCAAGGGAATGGGAGCTAAATATGTAAAAACATGTCTTTCCTCATCCTCACTACTCTTTTCCCTCCCATATAAGAACCTTCCCAGTCTCGTTTTCTCCCCATTTTTCTTCCTCATTGCATCCATTCCTTTTCCTTCCTGCCAAACGGACCTAATGTAATCTTATAGTTCTGGAATGGTTTTAGGGTGTTTTGTATTTATGTACATGGGCATAAAAAAAACTATAGATGCCTTCTTGCTTATATGAAGGTGGAGGTGCAAATGTCACTTCTCCCTTTATTAAAATGGGTGGAGGTTAGAGCCATGGGTTCAAGACGCACTGATTGCATGTACGACAAAACAATCAAAACAAATGTTTTTTTTCAAACTTTATTTTTTGAAAATAATCTTTGACTGTATATAATTTTCTAATCTCTTGGGACACACCACAAGGACACCATACATTCTGTTCCACACAAAGCAGAGGTATAAAATGTCTTGGAGTAACTCGAGAACTCCAAGAGTTATTGTTTTTATGTTTCAACTATGTGCAGGCATTCTTAGATTTTAGATGCTCCGTCATTGAGAGACGTGCTAGGTTTAAGCTTTCTCAAGCACAGGAAAGAAGGCATATAGTTGAGGTATGTTGGACTTACGTTAACACATGGCAACTTATTACTTGCTCTCAAATTATAGGGACGAGCTGATGCTATGACTTGCTTTTTTCACACTTGTTTTGAAATGAACTTCCTCATTATTTATATATTGTGAATCTGAGTGAATCCTTTGTTCTATTCAATGGTTCTATTTACCAAGTAATTTGTGTATGTATTTGAGTGTGCCTTAAAAACAGTTGAGAACTTGAGACGAGCTCATTCAGTATTTTTACTGCACAAAAGTTCTTTTTTCCATATGCATTTTGTCTTGGAACTGCTTCATACGATCATATGGTTCTTCAAACTCAAGTTATACAAAATTGATTGGGGTCAATTATTTATGCTTAGAACATTAAGTTACTTTTATTAATGCCTGTGCCTAGGGGTGAAAACCGACCTCATCGGCGCGGTTTTTGGGTAAAACCGACGCCGACCGATGAGGTGAGATTCGCCGGAGAAACCGACCGTAACCGGTCGATGGGGAGGAGGAAAACCGTCCGTATCTACTCCGGCGGTTCTCTGGCTGTTCATGGTCGGTTCTCGGTTCCTCTAGCGGCGCTGGTGCTCGGAGAGAGTAGAGAGAGAGAGAGTTACAGAGGAGAGAGAGAGAAGCTGTGAAACCCATATGAATCGGGGAAGAAGAAGAAGATGGAAGAAGGAGATCAAAACGACGCCGTTTGGTTTTAAATCCAACGGCGTCGTTCTACTTATTTTTTTTTCCGCTTATCATAGATAAAACGGCGCCGTTTGATTTAATACAAACGGCGTCGTTTACATGTTTTTTCTTAACAGAATCAAACGACGCCGTTCCACTTAAGTGGAACGGCGTCGTTTTATTTAGGTATAAATTAAAAAAAAAATATGTATATGTTGTCGGCCGGTTCAGCGGTTTGAGCCGGCCTCAAACCGCGACCGAACCGACGAACGTCGGTTTTGTTTATTTTCTGCCGCCCGCCGACCGGTTCCCTGGCGGTTCCGGCCGGTTCTTGACTCCGGCGGCCGGTCTGTGTCGGTCACGACCAGTTTGTCGGTTTCTTGTACACCCCTACCTGTGCCTGTCCTTAACCTTGTAAGTTATTAATATTTGTTCTGTCCATACTCAGGGTATTGTTGTCGGGCTTGATAATATTGATGGAGTAATTCGTATAGTAAGGGAAGCTTCAAGCAATGCAGCTGCATCAGCTGGTTTAAGGAATGGTGAGCTTGGCTTTATTTTTCTTCTTTTTCCTCTCTCTTTATGTTGCCTGCTGATTTTAGCTTTATTTTTCTCCCCTGTTTGTGATCACAATATGATGTATAATGAAAAACAGTATGCTTCATTTATTAATCGTGATGTTTCAGTTTATGCTTTTTTTTATTAATATTGATGCATTCTCCAGAGTTGATCTGCTCTTATTGTATCACTGACAAGAACAAAAGAAAAAGGGCCACTATACTGGAGTTTTGTGTTGTTAACTAGAATGTCTCTTCTTTGGGGTTTCCCTTCTGACTTGGGTTTTGCTATTGTTTACGTAGTATTTTGATCACTGTCATGTGGATTTACTTAAATTTCTTGACGTTTTTAGTTGAAAAATCTAAAAATATTTCCATAAACTTTCTTGCCACCACTTTATCTATGAACTTAATGGTTTCTAGTTTCTACTGACCTTGAGATGTTTTCTTCAACTAGCACCTTGTTCATGAAGCCCATGTCATTATTTCTTTAGTGTGTTGTCATTAGTATGGTGTTAAGATCTGTCTCTTACCGAACCTTTCTCAATGTTATTTCACATTCCGTTCTGAGGATGCGTCTGTAGCCAACAGCTTACAATTCTTTAGTGACTCTCACCTATGGAATGTCACGTTCACTAGGGCAGTGCTTGATTGGTAGTGGATCTTTTCATTTTTCTTTATGATTGATTATATTCCTTCTTGTTGTGAGGGGCTGATGATGATAGGATTTGTGGACCCCTTTTAAGTAAGATGTTTTTGAAGTCAGATACTTCTGTGATGCTATACATCCCTATGCTACCATTTCTTCTCTTTAGAAGAGTATTTGGCAGACTAAGGCCCCTCACGGTGTGCTTTTTGTTTGGACCGCTGCTCTAAACAAAATTATCACTTTGGATGTTCTAAGTAAGAGAGATGTTTCGGTGATTGATTTGTATTGTATATATTGCTTCATTGTCAATTTGCTGGTGTTTCGCAAAATTCTATCTCTACTTTATTTGGACTGTCTTGCCTCCGAGAATGGTGGATCTCTTGGCATGTTGGAAATTGCATTTTGGTAGCCATCATTGTGAATTTGTTTGAATTTGTTTTGTGGAAATTGGCACCGTCTTCTTTAATGTGGTGTATTTGGAGGTTGAGAAATTATCGGGAATATTAAGATTGTGAGAAATATGTGGGAGCTTAAGGATTTTTTACACAAAATCTTTTAACGATTGGTGGCTGTTTATATTTTTGCTTCTATATAAATTCCAGGATTTTCTTCTTCTATTTCCATTTGCTTGTATATCATTTTAATAGTTCTTAAACAGTCAACTGTTAACCATCCGTTGCTTCATTTTGTGTTTGCTAGTGTTTTGCGAAATTCTCTCTACTCTATTTGGACTGTCTTGCCTTGGAGAGTGGTGGATCTCCTGGTGTGTTGGAAATGGCAATTTAGAAATCAATCTGTTAACCATCTGTTGCTTCATTGTGTGTTTGCTAGTATTTTGCAAAATTTTATCTCTACTCTATTTTGGACTGTCTTGCCTTGGAGAGTGGTGGATCTCCTGCTGTGTTGAAAATGGTAATTGGGAAGTCATCATCGTGAATTTCTGAATTGGCAGTGTCTTCTTTAATGTGGTGTAAAATGATTGTGAGAAATATGTGAAAGAGCTCAAGGATTTTTTTTTTTCTGTATCTAATTTTCTGGATTTTCTTCTTCTCTTTCCTTTCTCTGCTTGTCTCTCTCTTGTATAGTTCTTATATTTTTTGATTGCCAATGAATGCTTAGATGGTCAGATTAGAGATTTTATACCTGGTTTGTTGTCTTGATTGGACTTGGAGAAAGCATATGATCATCTGAATTGGGATTTGAAAATGTGGCTTTAGGATTCGGTACATGTAGGAAAAAGATATGTGACTTCAGGGAGATATGCAGGAATTGGATTTTAAATTGTATTTATACTGTGCAGTTTTCCATTCTTATTAATTTTTTCTTTTATTGGCACTGGGTATATGAGTACAAAATCCCGACTAATCTTGGGAGTGCATAAGTCCTTGGCAAGGAGTCTTCTACAATTGCACCTTGGGTAATTTAAGGGGAAATTCCCAGAGTTTGATGGCCCCTAGAAATTGTTTGCACCTAATAGGATTTGAACAATTTGCCATTGTTGTTAGTGGTTGTTGTGGAGGCATCAAGTAAGATGATGAATTCTACAGCTGATAGGAGTATGTTGTATTTTTTTGTTGGGGTTGAGTGATCATGAAGAGATGTTAGTTTCCCATCTGTTACTTGCCAATGACACTGATTTTCTGTGAAGCAAACGCTAAACAACTCTGATACTTGTGTTGTCTTTTCTTCCATTTTGAGTCGATTTAGGGGTTGAAGATCAATTTGGCAAAATCACGATTGCTGCTATTGGTGAAATGGAAAGCTTGGCCCGTATTCTTGGCTGTAAAGTTTCTTTTTTACCAATGGCGTATTTGGTTTTTCCTTTGGGTGTGTCTTATAAGGCTATTTATATATATATATATATATATATATATATATATATTATTGAATGGCATTCTTAATAAAATGTGCAACTATTGGCTAGTTGGAGAAGGCTTTATTTGTCTAAGGGCATCTGATTGACTTTAATAAAAAAAACTGTTTCTAAGTTGCCAACATATTGTTTTGTTTCCCATTCCTGTAGGAGTGGCTAATAGACTTGAAAAATTTCAGAGACTTCTTATGGAGGGAATCGGTGATGAATTTTAGGTTCATTACTGGGCTAGTATTTTTATTCTGATAAAATCTGGTGGTTTTGGGGTGAAAGTTTTGATTAAATTTAATCAAGCATTATTGGGTTAATGGTTATTTTACGGCAGGGAGGGAGGCTTTATGGAAATTGGTGATGGATACCAAGCATGGCAGTTTGAGTGGACAAATATCAATAGCATTTTAATAAACCTTTGTAACTACTGTCAATTGTATTCTGTATTGAACACTATCCCTCAGTTTATCCTCCATGCTATTTTCTTTGTTCTTGGTTTCTGCTAATTATTCATATTGTATCCTTTATGGTCTTGGTGCAGAGTATAATCTTTCAGAGAAACAAGCTGAAGCTATACTGGACATGAACCTTAGAAGACTCACCCTTCTTGAGGTGCATTGTGGTTTTTTCTTCACAAGTAATCAAAAATGTTTTTGAAAAAAACAAAAGGCATAGCCCAGGTATACAGGATGTATACAAGAGAATGCATGGTGGTTTTGATACATGCTAATCTATTGGCATTTTAGAGTTTCATCATATTTATTTATTGCTGATTGTTTGCTGCCTATTCTCTCTCATATAATATGCTCAAGTTGTTTAGACTTCTACATTTTAGAAGTCTAAGGTTTTACTTATTGCTTTGTGTGTACCTCCTGTGTACCACCCGTATATTAGGGGTCTGCATCTTTTTGTGCTTTTTTTCCCCATAAAATGTATGAAATTACCATTTGAAGTTTATTAGTATCATAATTGTTAAAACTCCTTGTCCTATTGTTGTTCTTATTATTACTTGGAATCATTACAGATTTTATTCTCTTTATTGTGCAGAGAAAAAAGTTTGTTGACGAAAGTAAATCGTTGATGGAACAAATATCTAAGTTAGAGGAACTTTTATCAAGCAAGAAGCACATATTACAGGTAGATATTGTAGAAGAGTATAGAGTATATAAAATGTGGGCACTAGGTTATTGAGAAATGATCTCTGATATTATTGGTTATCAATCTCGTCAAATTATTGGTTTTCAATTTCGTCTCATTTTTTTTTTGAGTCTGACACTGGTCAGTTTCCTCTGTGCTACTTTGTGGATTTCTTGTTAACAAGCTTCAAACTTAACTGTCTGTAAGCTCTAACATTACTATTCACAAGTTTTAAAATCATTTTAACTCTATTTGAGTTGATTAAATACCGTGTAAATTTTTTATGGCCAGTTCTTTAATGTAGAAATTGACTCTTCCTATTTATATGTCCTTAAATTTTATGTTTCCTTTCTTTGAACTGGGAACGACAGCACCTTTCTATGACCGTTTGGATGTTAAGAATCTGTTGTCTATAATTTTTTTGTTTGGAAAATTCGCACAAGCATATTCTTTTCATTAACTTCTCCCACTGCAATGGCTCCTTACAGTATTAACTGCATGTTTTTCCACAATTTTTTTTAAATCTGAAAACATTTTCTATTTCTTCAAAATAAATTTCATCCAATCATTTGCCTAGATTTTTTGTGAAAAATAAAAAAACAAAGAAATCAAAACATTGTTTTACAAAAGCCTAAAATCCTGTGTTTTCTCAGTGACGATGGTATTCTGTAGTTTGTATTTCTGAGGGTAGTAGAGGGTTAGCCGAAATCTTTTTATGGGAAGAATCATTCTTGGTGGATGTTGGTTACAATGGAAGCCTTGCACCAAGCTTAAAGTTGTTGGAGTTTGTGGAGGATGAAAGGGTGGAATGGTTTTCTAGAGAATTATGCATGGTGATGACCCCTTTTCACTCTTTTATTGTTATGGAGAATAGAGTGGAACCTTGTTGATTCTCTCACCACATGCCTACTTTTTTGGGGGGATGGGGGTGTCATGCATCGGAGATGATCAAGATAAGTGAGTCAATAAGGGAGGCTGGTGGTTGTATGTGGTGGCTCTGGCTGGTCCGCTACAATCAAGGGCTGAATCCCCTGTGGTGAAATTAAAGCCCCTCTCAAGCGTGTCCACCAATTAAGTTTGGAGCTGTTGGGATTACAGCATCTGACTGGGTTTTGAAGAAAGTGAGGAGTTTGTCATTTTGTTGGGTTCTCTTGTGATGGGTTAGAACACGAGCTGATAGCTTTTTTTCATGGCCGTTGAACCTGGTTGCTTTGCAAATGATTTGGGCTTGTCTTACTAATCTGGTATTAAGTGCAGTGGAGAACTGAAGCCTTTATCCTGCTCCATTAATTATGATTGCAAATGTGGAGGTTCTAGGCGAGGCAGAACTAAGGGGAGGGATTTCAATTGCTTATAATGAAGCCAAAGATAGTTTCTTGGAGTTAAGGGCCTGAATGAAATGGAAAGACCATTGAGAGGGTAAAGATCTTGCTCAAGGAATGGAACATAGATATAATATAAATATCACATTGTTATTGTACGTGGTTTATGGAGTTTTCAACATGTTGATTGGTATTGTTTGGCTTCTAGAGCTTCTGAGGAATCTTGCTTATGTGGGATAGAAGGGGGTGTGAATGGAATGTTTTTGTGTGGAAGAATGTATTGTTGCTTGCTCTTTCAGCTTGTAGAAGATCATTATGAATGAGCGTTTTCAGCGTATGTGGTCCTAATTCTGATCATGTTAGGAGGTTTTTATGGGAACTGGCAGGTTTGGTAAACTGGTGGAATTTGCCTTTGTGTATTGGTGGTGATTTTAATGAAATTCTATTTCTCAGTGAAAGATATAGTGAGGCTAATTTCAATCTATCCGTGTTGGACTTTTCATATTTTATCTTTGAGCAGAGCCTCGTCCATCTTCCTTTAGCTGGAGGCAGGTTCACTTTGTCTAATAATCAAGATACTCTTTCATGGTCCCCTGTATTGACAGACTTCTTATATCTTCAGATTGGAAAGTGCAGTTTCCCAAAGATTGGGAAGTGGAATTTGCTATTAAAAGAACACGCTGGTTTTAAATGAGGCTCTATTAGGATGTGGATTTTATCAGAGTAGCACAAGATTGGGAGAGGGAGGTACTTCGTTCTCAGATTGTTTGTATTCAGTGTGCCTTAGAATGGGTGGTATGGATGAGATATCTTGAAACCCCTTGAACCACAGGGTGTTTGATGTAAAATCTACACGATATCCACATGGCATTAATCCATTCCCTTGAAAGACTATTTGTCAAAATAAGGTACCTTTAAGAGTGACCTTTTTGGATGTAAAGATGCCTTGGGGAAGATCTTTCCCTTGGGCAATTTAAGGGAGGGGAGTATTATAGTGATGGGTTGGTTTTGCACGTGTAGCAGTTGATAGAGTATATATAATTGCACTGTGAGGTGGACAGTACTCTTTGGAATGGCGTTCTGGTTAGATTAGATTGTGCCTTGCGGTGTGGTGGATCTTTTGGTATGTTGGAAAGGGAGGTTTACTCATGGAGATGATCTTGGGTTTTTTTAGTGTATATGGAGAGAGAGAAATGACCAAAGCTTTGAGGATAGAGAGAAGATGGGTGGGGTTTAAGGATTTATTCTTTGAAACCCTTTATCACTAGATGTGTGCTCATTTTGGTTTTTCCTTATCAAGTTTTCAGGATTTCTTTTTTCTTTTTGTTTTTTCCTCATGTTCTTGATTGGTGTTTTACACCTAGATACTCGGGGAACCTCTTCTTGATCGCCAATAAATTTTTAATGTATCAAATCTCTCTCTCTTCCCTCCTTTCTCCTCGCTTCTGTGCAAGCTCTTTGTTTTTATGCTTGAATTTATGAAATTTGGTTAGTATTTTAATTAAAATTTCACCATGCATGTTTTGACCAGCAGCAATGCTCTCCCTTAAATCAATGCAAGTTATATTGAATTATTAGCTTCAACTGCAAGTTATATTGAATGGATAGATATTGGTTGATATCGTGAATTACACCAGGATCATGGTGGTCCAGTTTATTAGGTATTGAATGAATAGATAGCTTAGTGATGTTTTTCTTATGTATAATTATTTTTTGGTTATTGTCAAATCACATGTTGCAAATGTACTTCCTATTCATGGCACAACTAATAATCTTATTACCATAAAGTTGACCCATTTTGAAATACTTGCTGACTGCTGACCTTTTTCCTTGATTATAGGTAATAGAGCAAGAAGCAATTGAGCTTAAAAACAAGTTTTCCAGTCCTAGGCGTTCAATGTTGGAGGACTCTGATAGTGGACAACTTGAGGACATTGATGTTATTCCAAATGAAGAAATGCTATTGGTACATGAGGCCACTAGTTTCATGAATGGAATTCCTTTTTTGGCCTTTACTTTTTTTAGAACATCAAATTCACATATTGTTTTTTTAATAATTTTAAGGTGCTTAGTGAAAAAGGTTATGTTAAGCGGATGAAGCCTAACACCTTTAATCTTCAAAATCGTGGAACAATTGGTAAATCCATTGGAAAGCTGAGAGTAAATGATGCCATGTCAGACTTTATTGTTTGTCGAGCACATGACCATATCCTGTATTTCAGGTAATTATAATTTTTCTTGTCCTGCTTAAATGACTTGATCTGGTGACTGTAAATGAGTGAAATGGTTTTACCAGAACATGTCACCTTATATTATTGTTGAAATGATGCCGATATTCTGAGTCTAAATTGTCACTTAGAGAACCTGAAGGGATATTTACTGTACTTACCTTATTATATATATATACACACACACACTGGGCCAGAGAAAATATTTTTTGTTTGTAGATTTTTTTAGATTTATTTAAAAAAAAATTTATTCCAAATGGTCGTTTTGTTACTGATATTTTATGATTATGAACATTTTCCCTATGCTATGTGTAGCTTGAGAGTTGTCATGTACGATTGTTTTTTCATAGATGAGACATATTTTATTAAGACAAAGAAGATTGTTCCCCAATACATAGGAAGGATTCCAAAGACCCACCTAAGTATAAAAGGGAAAATGGTTTAAAAATTTCCTAAAAATAGAAATATCAAAAGTTGAACAATTATGGCTCACTAACCAATGATAAAGGGTATTGAGAATGTACAACTTGATCTCCATCACCAAATTTTCACAATCCTCGCAACTATGCTCATTTATTTTATTCAAAAAGGCAACAAACCCTAGGGGTTGGCTCACGTGGTAAGGGCCTTGGTCTTAGTGGTATGCTTCCTCTAGGTCTAAGGTTTAAATGCTTAGGTGCAAATAATTTCTAGGGGCCACGTCCCATTGGTGAAAAGCCGATGGTTTACCTAATCCATGTGATCGGGACGTGTTACATGGGTCAGGCGTTTAATTGGGTAAAAGACATGTTGTGTTTGCATAGTCTCCAAGATTCCTTGTCACAAAAAAAGAAAAAAAAATGGAAGTTCCTCAAATACACCAGAATAAACAAGACATAATCAACTTATAGAAAAAAATAAACAAGACAATCATTTTCCTCAAAAGCATACACTGACGGCTACCAAACTACCCTTGTCAAAATGCTAGGAGATTGACCAGACTATCCCAATTGTAATTAGTTTATGATTAAATTCTTCCTATGTTTTCAAGAAACTAAATTGAAGGCAGAAGTATTCCTAGCTCTGACCCATCTCACATTTCAGCCAAAAAAAGAGCGAGAGAACTCGAGGCTTACATGGGCAATGAATGATAATGTAGGAGAGAGGAGCTCTAATTTTTGAAACCAAAAATTATATCATTCAATGTAAAAGGGCTGAATGAGAGTAACAAGCGACTCCTATTTAGAAACTTACTCTGTCAATTTCAGGGTGATATAATTTGTTTATAGGTGACCAAGTCTATGGAGATGTCAACATGTTGGCTGGTCGTACTTGCCATCTAAAGGGGCATCTGGGGGTGTTTTAGTTCTGTATGATAAAAGGGTGGTGGAGAGAACGGATGAATGTGTAGGAGAGTGTATTGTGGCTTGCTCCTTTAAGAATATAGAAGGCGGATTCTTGTAGGCATTTACTAGAGTATATGGCCCTAATCTTGATTCGGAAAGAAAGCTATTATGGGAAGAATTGGCAGGGATTCCTAGTTGGTGGGAGATACCAAACTGTATAGTGGGGGGCTTTAATGTCACTTGCTTTCCAAGTGAAGATCGGGTGCGTCTCACATCAACCCTGCCACGAGGGATTATTCTGACTTCATTTTCGAACATAAGCTTATGGGTATTTCTTTAGTTGGAGGCACGTTCACATGGTCCAACAGCCGTGAACACACATCATGGTTGAGGATTGGTAGGTTTTTTATAACTTCTGATTGGGAGATACATTTTCATGAGGTAATTCAAAAGAGACTACCTAGGTTATGCTCATATTATTTTCCTATCATTTTAGATGGTGAAGGCATCCAAGTGGGCAGAAGGTATTTTAAATTTGAGAATATGTGGCTTAAAACTGACGGTTTTGTAGACAGGATTAGACAATGGTGGTCATTGTACTGCTTCCAAGGTTTCCTAAGTTTCATAATGGCAAGAAAGCTAGAAGTGCTGAAGAATGGTTTGAAGCAATGGAATGAACAAGTTTTTGAAAATGTGGCCCACTAGATATGCTCTCTCTTGGAGGACCTATAAGGTCTAGAGGGAGAGGAGGAGGCAAGAACTCTCTTTGAAGCCAAGAGAATTTGCAAGGGTTAGGTAGTCACAAGACTTGAAAGAGCAACATTGATGGAAGAGATCTCTTGGAGACAAAAATCAAGGGCACTATGGCTAGAGGAGGGAGAGTAGTGCACAATGTTCTTCCATCGAGCGTCTAATTCGCATAGGAGGAACAATGCAATTGAGGTTTTAATGGTAGACGGTGCAGTTTCCTTAGACCAATTAGTCATCAAGAACTACATCATATAGTACTACGAGCACCTTCTCTGATAACAATACGCATGGAGACTGAAAGTGGATGGACTAACTTTTGAATCATTAGACCAACAGGGTTCAGAGTGGCTTGAGAGGCCATTCGAATAAGATGAAGTGTGCAAAGTGATCTATAGCATGGCTAGTGACAAGGCTTTATGCCTTAATGGTTTAACCATGGGTTTCTTCCAAGTTTGTTCGGAAGTGATCAAGGATGATCTCATGAGGGTGTTTCAAGAGTTTCATGCTAATGAATGATGTTAGAGACTACCGCCCTATTTGCCTTGTGAATGGGTGTACAAGATCCTTTCTAAAGTTTTGGCTAATAGATTGATTATGCTGATGGAGAAGTTAATATCTAAGCATCAAAATGCATTCGTTGTAGAAAAATTCTTGACTCAACAGTAATTGCAAGTGAAGTCTTGGACGGACGACTCAAATCTAAAGAACTTGGATTACTATGCAAACTAGACATGGAGAAAGCTTACAATCATGTTAACTAGAACTTCATGCTTTATCTACTTGCAAGATGTGATACCCCGTTTTTACGTGTATTTTCACTGAATGAGTATTTTAATTTAATTAAAATATTGGTTCTTTTATTTTAAATTATCGGATTTTAATTGGATTTATTTAGTTGTGAAACTTATTTTATACAGCTTTCTTAATACTAATTATTGTTTTGAGTTTAAATTGTTGTTTAATTTATTTTATCTTGTTTTTGGATTTAAAATTAAGTTGTTAGTTTTTACTAGTTATTTATTTTAATTTAGTTTTATGTTATGTTTAAATTATTTTATTTGTTTTATAGCTTTTAAAGTTGTTTTCGTTGGATCAGTTTCTGGACTACAGAGGTGAGGATTGGACTTCATTTCTTTTCTCCCATCTTTTCTTTTTCCTTTCTGTTTCTTTTCTTCTTTTTCTTTCTTTTTCTTTTTCTTCCTCCCGGTTCTCTCCCGTGCGAAGCCATTTCACCTCTCATTTTCGCCGTTTTCTCTCTCTGCCTAGACCCGCTGCTAGTCGCCGCCGTGCGGTGCACCACCCCCACCGATTGACTCCCCTCCGGCTGGTGAACCTCCCCACCAATTTCCACCTCCATCCGAGCCGCCGTTTGCCCCCACGAGCTCCTCTAAGCCGCGGCTTCTTTTCTCTCCAGCGCCGCCGTCGCTCCACCTCCGGCCACCATCTCTTCACCACTTCATCACCGACTTCTTGCCGTCCTAAACCACCCATTTCCGGCTCCGATCCGTTGCTGGAGCAGCTCCCACGACCTCACTTTCCGTTTTGGGTATTTTGGCCTTCTACCGCCGTTTTCGCCGCCACCCACAGCCAACCCTCACTTCCACTAGCTTTATAAACACCTCTAAGCCATTCCCTATCAATCTCAAGTCTTGGTTTGTCTCCATTCAAAAGTAAATATTTTACAACCCACGGTCACAGTGTTTTTACACTGTTATGTTGCTTTTTCTTCGCCATTTGCAGCTCGTTGATCCTTCGAAAATTATCATATAGCGCTGTAAGTATTTTCCAAACTTTATTTTAGATTTAAATATATTATTGCTTTTACAATAAATTTGTGACTGGTTGGTTATTCCGGACTGAGTTCGAGGAGTCGAGGGTCGGATGGATTTGAGGACGGAGTTTGTTTGTTTGTTGTTGATGTTGGGAATTGTTGGTTAATTTGTGTCATATCATTTGCATTGCATTGTGCATGCATATACATGTATTGGATACTGACATTTGAGTTTACATGCGTAAATGGATTTTCGGGTGCGTGTGTATCACGACCCCAAGCCAGGATAAGATATTATCTCGGTGGAGCTCCTCTGGTCACTTGGGAGTGGATAATACTGAGTGACATCCCCTGGGTTGTCGCTGGGTGACAACCGGATCGCACGATACGGTAACGCTGTCGTGTCGACTCCGTGGTCTCTCGGTTAGCAGGGACTAGAGGATGCCTGGTCCAGGTATGTGAGGGGCGCGAGACTGGGATTGCTCGTTTAGATGTCACATGCGTAGTCGTTACCTGTGGTGTGACATAGTAGCCAGAGTGTGCGGATGATCCCTAGGGGAGATCATGGTGCATGCATTAATTGGAACTGGTTTTGGATATTGGATATGGGCCATTTTCTGGGAAAATGACGAGATTTTGTAAGAGGATATTGGGATCCATTTTCTGGGAAAATGGTGGTTTCTTGGTTTGGGTCATTATCTGGGATAATGACAAGGACTTGTTTTAAACGATATGTTTTGAGCCATAATCCCATTTTGGCGTGCGTGGAAAAAAATGTGGATTTTTGGGACATGTGCATTTGGCATCCTTTATTGCATATTGTTGAGTGTAATATATTTTTATCTTGTGGTGTTTGGATTATTACTTACTTGCGGCATCATTTTGGTACCATAGATTTTGATGCATAGTTTGAGGAGGAGGAGGAGGCTGAGCCAGAGGAGGCGGCCCCGCTAGAGTATTGACTTGGAGTTGTTTATCTTTGGATATTATTTTTACTTGTTTTTCCGTTATGTAATTGGTATTTGAAACAGTGTTGAATTTGTAATATTTTATTACGTGTGTTTTAAACTAGTTTGTATTTAAACAAAATTCCAGTACTTAGTTGTAAGACTTTATTATCCGCTGCGTGGTTTATTTGTACACGTTGCATGTACACACACTTGGCACTAGGCAATGGGATGTGTGACCGTGTTATCATCATCCCGACGTCTCGATTTCCACGTGTCCGTACGTGGGAGTTGGGGGCGTCACACAAGAAGTGGTTTTGGGGTGAAATGGTGTGCTTTATCTACTTACTGTTCACTTTTCTATCTTGGTGAATGGTTCGCCAATGAGTTTTTTTGACGCCCATGGTTTGAGACATAGGGATCCGCTATCTCCATTACTTTTCATTATTGTCATGGAATCTTTTCATAAGATGATTTTGGGCCTTGTGGAAGGTGGCTTTCTCTATGGCTTCTCGGGTGGGAACGGTTATTATGGCTCTATTGATATTTCTCATTTGCTTTTTTCCCATGGTACTCTCATCTTTTGTGGAGCAAATCATAGGCATAATCAATCTTTGAGATCTCTCCTCCTTTGTTTTGAAGCTATCTCCAATTTGAGAGTGAATATTTCAAAGTCTGAATTGGTGCCTGTGGGATTGTACAAAATGCAGTGAATCTAGCTAACCTCCTGGGAGGTAAGGTATCTTCTATACCTATGAAGTATGTTGGCCTACCGTTGGGTGTTTCCTTCAAATCAGAGGGGATTTGGAACGCCATGATTGAAATGGTGGAACGTAGATTGCCTTCTTGGAATATGTTCTACTTGTCTAGAGAAGGGAGGGGGGGGGGGGGGGGGGGGNNNTAGGCTTAGTCTAATCAAAAGTACGCTTTCTAATCTACTAACCTATTTTCTGTCCTTGTTCTTGCTCCCGACAAAAGTAGCCAATTGTATTGAGAAGCTACAACGGGATTTCTTGTGGAGTGGGATGGGGGACGAGTTCAAATTCCATATGGTGAACTAGTCAATTGTTTGCACACCAATTAGACTATTTTGGGTAAATGGTTGTCGTGAGACCAACAAGAGAGGAGGAGGGCCTATGGAAGTCAGTTATAGATTTGAAGTTTGGGGAGTTTTGGGGAGGATGATGCTCGAATGAGGTATGTGGACCACATGGGGTGGGTTTGTGGAAACACATTAGAAATTGGTAGACTTTCCTAAGCAATGCATGTATTGAGGTAAGTGATTGTTCTCAAGGAAAATTTTGGCACAAAAAATGGAGCGGTGAACAAAGCCTCAAAGAAACATTCCCTGACATTTTTTAGCTTGTATGGGCGAAGAATACTTCAGTAACTGATCTCTTAATCTTCTCTTGTGGTTCCCCTCAATGGAATGTAGATTTTGTTAGGTTAGCACAAGATTGGGAGTTGGAGGTTATTATCAAGTTCTTTGCCTTACTTTATTCCGTCAAGGTGACTGAGGGCACCACAGATAAGATCAGTTCCCTCCAAGAAAGGTAGATTCACAATTAGATTGTTCTACCAAGTTCTAAGTAGCCAGGGCATGACCACTTTTCTGTTGAGGAATATATGGAAGATGAAAGCTCCTCCAAAAACAGCTCTTTTTTTGTTTGGACAGTTTACCTAGACAAGATTCTTACTATAGACAATCCGAAGAAACATCATGTAATGGTGTTGGATTTGTGTTGCATGTGTAAGAAGACTGGGGAATAAGCAGACCACTTGCTTTTACATTGTGAGATGGCTAGGACCATGTGGGATATTTTTTTGCAGGAATAAGATTGTCATGGGCCATACCTTGCTAGCTGGTGGATCTTTTAGCAAGCTGGAGAGGACTCTAAGGCAATCCACAAGTGGCGGCAATATGGAAGATGACCCTTATATGCATGTGTTCATGCATTTGGCGGGAGAGAAATGATAGAAGCTTCGAGGATCGCAAGAGGACAATGGATGAGCTTAAAGTTTTCATCTTTAAAGCCTTGTTCTTATGGGCGAGGATCATTGATTGTAATGGACTAATGTCCATGATTTTCTACTTTCGGTTGTAAACCCTAATTAGGTACTTCTCATGTATGCATCATATGTACTTGGGCTATGCCTCCTTTTCTTATGAATAAAAATTGGTGATTACCTATCAAAAAAATGTTTCATTGCTTCTTGACGGCCAATTGCAATGAAGCCCCTTGATGAAATTATACATCTTGTGTACTTGGGTCATGCTCCTCTACGCTTTGAATAGAATTTACCTTATCAAAAAAGCTTAATAGTACTCACTTGATTCCTACCTTATAGTTATTACCTCTTCACATTCACATTGATCCTGATTGATGGGATTTCCAACGTCCAGTTTGACAACTTGCTATTCACCACATTTCTAGTTTTAGAGTTCTCATCTTATTCCAGATTTCTGATCCTGATCTTTGCCTCACAATGTTGTTTCATGCTCCATTGGGACTGTGAATCTTTGTTTTGTATTTCATTTGGTTATTTTTAAATGTCAAAAGTGTACATGAATTCCTTTTTTTTGTAGCGATAAGGGAATAGTGTACTCTGCTCGTGCGTATAAAATTCCAGAATGCACTCGGACTGCTGCTGGCACACCACTCATTCAGGTGTTGTGTTTCCGACTTTAATCTCCATTTTCTAGTGATTCTTTCTGGTAATAGCTGAAGTTGTCTATTTTTTAGTTGTTTAATCTAATTTCAATTTTTTTCCCCATTCTGGGTGCAGATTTTATCTTTGACTGATGGTGAGAGAATAACATCTGTTATTCCTGTGAGTGATTTTGCTGGAGATCAGTTTTTATTGATGCTCACCATGAATGGCTATGTCAAGAAAGTGTCTCTGAGTTCTTTCTCATCCATCAGGTCGACTGGAATCATTGCAATTCAGCTGGTTTGTTCTCTTCTTTTATGCTTTATTCTTGCATTTTGATCAACAACTGCTTATGTAATTTTATTTCCAGGCCTCATACATTAACTTTACAGGTTCCCGGGGATGAGTTAAAGTGGGTCCGTTGTTGTACGAATGATAACCTTGTGGCCATGGCTTCACAGAATGGAATGGTCACTCTAACCTCCTGTGAGACTGTATGTTATATATCATATTGCTATCTTAATGCTATTCCAATCTTTATCACATTTGTGAGCGTATAGATGGGAAAGGCCTTTAATAGCAGCTGTGGCATGGGCATGGCATTGTGCCATTGTGTATTATTTATTTTTGTTTATAGAATTTGGTCCATTCATTTTACTTTAAAGAAAGTGCCCATTGACATCCCTTGTAAAAACCTAGCCCAACATAATGCCTAAGTTTTAAGTGGGTAGCAAAAGCTCAGGTCAGGGCTGCTTCTCGATCAGTAGCAGATTTGAGCATGGTGCTCATGGGGTCTGTAACTTGTTGGAGCTCTGTCATAATTTTCAACACATTATGATAGCTTGGTCAGCCAAGACAATATTGAAAAATCGGGATTGATGGTGGTGTTGCCATATCAGGACTTCCTTGATCGGGGGGCATTTCAACCTGAGTTGTTATTTCTGGTGCTGCTATCTAAGAACCCTTTCTGAGTCTGGGTTGAATGGGTTGTAGAATCTGAGAAGTCTCCTGCCAATTATCATTTTACTCCGAATTTGCTATTTGGAAGTTCATTCACACGGTATTATTGATGGTTCTAATTCAGATGGTACCAATGGAGTGGGGGTTAGGAGATGTTTCAGAAATTGATTGTGGCTAGTTTTCAGAAGAGGATTGGGTTCATGAGCGACGGGAATTTGCCCCGATGTATTGGTGGAGATTTTAATGTAACTCATTTTCCTAGTGAAGATTGAGTGAGGTTTGTCCAAAAATTACAGCTTTTTTGGAATCTATATTCAAGTAAAATCTCATTATTCCTCCATTGGCTGGTGATAATTTTACTTGGTCTAACAATAGATATTCCTTCGTGGTCCAAGATTGATTGGTTTTCATTTTTACCCTTGATTGGGAAGGACGGTTTCTGATTGCCTAGGATACGTTCGGATCACATCCCTATCATGTTGGATTGTGGTTAGAGCTTTGGTGGTAAAAAATAATTCTGGTTTGTGAATATGTAGCTAATAGCTAAGGGGTTTGCAGACTTCTAATAATTTTAAGGTTCGCCAAGTTTCTTGTTGGAGTGCATGCTTAAGGCATTGAAAGCTGATCTTGGAATTTGAAATTAGGAGGTGTTTGTAAATTTAGAGATATACTTATTCCAAATGACGTGACGGATCATGGTAATCTAGAAGGGTGAGCATTAAGTGCAGAGGATAAATTCAGAGATTACTGCTAGTAAGGAGCGGGGGTGGATCACGCTTTTGGAGGAGATGAGTTGGAGACAAAAATCAAGGGCGTTGGTGTTAAGAGTGGGTGACAAGTGCTGCAAGTTTTTTCACCTTAAGGCCAATTCAAATTGAGATTTAACTTAAATGTTTTATTCAGATGTGAGTAGCACAATCTCCTCTAATCATTCTGAGATAAGTGATCATATTGTGTATTTTGTCAAGAGCATGTAAACAGAACAGTACAACAGGAGAGCTAAGCTGGGTGCACTTCATTTGATTCTCTTGATGAGGATGGGAACAATGGGTGCACAGGCTCCAATAGTTTTTCCTTTGACATTTCTCCAAACCTGTTGGTGGGTTATAAAAGAAGCGTTGTGAAGGTGTTTCTTTATTTCCATGCTAAAGGCAAGTTTTTCATAAGTACGAATGCAACGTTTTATGTTCTTATCCTAAAGAAACATTAGGCTATTGATGTTGATTGTGATGCCCCCAATTTGGTAGTGATTGAAATGTCGGGACATCAACATTGAGTTACATACTTCTCATTCATAACAGTTAACATGCAATGCACCTAACATGTTTATATTAGTATGTAAAAATCGCAGCAGGAAATAAAATATAACAAGGGCTTGAGCAATACATCACAGTACCTAACATAATCTATTAATCCCAAAATATCATGTTTTAACATCCTTACAAAAGTAGGGTCCTTGCTATATATATATAAAGTGTGTCCCAAAACATTCCCCCTTCATGTCCACCAAATATTGTCTTGAGATACATAGTTAGAAATATTATCCTTTGTTTCCTAAGATCTCCTGGATCTCGGTTATTAGCTTCAAAATGGTCTCTATAAATTTATCAATTGCCTTGAGGCGATTCTCGAATGCAAGACTTTCTTCAACTACTAATGAACAACGGGGCTTACGATTTCCCTCTAGGATCCCCTTAAGGTCCTCTAATAATTGCATCATGATTTCCATATAGAACTCGATTTCTTCAAAACAGGCTTGGAGGGTATACTCATCTTCTATCATATCAGGCAAGAGATCTATTACGCTAGCTATCTTCTAAGCCTGTCACAACTACCACAGTGATATTTTGAGAAATCTCAGCAAGTTATGCAAAAAACATACACAAAGATAACATAAATGTGCATAAGGTAAACATGAAAATGGATGCATGAGCATGAACATGTAATTTCATAAATTGTATTTTTCACCCATTTAGACTTCTTTTTAAAAAACATTTGAACTTGTAACAATGTAACTCTTTGCACAAACTTACCATTTATTACTCAATCACATATACTCTTATTCAATATAAACAATTACGGATACCTCACAGTTTCCCCTAAGAAGTGCGTGCACCTGCTAGTTACCGCACAACATCACAGGCCTTTTGACCAACTGTGAATACGTTGTAGGAGAGACACTCAGGCAGATTGACATGCCTTTACCATGAGTTCTCTTAAACTCTTTGCAGATTGACACGCCTTCACCAAAAGTTCACAATCAATACGGCAGTTCGTAACACCTTCACGGTACTTACCATATTTTCACATCGACTAGCGTTAGGCTCTACGACTTTGCTCCGGAAACCTTGTGATCCCATTCGAAGCTTGTTGACTGTACTTCGTCAACACAGGGGTTACCATTCTATCTTTAGTTACTCTAGAGTAGAGAGAGTTCCACTAGGATATTCCCCCAACCTAGCATTGGAATCGTGTCAAAACTTACTTTAATGCACAACCCATAAAACATTGCATGACATGAAATAGTAACACATAATCATAGCGTGGCATGTGAAATGCATGTAACATGGCGACATAACAATGAGAACATATCTTGTGATCATGGCCTTTACATTCGGACATACCATATGAGCACAACTTATAATGATCCAACATAACACAAGCGTGATTTGCCAATCAAACATGTTATGTAGGCATGATTCCAAATATTCACAAGGTTCGGACATAGCATGATGAACCAAGCACACATGATTCAACATGGCAAGAATCCGAGCATGTGATATAGCATAACAAGAACTTTAGCATTTTTAGATAAACACAAATGGTACGTATGCAGCTTTTACATGAAAACATGAACACATTATCCAAGAGTGGGCTAGAGGTTAACTTGCAAACTTTTTGTTTAGAGTGTTGAATGAGTGAGCGAGCTGAAGTCTCTTTGAGTGCTATCCAATTCCTTCACTTGGTGGTGCATGAATGGTGTTTGAATTGAAGGAAAATGGTTGAAATTTTTTTGGAGATGTGCGTGAAAGGGAGGGGCTGGAAGGAATGGAGGAGTGTTGAAAATGACTCTTTGGTTTCTCCTCTAGGGTGTAATCGTAACCCACCGACTATTGATGGCAACGGTTTAAATACCCATCTTGATTTCCCACATTTTCTCTCCCTTCATTATTCTGTTTCAGAAGTTCAAAAGGTCCACAAGCCATCTCACGCATGGATGCCAAGTGGCGTCCTCTTGCCTTGGCCGAGTTTCCCTAGCTCTCTCTTCTTCATCATTGCCTCTTGTCGATACTCGCCAAAATTCCTCATGCATGGGCGCCAAGTGGAATGGCATTAATGGAAGAGATCTCATAGAGACAAAAATCAAGGGCTTTATGGCTAAAAGAAGCGGATAAATGCACCAAGTTCTCCATCGCATGGCTAGTTTGCATAGAAGACACAATGTCATTGAGTCCTTGTTGGTAGATGGGAGGATTACATCGAATCCGCCTGAGATCATTGGATCACATTACCAACTACCATGCACAACTACTTTTGGAACAATTTTCTTGGAGGACCTTGTTTGGATGGGCTTGTTTTTGGGTTGATTGATCAGCAAGAAGCAATTTGGCTAGAGGCGCCTTTTGAGGAGGTGGAGATTTGCAAGGTGGTGAGAAGTATGGCATGTGACAAAGGTTCGGGTCCTGATGGGTTCACTATGGCCTTCTTTAAGGCATTTTGGGAGATAGTTAAAGATGACATCATGAGCTTCTTCCATGAGTTTCATGAACGGGGTATTTTTAAAAAATGCCTAAATGCCACTTTCATTACTCTTATCCCAAAGAAGCTTGGGGTGGTGGAGATTAAGGACTTTCGTCCTATTAGCTTGGTGAGTGGAATGTACGAAGTCTTTTCGAAGGTTTTGGCTCTTAAATTGAGTACAGTATTGGAGAAGATCATATCCAAGCCCCAAAATGCATTCATACAAGGTTGGAAAATCCTTGACTCGGTTTTCATTTCCAATGAATTCTTGGAGAGTCGCATCAAGTCGGGTGAACTCGGGTTATTATGCAAACTTGACCTGGAGAAGACATATGATCGTGGAAACTGAAATTTTTTGTTACACACGCTTGAGAGGTGTGGACTTGGAGCGAGATGTTGCTCTTGGATCAAATTTTGCATCTCTATTGTACGTTTTGCAATCTTGGTGAATGGTAGCCCATTGGGTTTCTTCGGAAGTTCAAGGAGGGGTTTGAGGCAAGGTGATCCCCTATCTCCATTACTCTTTGTTTCATAATGGAAGCTTTTAGTAAAATGATCGTAGGTCTTGTGGAAGGTGGATTTCTATCTGAATTTGTTGTAGGGGATGCAAGAATCGACACACTCGAGAGGACTCACCTCTTATTTGTAGATGATACTCTTGTCTTTCATGGGGCTAGCATAATCATATTCAAGCTTTGTGGGCTCTTTTACATTGCTTTGAAGCGGCTTCAAGTTTGAAAGTGAATCTCGCTGAGTCAGAATTAGTTCCGGCTGGAAATGTTCCAAGTGTTTTGAGCTTGGCTAATATTCTGGGATGCAAAGTTTCCACCTTGCCAATGAAGTATCTCGGTCTTCCACTAGGTGTCTCCTTTAAATGGCAATCTATTTGGGATAGAGTGTTGAAAAAAATGGAGCATAAACTGGTGAGTTGGAAGAGGATTTATTTGTCCAAATGTGGTAGAGTTGCGTTGATAAAAAGTACTCTATCCAACTTGCCGACTTACTTATCTTTATTTCCAATACTATGCAAAGTGGCTCACTGGATAGAGAAATTGCAAATAGATTTCCTATGGGGGAATAAACGAAGAATTCTTATTTCATTTGGTGAATTGTGCTACGATTTGTACCCCTATACGAGAAGGCGGGCTGGGAATTCGAACTTGTTGGTTTTCAACAAGGCTTTATTATGTTGATTTGTACCCCTATACGAGAAGGCATGCTGGGAATTCGGAACTTGTTGGTTTTCAAAAAGGCTTTATTAGGTAAATGGTTGTGGAGATACCACAAAGAGAGGGGAGCTTTTTATGGAGGGTAATTATAGAATTAAAATGTGGTGGACTGTGGGGCGGATGGTGCTCAAATGAGGTGAGCGGATCACATGGGGTGGGGTTTTGGAAACAAATAAGAGGCTGGACCAATCTTCATCGATATGCACGTTTTGCAGTTGAGGATGGTTCCAGAATTAAATTCTGGAATGACCTATGGTGTGGAGATTGAATCCTCAAAGAAGCCTACCCAACACCATATGGCATCGCCTAAAGAAGGAGGCTTCCGTAGCAGAGCTCATGGATCTCTCTAGTGGCTCTCCTCAGTGGAATAACACATTCCTTAGAGCTGTCCAAGATTGGGAAATTGATACATTTACAGATTTCTTCAACCTTGTGTATACATCTAGAGTGACTGGAGAAGATTAAGTGGCCACAATCCAAGAAGGGGAATTTATTGTACAGTCATGCTACAAGTCCCTCGTGAAAAACTCTACAAGAACGTTCCCATGGAAGAACATATGGAAGACTAAGGACCCCCTAAAAGCTTCTTTTCTTGTATGGATAACTTCACTAGGGAAGATTCTTGCCTTGAATAATCTAAGAAAACGTCAATTAATTGTATTAGATTGGTGCTATATGTGTAAGAAAAGTGGGGAGTATGTGGATCACCTAATATTGCATTGTGATGTAGCCATGAGCTTTTGGAATGATATCGTTGCTAGAGTGGGACTTGTTTGGGTAATAATGCCAAGAAGGGTTATTGACTTTTTGGCCAGCTGGCAAGGCATTTTTGATAATTCTCAAATTGCAGCGATGTGGAAGATGATACCAATCTGCCTATGGTGGTGCATATGGATGGAGAGGAATGGTTGCAATTTGAGGATCGTGGACAGACAATGAATGAGATTATAACTTTTTTTCTTTATATATTATTCAATTGGTTGATTGTAATAGACTTTAATGGTATGAACGTACATGATTTTCTTGTATCTTTAGACAGTCATACATAGGTGTGGTTCTTATATATGTGATGGAAGCCTCACTCTCACTCACTTATAATTGGTGTGTTGGGTGATTAGATCTAGGGTTTTTTGCTTGTTGGTTGGCTAGATATAGGGTTACTTCAAGGCAACACAGATCCAAATTGGTTTGTTGGCGAAAATCAAGACTAGTTCAGGCTAGCACTTAACTCTCAAAAGTATTGAAGAGAATTCTCATTCGTTGAATAACATAACAATAATTGATTGAAATAACAATGCAAAGCAATATAAATAGAAAATCCCCCCTAGGATTGGCGCCACATGCCTTTCCCTCCCTTCCCTTAACTTCGATCTTGATTTAGATCTCACTCTTGATCCACTTCTAAGTTTTAGGAATCTTAAGTTTAAAGAAACAACATCTAATGCCTAAAATAAAGGAAATTAACTAGGAAATAAACTAGGAAATAAAAAAACATATTAAAAATAAATAAATTCCTAAATAAAATGATCAGGGCCGACCACCACCATGAATGGCGCCTCCACCCCTATTTTTGAGGAACTTGTCATCTCGTCATGAATCTCCTCTAGTTGCACTTGTCTTGGACGCCCATTGCCTCACCACCTGAGCCATGCGTGCAACCCAATGCAACTCTTCTAACCTCGGCACGCCTAGCCCTCTGAGTGGCATTACGAATGGCTCGTCTTGCATCTCGATCATTATGTCCCGGGTACTTAGTTTTGCCTAATTTTAATAAAATTCCTATTTACCGATCAGAAAAAAAGAAGAAGTGGTATTTCTATTGGCGTGTTGGAGAGGTAGGTTCTCAAGAGTGCTACTTTATGGAAGCTGATTCTGTCTTGGGTTATGTGGTGCATATGGAAGGAAAGGAGTGACCTGAGTTTTGATAAATGCAAGAAGATGGTGGCAGAAGTGAAGAATGTTTTACCCTTTTCTCTTCGATGGCTGTCCAATCTTGATTATTTATTTGTAGTTTTGATGATTTTTTACTATTTTCTTTTTTTAATTAGGTATATATTTGTATACTCCCTGTGTTCCTGGATAACATCCTTTTTATTTTCACTAAAGCTTAACTTATCAAAAGATAAGTAGGAATAAACAGCACATAATGATTCTTAAAGGCCTCCTGTAATAGCCAATAGCAACACTGCAATCATTTCCATTGATCACATATAAATCCATTTTTCCCGAGGAAATGGTTTTCAGGATTTTATATGTGCGTAAAGCAAATCAGAGTCCTTTGTGATTGAGCTTTCTTCTTTTTCAGTCCATGGAGATGTGCTTCAATGTTATTGGATTACATTTTTCTTTAAAACACATGAATCCCGATTAAAAAAACATAGAAATCCATTTTAATCTAACCACGTAATTGTGCACCCCGCGATTAGTCGGGACGCTATTCTCGGACACTTGCTGCTAAAATAAAGAGTCTAAACATGTAAGCTCAATAAATGTGATGATTTTTAAAAGATTTGGATCTTTCCCGTAGCTTACAGAAAGAAATTTCTCGCTTATTTCTGGACTAGTGAGCCTTCTGGGATTTATTTTTGTGTGCTTCAGCTGCTTCTCATTTTGGGAGAGAACTTGCTGTGTTGTGCAAGCTCATTAAAAGTGGCATGATTTTTTAAAGATTGGAACATTCCCATCGCTTATAGAAATGACTTTGTTCCTTCTTTTTGGACTACCAAGCCTTCTGGATCTTGAATTGCTTTGGGATTCTCCTGCTTCTTCTCATTATGGTGGAGAACTTGCTGTGTTATGTTTTCATAATGTTATTTTTTAATAAAATTTATGGATAACCTACAGAAACTCCACTACATAATAATAATCATAATAATAGAAAAAGAATCTTCACCTTTTTTCATTTAAAATCTCTTTAAATCGTCCTATAATGCAGATCATGATTCTTGAGCTAATTCAGTATCTGATATTGTTCTCGCTGTTGTTTTTGTTGCTCAGATTCGAGCACAAGGCCGAAATACTAGGGGTGCAGTGGCCATGAGACTAAAAGGAGAGGATAAGATAGCAAGCATGGACATTATACCAGCAGCTATACGGAAAGACTTGGAAATGGTGACAGAAGCTAACCCAAGCAGGCAATTATTTTTCATCATTCTTGATGTTCAAGTTTTGTTATTACTTAATTGGGCTGGGCATCATATAAGATTATGGTTTGGTTGGTTAGTAATAATTGCAATTTGTTACCCTGATCCATTAACCTTATCGGAATCAGTGTGTTTAAATAGTTTGGGGGTTGTTACTCTTGGCATCTGGTACCTCATCAACTTAGAATTTGATATTTTAATGTATTTGGTATGGTTGTTGGATATTTTAATGTATTTGGTATGGTTGTTGGCTTGGTGACTCGGTATAAGTCTGGTTTGGGTGTGACAATTTTGGGCATCCAGAGTATGATTAATTACCAGCCATAGTCAGGACATTCTTGGAAAATCTATAGACATGCTTTAACGCTAGAGAATCTGAACATTTTTCTTGGTTTTCGATCTCTAGGTTCTGCCAAGTATTTTTGTTTGGAAGTAAAGTATGTGTTTCCTCTCTGGTTTTGAGATTAGTAATGTTTGTCTGGCAGTGGTATTGAAATACTTGGATAATTCACCAGAGGAATTAAAAAAAAAAATAATTCAGAGCCCATTCCAATACAGTTACCTGTTCTGGATTGAACCTTTTATTGGATGAACAGAGTAAATTACTTCGATTCTTCTCCCCTCTCCTTGTTGTGGTCATATCAGCTATCAGCGGTTTATGTTTGTGAGAGAGAGGTTGCCTTTTGGCATTTCTTTTTTTAATATAATTCTTACTAGTCCTTTTATCTATGATGAGCATTATGTTAATTAGCTGTTTATTTTAATTTGGCAATTTTGTCCAGGACAATTGAACATTTTATCTTGTACTTGTATCCACAGTAGTAAACGCCTCAGTGGCCCATGGCTGTTGTTTCTGTCCGAAAGTGGTTTTGGAAAGCGGGTGCCCTTGAGCAGCTTCCGTGCTTCACCTTTGAACAGAGTTGGTTTGATTGGATACAAGGTATCTTGAATATCATGTGAACTTCCCCATCCAGATCCACGACTTGTGATTTGTATGACATACTAGATTTTCTTATTCTTTTCTGCTGCCCTATTATCAGTTTTCAGCAGAGGATCGCTTGGCTGCAGTGTTTGTGGTTGGGTTTTCATTAGCAGGTAATATTATGGGTATTACTTGAAGCTGATAGTCTGATACCTATAATTATTTGTTCTTGTACAGATTTATAATTTATATATTCCGTAATATGAATTTACAGAAGATGGCGAAAGTGATGAACAAGTGGTTCTTGTTAGCCAAAGTGGTACGGCTAACAGAATTAAGGTTCGGGATGTTTCGATACAGTCTCGCTATGCAAGGTACATATTTTCTATGGTTTATTTGTTTACTGAAATGTATATAGAATTGCCTGTATTTACTTGTTTTGTGGTTTTAGCCAATGATATAGCTTGAAGGCATGAACATAGCAGCTCCGCTTTATGCAGAAACTAATAATTTTCGTTTTCCCTATATTCCTGGTCAAGGATTTTCAACTTTTAAGCTCAACCCAATATATTTGTAATGGTGCACCAACATTCCGTGTGGCAAGTTAGGATTTACAGAACATTCCTCGTTTTTTGATTAGTAGAAAACATTCATTGTTAACAAGAAAAACATCTTCAAACACCAAAATGGTCCAGGGCAGCACATGCCCTTATCAGGCTCCTCTCTGTCTGCCTGTTTACTTGAGATTTGGAATTTTCCAGTTTTCAACTGCTTGTAGCATATCCAAGTTCTGAGATTTGTTTAAAACCAGTGTGATAGTAGTTGAGAAGCTTTACCTCTCTTGTTTATTATTTATGTATTATAATGTAAATACTATGATGCGACCCCCTCAGGATGTATTTTGTCAACATCCTTATTGTAGCTTTTAGTAGTTCATCATTTATATTATTCTGATGTAGTCGTCTCCAATAAATAATACTGCAGGGGAGTTATCTTGATGCGGCTAGATCACACTGGAAAGATTCAGTCTGCATCTCTAATCTCAGCAACAGATACTGACCCTGAGGAAGAAATAGCTTCTGAAGCTGCTGCAGTCCATGGCCAAGTTTCACTGGGAGCATCTGCATAGTTCCAATGGCTGCTACTAAGCTTTCAATATAAGTTAAAAATGTATCAACAGGTACTGTACCAGCTGAAGAGGATCTTCATCCTATTCCATCTCATGTAAGTGACTGATCATGAGAATGAAATCTTTTGTTCTTGTAGCTGTAGCATTAGTTAAAGTAGGACTGCTCTGTACAGTTTGTATTGTAATTTTTCAAACCATTTCCATTGATGAAAAAGATGTTTTTCAATACGTCAAGTTGGAGAAGCCTTTTCTTTTACTGACAAAAGTTTTGCCGTTAAATTACTCCCCTGCTTGTGATAATTAGTTCACATTCTTGCCTGACTTTTTTGTATACCTTTTTAACTTTCTTCGCAAAATTATAACAGGATTGCTTAGCATATATGGAAGTGTGTTTTTAAGAAAACATCTAGACCTTCGGACACTCCATGTTTCATTTTCCTCTCGGCTTTCTTTAACTTAGCCGGAATGGAATGCTAAGATTTGTACAAAAGAATTGAGGCTGCATGCCTTAGGCATCTTATTTTGCGTAGTCTTATAAACACGAGAATGCTATATATAGGTGTGAAATGTACAAGCGTCGTGCAGTCGCTTTGAAAAATAGTGGAGTCTATTATTAAAAAAATTATTTCTTTTCATGTGAGTTTAATGTTTATTCACTTATTTCAAAGTGATTGCATGTCATTTGTTCACTTACGATTACAACTATCATTTTTCTATAAACACATACCCAATAAGGACAGAGTAAGAGTTTAATTGCTTGGCTTCCCATGTAAAGAACAATTTTAACTTATCAGCGTGAGAATGAATTGAGACACAAAATAACAGTCAGTGAATCTGAAAGCAACTATGAGAATGGTGAGATGAGAATTAATAGGAGAGAGCATAGGTGAATTGTAGAAAGAATTTTATCCTTTGGCTCAGTTAATTCTTCATAAAAAATAAAAAATAAAATAAAATAACAATTGGGGCTAAAGATCGTGATTACCGGATGTAAAAGTTTAGTGATAGATCAAAGGATTTACCAACTCTTTTCCATAGCGTCTCTCTTAGTTTAAAATTTTAGTGATAGTGATTGAATTGCATGGTTCAATTCTTGAGAGTAAGAGACCATCATGTTAGTGCATTTAGGCCATATCTGGACACTTAGATGAAATGAGATGATCATCTTATTTCAAAATTTTTCATAATTTCCTTTCCAAATATCATTAAAACTTAAAACAATTTTTAATTTCAAATCTTTAACATTTTCATCTAATGATTACGATTTTTCTAAACTTCTAAATAAAACGAAAAAATAATACAATTATTTCAAATTTTAAAAAAATAATATTTTAATTTTATAATAGTTTTATTCTAACTTTTTCTCTCTCCGTAGAAGGGTGCTACTAGTGTGCTACCCAACTTTGATAGTTAGGCATGGTCACTAGTATAAATTTCACATTTTAATTTTTTCTTCTTTTCTTTTTCACATTTTTAACTATTTTAAAAAATAAAAAATATACTAATACAAAAGTTACTTCCTTAATTATTAAGTAAAAAAAATTAAAAAAAATAAATATGAAGGTCAAAATGAAAGGCAAACTCATGGGGCTTACTATCATTTTTCTTTCTAAAATTCAATAGAACATTTTAATTCAAACCATTTAACTTCTATTCATAAATTGTTTTACTATTATTTATAACATTCTTATCTCATCTTATTATCCAAACATGCCCTTAATGTTTTCGGGATATGATTATTGGACAATATGGATTCCACATCAGCAACTAATGTTATGTTTATTTTTCTTCGAATTTAATCATTCAAATCTTACCTAAGCATTTAATATTGTTTTACCTTTCTCTAGACCATCCAATTCAATCATATAATTAAACTATAATTAATATTGCATTGATAGTGAGAACATAATTACTATTGTAGTTTAAATTATTTTTTTAAGTACTACGTAAAATCCTAATTGACCATTACTTTATGTCAGCCAAGTCAAATATGTTGCTATTAGAGTTATGCTACTCTTCCACCTTTACACCGCGCACTCTGATAATGTGTCCCACTCATCTTTCTATTTTTATTTCAACAGCCGCATCCATCTTCACTTTTTGCTAACGGTTGGAAAATTCTACTTGTCCGCCTTTACACCGCACACCCTGACAATAGATCCACTCATCTATTAATTTCATTTAATTTATTATATGAACTCACATAAATGAAATTCCAAAAACTCACAATTAATTTGAAAATTCATCTAAAAAAATCAAAATCAAGTCAACAGAAAAACCTAGACCCGTTGAGGAATACGTTTCAAGAACCTAGATTATATAAAAATGTAGACCCGTTAAAGAATTTGTTTTAAGAACCCAGATTACAAAGGATGAACGCCACAAAGGTTGTGATTTATCTTTGATAAGTTCAAAAGTTTATTCAAGAACAAGAGGAGATAAACTCAACTTACAATGAATAAAATTCATTAAATTTCATAAAACTTCTTAAAATAAGGCTATAAGAGCTTTAAATAATCATTCCCAAAACTTAACCCTAGCTAAAATAAAGCTCATTCTTTTCAAAAATACCCTTGGGTGAAATATGTGGCCTTCCCACTAGAAACCCTAGCTAAAAATTTTAGAATCTTTCTCAAAATACTCCTGGCCGCCCCTTCTAGTGCCTCTAAGAATAAACCTTAATTTTGAAAATATAATTACCCAAAGACCCCTGAATGGCTGCCCCCTTATTACATGTAATAATAATTCCTAAAAATCCTAATTTATCAAAATAAAACATATGTGGGCCAAGTATCTTCAAGTTCAATTATTTTATAATAATTTTTATAAATAATAAAATAAGTCATTTTAATGAAATAAATAAGTCCAAAGCCTTCAATAATAATAGACCTAAATAATAAATCATTAAATCCTAAGTCATGTTGCACTCTTCTATAACTTGCATCTAGGACTGTACAAAAAAACCGTGTGGCCGACCTGCACTGAAATATCGACCCGACCCGAAATATCGACCCGTTTGGAAGTGGATCGGTAACGGGTTATCCCGTTACCGTTTTCATTGCTTATCGGTACTACCCGATACCCGTGACAGGGAAGACGATCACCCTGGAGCTGCAGAGCTCGGACACCATCGACAACGTGAAGGCCAAGATCCAGGACAAGGAGGGTATCCCCCCGGATCAGCGGCTTATTTTCGCCGGAAAGCAGCTGGAGGACGGCCGAACCCTCGCTGACTACAACATCCAGAAGGAATCCACCCTCCACCTTGTGCTCCGTCTCCGCGGTGGCATGCAGATTTTCGTGAAGACCCTGACCGAGAAGACGATCACCCTGGAGGTGGAGAGCTCGGACACCATCGACAACGTGAAGGCCAAGATCCAGGACAAGGAGGGGATCCCCCCAGACCAGCAGAGGTTGATCTTCGTCGGTAAGCAGCTGGAGGATGGTCGCACCCTTGCCGATTATAACATCCAGAAGGACTTCCGGGAAGAGACTTGGGCCACGTGGATTTAAAAAAAAAAAAAAGGGTCGGAACTTAATTCCGAATTTGCTGTCGGGTCGGTATCGGGCATCGGTTAAACGGAATAGCTTGCTATCGGGTCAGGTCGAAATGTCTTGTTACCGGGTCGGGTCAGGTCGGTGGACAACCCTACTTGCATCAAATAGATCAAAACTAGTTCTCATTCCTTCAAGCTCATCTTATATGTTGGAGTCTTGCTAGCTTCGTCCTAAGTGGCTTGCAACTATCCTTGCATAACTTTCTTGATCTTCTTAGCTCTTGACCTTGCAAAGGATTTTTAAGACTAGGTCTACCTTGGTGCTCATTATTCCACCTCTCCTCAAAAGGATTTGATCTCGAATCTTCACTTACATCAAAAGGAGAACGATAAACAACATTGGAAGTAGCAAAAATATTATACTCACCTGAAAGATCCACTTTTAACTCCGCTTTCTTTTATCCATCTAAGCTACTATTACCATCAATATGTAAAGACATTTAAATCTAAAGGAATAAGTGGATTAGAGCCATAAACAATTTTACAAGGTGAAAAATTAGTAATAGAATGAACACTCCAATTATATGCAACTTCAATCAATAGCAAATAATACTCCCAAAAATGTTCAAGCAACATGTCAATGAGTGGCAAATGATACTCTCACAAGCGTTCATGCAACACATTTAAAGTCTTCCTTACACCAAAATGATTAATCAAACCATCTCCATGTGCTTCATGCACATGCAACTCATGCATAGAACTATTAGGTACACAAAATCTATTCTCTTGAAAAAAGTACCCATTTAATCTATAGAACTTACCAAACGATGCATTCTCACACGCTACATACACACTAGCAAAGTCTTCATTATTAGCATACAATTTCTTATTATATTCAAATATCAATAATTTTGTATTTAAAATAAAGATAAGGACATACTTTCTTGCTAATGCATCAATCACAAAATTTTTCTTACCTCGTGTGTATTTGATTACATGAGGAAATGTCTCAATGAATTCCACCCACTTGGCATACATTCTATTCAACTTACCTTGTTCCTTTAATTGCTTCAAGGATTCATATTCAGTATGTATGACAAATGCCTTTTGGTCAAAGGTAATGTTGCTAAGTTTCCAATGTTGTCTCTTCCAGATTATTTCTATAGGTCGGTCGGTTAGGAATTGCCCCACCTGGCACAAATTTAAGTTGATGCTCTATTTCTCTAATAGTCGGCAATCCACTAAATACATTGCGAGGAAACACGACCTCATATCCTTGCAACAAAAAGACAATAACATTAGGCAAAGATTCGTTAAGTTCGTTAGTATTAAAACTTGCCTTAACATAAAAACTCACTTTTTTTCTTTATTTTTCTCTCATTTTCTTCACTCTCTCTTTTCTTTTCACTATCTTTTTTCTTTTCACTCTCTTTTTTTCTTTCACTTGCTTTTTCTTTTTCACCCTCATTTTCCCTTTCACTCTTTTTCATCATCTTTTTTCGAACTATCGGCCTCACAATTATTTTTCAATTCATTCTCTCATTTTCTTGGGATCTCAACCTCAGCCTCATCTTTCTTCTCACTCATCTCTCTCTCTCTCTCACTATTTTTTTTTTCTCAATCTCACTTTCACTCTTGCTTTCTAAATCAATCTCACTTTCACTCTTTCTTTTTTACTCAATCTCACTTTTCAGCTTCGGTTAGTTCTCATAGACCTATGTTGGAGTTAAATGAGTAAATTTGATTGTTTTTCCATCATTTTCAAAATTGTACATGTTCCTTAACCCATCATGGATCATTCTCTTATCACAGTGACATGACTTCCTCGACAAAATATGACCAGCATGCATAGGCACTACATCACAAAGCACCCCATCCTTGTACTTTCTAATTGAAAAAGAAACTAACACTTGATTATTTACTCTAACCTCCCTACAATCATTCAATCACTGCAAATTGTATGGTTTATGGTGTTTTAAGGTAGTTAAATTCAATTTCTCAACTAAAGTAGTCTAGCAAAATTAGTACAACTCCTCCCATCAATGATCATACTACATACATTGTTGTTGGCGTGACATCTAGTAAGAAAAGTGTTCTCTCTCTACTGTTCTATGTCATCCATCTTAATTTGTGTATTAAGAGCATACTTAGCAACATGAGACTTGCCATACTCTTCATACTCATATCCAATCTCAATACTGGGCTCATGTTTCTTCCTATCTCTCACACCTTGTAGATTTCTAGTCATTGCATTTTGTTGTCCATCCTATCCCTTGCTTCCACTAACACCAAATTCAACCGTTCAAACTTTTGTTGCATGGACTGCAACAAAAAGAATGAATTGTCTGCCATCCCCTTTGGTGTTAAGTCACTATTATGAGATATCGTAATGTGCTGCACAAAAGAATGTTAATGGTAAAAACCTCATACACTCCTTTATGTGTTTACACTCAAATAGTGACACTCCACTCGTGTTTCATTCTTAATTGACTTTTTTCCGATAATAATCTCACTCTCTTGCCTTTTAGCAATTGACAAACTTAGATATGCAAGAAACCCTAGATGGAATTCGGCCACTCTAACAAACGTTAATGACAAATCAATTCGGCAACACTTGGATGAAACTTGGTAGCCAACACAAAGAACCCCTAAGAATTTCGGCAGCCACACAAATAAACCCTAAGGGAATTTCAACAGTCCCTTGTTTCGTTTTGTTTTGTTTTATTTTTTTTATAAGTAATGCAATAATTAAAAGATAGAATCAAACCTGATTGGAAATCTTATTCTGAATACCAAATGATATGAACCCGCGAGAATGAAATCTCTTGAACCCACAATCAATTTGAAAACTCACCCAATAAAGCCAAAATCAAGTCAATGAAAAAACCTAAACCCGTTGAGAAACTCGTTTCAAGAACCTAAATTATATGAAAATCTAAACCCATTGGAGAACCTGTTTCAAGAACTTAGATTAGAAAGAAGGAACACTACAAAGCTTATAATTTACCTTTAATAAGTTCATAAGTTCATTCAAGAACAAGATAAGATAAACTCAACTCAAAATGAATAAAATCTATCAAATTTCATAAAATTTCTTAAAATAAGGCTACAAGAGGTTTAAATAACCCTAGCTAAAATAAGGTCTCTTCTTTCCAAAAATACATTTGGGCGAAATACATGGCCTTCCCACTAGAAATCTTAGCTAAAAATTTAAGAATCTTTTCCAAAATACCCCTGGGTGCCCCCCTCTAGTGCCTCTAAGAATAAACCCTAATTCTGAAAATACAATTACCCAAAGACCCCTTAGTGGCCGCCCCCTTATTACATGTAATAATAATTCCTAAAAACCCTAATTCATCAAAATAAAACATATGTGGGTCAAGCATCCTCAAGTCCAATTATTCTATACTAATTTCTATAACTAACAAAATAAGTCATTTTAATGAAATAAACAAGTCAAAAACCCTTCAATCACATAAACATAATAATAGGCCCAAATAATAAATCATTAAATTCTAAGTCATGTTGCACTCTTCCATAGCTTACATCAAATGAATTAAAACTGGTTCTACTTCCTTCAAGCCCATCTTATATGTTAGAGTCTTGTTAATTTCATCCCAAGTGGTTTACACCCATCCTTGCATAGCTTCCTTGATCTTCTTAGTTTTTGACCTTGTAATTGGCCCATCTAGAATTTACAAAGAATCTTTAAGACTAGGTCCACCTTGGTGCCCATCAATTAATTTTATTTCTACAGTTGACCAACCAAAAAGTGAAGATGCAAACCAACCAAAAAGTGAAGAAGATTAATGCCATGTTTAGATACAAAATCCATCTTAGTTCATTTCATTTAATCATACAACTTTCTCAAATTCCTATACAAAATATAATAAACTATTAAATTTTTTCAAATTCTAAAATAATAATAATATTAAAATAAGATTCTAACAATATTTTATTTAACTCTCTTCCAAACTTATCTCATCTCAACTCACTATTCAAACTGCACCTAAGGGGCTGTTTGGATTCATAGTTGATCTCAATTCATCTCATCTAATCATCACAATTTTTCAAATTTTCAAATACAATATAATAAAAAATTTAAGTTTTTCAAAATTTTAAAATAAAAATTATATTTTAACAATATTTTACTTAATTTTTAAATTTTTTTTATCTTATCTTAACTCACTATCTAAATTCCATAATTTTTAACTATGTAGACCAACCAAAAAAGTGAAGATGCAGTTGGCTATAGAAATAAAATAAATTAATGAAAGTTAAAAGATAAGTGGGACATATTGTCAGCAAAAAGTGAAGATGGAAAGCAGCCAAAAAGTGAAGATGCAAGCGGCTGTTGAAATAAAAATAGTAAGATGAGTGGGACCTATTGTCAGAGTGCGTGATGTAAAGGCGGACGAGTAGAATTTTCCAACTGTTGTAAGAAGAATTTTTGTTCACAAAACTTGTTCAAGATTTTTTCCACCAAACTTATACTTTGAAAAACTAATTATTCACTTGGGAAGAATGCATACCCCTTAATGAAACATATCAATTGAGAGCTAAAGTTATTAAGTTTAGGAAACAACCTCAACTAAAATCGGCTGGCACTCAAACAATGATAATAAAGTCACATGTAAGGACAACAATCTCAAAAAACATGAAATAGTGGCTTCTTAATGCATTATCACTTCATCATATATTATGATAATGCTTGTTGGATATGAAAAATGATAAATCTACAACAATTTTATTACTCTACTTAAAATGAAGGGTCACTATGTAAAATCGAAATTAGTTTTTAACAAAGTGTTACAATTACATTGGTTGATTTAAAATGAGTTGTAAAATAGGTGTATGTATATCTTGAATATTATTAATGATATTTGGAATTACATGAAACAAGGTCATGAGAACAAGTGTACACTTATTTCACTAAAACCAAAATATAATAAATCTACAGTGAGGGACACTAGCAGGCGAGAAGAAGAAGAAGAAGAAGAAAGGAGAGGGAAAAGAGTAAATGAAAGACTATTTGTATATGAGTGATTAAGATTTTTATATGAAAAATGCTTGGGTGCCCTCTAAATATGCTTCCAAAAGTGTCTATTTTATATTTTTTTTAAATGTTTAAAGAAATTAGAAAAACAAAAAGAAAAAAAAATTCAAAATACATAAATTAAAAAACATATTTGGAGGGCACCCTGGCATTTTATAGTGAGCGAGTGGGCAGGAATGGATTGGGTTTAGGTTATCTGTCTTCCAGTTCTTACTATGCCCCATTTATTATATTTGTGTGTGCATGTAACAATGCAAAGTTAAAATTCACGCTTATATTTGACATCTAATAGGTTGGACAACAAAATGTTCATCTAGTTGGTAATATTTTTTAAAATTTACGTGTTGTTGATTCCCATCCAAGTCTGGACCGATGCCAATCCTTTGGCCAACAAAATAAAATAAAAAATGTTGTTGTATTGTGAACAATATTTGTAATAGTAGGGATTTTATGAAGTTGTACCAAATATTTATCAACATCTGGAATGATGACCAGGAAGATGAAGTACTGCTAATAGATCTTCATAGGTAATTAGGTCTCGGCATACATATCTAATGAATTACACAAGAAACGCCATGGACGGGGGAGATATATGAAGTGTTTTTTAAAAAAAAAAATAAAAAGAAAGAAAGAGAATTGTATCCCGTAATTTTATTAATAAATCCTCATTTACGGCGAAGGAGTACCATGACTACATCTTTGAATTCCTTGGCGGTTACAAATTTTTTCAAATCATCCAAAAACCAGTGAATGGTAAAGCAGATACACGAAGCTTGATGCAATCAGGGAACAAAAAATGAGGACAAATCCATCAAACAATGCTGCATACTTCAATTAGAAAGAAAACTTCATACAGTAAACTGATGAATAGCAGATATACAAAGCTACAGGTAAAATGAAACAATGAGCAGGAAAAAAAGAATAAAGAGAATGAATCACACAGACCCACCAATGCTATTTAACACCCAAATATCAAATTAAAATAAAAAAAACACTTTAAAATTGCAGTACGGACTATGGACAACTGTGGCATCTAGAACTGGTTCGTATTCAAGCTCTGCCTGGACTTTCTGGTTAAGGAGTTATGTCTCGGAAAACCTGTAATCTGTTTCTCCTCATTAGTTTTTCCTTCTCCTCAGACATAGAATAATCCCTTCCATTTGCCTTCTCAGATCCACGGCCCTCAAAGTTCAAGTCCATCTTTGGCATTGGTGAGGAGTAAAAGTAATCTGTTGACTCTGGCTTCTGCTGCTGATTGAAATTCATAGAACGCTGCACTGCTAGGTTCCTTGATAAAACTCCAGCCCCAGATGTACCGTTTAGGTCTTTAACATCAAATGATTCATACTTGTAGCTTATATTTTTAATCTGACTCTCCGGGTAAGGACTTTGACACATTATGTTGGTATTCATATTTTCATCATTATATTCTTCGACATCCCAACCATCATAATACTTGTTTAACATGCTTCCACTTAGTAATTCTTGTTCTTCTTCCTCGACCATGTCTGCCCAACTTTTCTTATTATTATCGTGTGATGACTGCAGAATTTCCGTGGAGGGTTGATGAAGACCATCTGGCGCACCAGGGCTGCCCTTTCTGAAAGATTCTTCACTTGTAATTGGCTTCTCATGACCTGAAATGGTAATTCCAGAACTCTGATCCCAACCTCGATCAACGGAAGATTCTGATGTTCTTGCATAATTCATTGACATAGATTTTATCACTGATTCATCTTTCAATCTAGCTAGATCTCTGCATGACCTCCTCCAGTCCCCATTAACATCTTGAATTGAGTCAGCTTGCACATTTTCAGTGGTTACAGATGGCTCAAATGTAAGTTTGCGACTTGAACTGCGAACTGCATCATTTCCTAATATTTTCCTGCTCTGATAATCATTGTCAATCCCCCATGGAGATCTTCTTGGTTGTGTAAATAAAACATTCAGGTTCCTTCCAGTGGAAGAAGGGGAAGAATATGCAGTTTTGCAAGTAGGTGTTGCTTCTGTTCCAGTTGAACCAACCCCATTTTCCTTCAGTCTGTCGGAAAACCCTGACATCCTGTCACCAGAGTATTCGAAGTGAGGACCTTTCATGCATTTATCAGCAGATGTTTGAGGAGAGGACTGTAAACTAATTCTTTGTCCAAATGATTTGCATTGTTGAGTCTCATTGCCATGCCAAAAGAAATTGTCCTTGTCCTCAGTTTGGTTCTGACCAAAGGAACCTCTACAGTTTTCATTTGATGGCCCTGGCTGTGACTCCAGGTCAGTCAACATTTGAAGAGCACGTTCATAGGACTTGGCATAAGACTCATCCATCTGTCTATTTCCAGATGAAACTCTTACGTCATGAAGCAGAGATGCTGCTTCCGCAATCCTGTTCATGTGCATCAAACAGATGGCCAAGTTGCACTGCTTATTCTTATCTGGTTCCAGAGATAAAGCTTTCCTGAACAGATTCCAAATAATAGAAATGACATTTGTCTGAAACAAATGAGATGTTACACATGTAGATATGATTAGAGTGTGAAAAACTTACCTGTAATGTTCTTCAGCAGCTTTATAATTACTTTGCTGTAAGTAAGCCCAGGCCAAGTTGCCTAGTATCCTGCATTAAAAGAGTATCAAAGTCATGTGAGTTTGTTGGAAAATATAAATGTGAAAAGAAAAATAATAGATGCATCATCCACCTTGATACTTCCTGTTCAATAGTTATCTGAACCTTCTTTCCCTGAGATCTAGCTGTCTTTGTCCTCCTTCCACCAAAAGCTATACCATCTTCAATGCGCTTCAGTTTGAGCTGAAGCATCTGAATCTCTTCTTCAATCCTTCCAGATCTCTGCAAAAATATAATAAGTGCACAAACAATGTATGCAAATTACATCCGTGCTTGCTCATCAAATCAAGAGAACAATACATAAGTTTAGGAAACTCATGGCAAGTAAGTTTGTCTTCAAAGTAATGTAACCAAAATCCATTAACACATATAGGAAGTCAAACTAAATAAACATAAATGCGAAGTCACTTATTAGGGCAAACATCAGACCTTGCATTTTGCATTCCCAAATTTTAATCCCAACCCGATAATTGGAATAAGAAACTAACATAGTAGATGAAGCATCCGTCAGAAATACAGTATGCGTGATAAAATGTAATTTTTAGTTTTTACCCTCGAACCCCAGATATGGAACACAATGAACCTCTTGTAAGTGTGATAAATTGCTTTCAAATGGTACATAAATCATGGTACTAAGATATTCTTTCCATCAATCTGAGATGCCTCCATGCAGAACGCATTATCAAGCATAGACTGTCACTCCTAATTTCTTGCTAAAATGGTACAATTGATATGTATAATGCATTCATTGATTGTCATCACCTACTTTACATACATATTTGCTTCAGTATTTCCTTGTTTTTCATCCTATTTGAATGTAATGGTCTTTACATTTTTCTTGGATCATTTCTGCAAGGTATTATCAGGGAGTAAACTAAAGAGGGTAAAAAGAAGGATCTTACATCAAAATTCCTATTCCTACTGCAAGAAGTACTTGTATGACATTCAGATCATACCAGAGAGCCCTCGATTAACATTCTAGGAGAACACAACCTTAGACTTATTACGGTTGAAAATCTGTTCACAAGCAGCTGCACAGATACTTTAATGAACATGACTAATGGCACAACAACTACAGAGGCTTTATTTTCCAAGTAAGACTAAGTCATCAGCAAACAATAGGTGATAAAGAGAAGGACCATTATGTAAGGCGTTGACTGGTAACCTAACCCTCCATATATTGTTACAAACGTTACAACTTACTAATCTTTCTAAGGTGATGAAAATGAGAGATTCATAAGAAGAATTCACTTATCAAAGTATAGATGCATCCTGAAGATATCTTCTCACTTTTTACAACTAGCTAACAGTTTCAAAACTAACTGGCTAAAACAGAAAATGATAAACAATGGGCAAGTGAATATATGAAGTAACTATTTACTTGGGAACGGTTCTTTTACCTTGTAGAGCTCGACTAACACATTGTCGAGAGATTCCTGAGAATCATATGGGCAGAGATGACGAAAAGATTTGATAGCTTCGATTGCCTCATCAGATCGATCCAATTGTTTCATCACAATTGACATGTCTTTCAAGGCACTATCAACTCTGTCGCCGGCATTTATGGCAGCCCAGAACATGGAAATTGCCTTGCTCGGATCCTTGTCTATCAACTGTAGTTAAAAAAACCAATATTTAATAAAGCAAAGACAAAAAGGAATGAATCTAGTCAGGATCTCTACAAACAGTGATCAGCACACTTCATATACATAATTTTGCCACTCTAAATACTTGTTTTTTTTTTATTGGCACCGAGTGTCCGGGAACTATGTCCTAGCTAATCTCGGGGTTGCATAGGCCTTAGGAGTTTCCCACAAGTAAACCTTTGGTAATTTAAGAAGAAAATCCACCAGTAGCCCCTAGATATTGTTTGCACCAAAGGAGATTTGAACCTTAGATTGGAGTAGCATACCCATGCCCAAGGTTATTCATTGGGTCATCCACTTTTCTTTCCTCAAAAATATTTTCAGTTAAAATTCCATATAATATTTCTTCATAAACAAATGGGACCGTATGAAATAAAAATAAAATTCAGCTAAATTGAAAAAAAAAAAAAAAGGTTATACATCTAAAAGCATACAAATCAACAAGCTTCAAATACCAAGAATTCCGAGAAGAAACAAATAAATAAATAATGGGTCTTGTAAAATAACCAAATGAGCATGAGCATCAAAACCTAATCCAAACCTCTACAATGGAAAATATTTTCTACCCCAGTTACAAGAAAAACCTGGGCCCCGATAAAGCTACCAAGGCAGGCATTCAAATTATGCAGACTTTGAAAACTAGATGTCCATAAAAATCAAGAATAACCAGTAAAAGTAACATTCAAGAATCATGGATTGCAACACAATAGACGAAATAACAAAATCCAAGATAAAGTTTCTTTATAAACAAGAACTAAAGCGACATGAACGAGCATTCAAATCAAACACAGCAGAACACATATTAAACCCCATTAGCCTAAACCATGCCAAAGCATCAAGAATCACTCGCCTGAACATGTTTGGCCCTGACATAGGGAGAATCACCAGCAGGCACTTTATGTATGACATGGAAGAGATCACCATTATTTACAGGCGACGATCTCTTCCTCTCTGACAGCGGCATCATCGGCCTAGGCTTCCGTACAGGTGGCGGAGTCGAGAACCCCCTCGCGGGGAAATTCTTGCCGTTGCTCCACATTGCCTTTTCTCCGAGTACAACTCGACTCTCAGGAAAATCTTTGAACCCGTTTGTTTATTAGAGGAGACAACTTATAGTTTTCTTGTGGTAAGGAGACCACTTAACTTTCTTGCGGTAAAATTTCTGTTTGGGTCATCTAGGAAAGCGTGAAAGAGTGAGAAAATTTTGAGAGAGAAGGGCCGAGTGATGAGAGAAAGTGATGCGAAAAGTTGAAAGGCAAGAGAGAGAGGGTGAGAGAGAGAGAAATTGAAAAGACTTACCGTTTTATAATTACTAGCCGTTAGGGGCTGTGTCACCATCGTTGTGCGTGTGAGTTGCACGTGCGATTTCGCTGGTGATTTTGGTACACAAACTGACATACGTGAAAGAAGCTTAACTATGTGTGCCCATTTTCATTTTTTTATTCTTCTTTTTATTTTATTTTATATTTTTTAATATATTTAAATATTTTTAAAAAATAAAAAAATTTACTAATACATTAAAATTTATTTATTTAATCATTACGTAAAGAAAATAATTTTAAAAAAATTAAATATATAAACTGTCAAAATGAAGAGACAAAGCATACTAGCATTTTCAATATCTTAATTTGCACAAGTGATTTTTTTTTTCATTTTTCTAAAGATAATTATCCATATTATAAGCATATTATTTATGGAAAATCCCACTCTCACCGAGAGTTCCACTGGCTACCGAAATGATTTTTTAATTTTTAATTTTTTTATTTAATAATTAAGAAAGTATTTTATAATGACTTTATGATTTTGTTTTAAATATTTAAAAAATGCTTGAAAATGAGTAAAAAAATTTAAAAAAATAAATTTTACACGTTGGGTGAGAATTCTCGGTGGGTTTAACATTGCCAATTATTTATAATCTAGCGTTACTCTGTTTTTACGAGGGATATAATTTATACAGTCTTAAGATGTGCAAGTCTCGTTTCATTCATTTTTTAAAAAATGAATAAGTCTAAGTTTCAAATGAATAATCCACTTTCTAATGGTGTGCCTCACTTTTTCTAAAGGGAGTATACGAGACTTGCACAACTCATGATTGTATCTAGCATTACTCTATTTATAAAGAATAAATAATATTATTCAGCATTTTATCAAAAAGAATTGCTACAGACACAAAAATTACATAACATAAATCTATAAATTGATATGGTTTTATAGAATTTGTTAGATCTACTTTATAATAAAAGTAACTTTATAATCTAACGTACTATATCAAACCACATCAATTTGTGGATTTACTTTTATATAATCTTTTTATGACTAAAATCTTTTCCATTCTCAAAATAGTTTTTAGATAAAATAAAAATAATAAATAATTTGAAACATAACAAGAGATGATTAAAAGAATGGAAAATAATATATGGCATTTCTCTTTTCCAAATATTAATTAAGGGGCAACAGCCCGTACATAATCTTGTTCATAACTAAAGAGAATGACCACAACTGTATATGAACACCACAATTTAAGAGGTCCGTGAAACGAAGCGGAACACTTGTATCCACACTACTCCCAGCATTTGAGTTGGAACATGCAAGCAGCTGAACTTATCCGAGTTGAATTTAAATTTAAGTTTAGTTTAACATTTAAATACATATTTTTTAAATAATAAAATATCATTTAACTCAAAACCTCTTTAAATGTGAGATCCATAATATCTTTGAACTCAACATCTCTTTACATATGAGATCCACAACATTTTTCAATTTCTCATAAATACATATAAACTCATATTAACATCTAAATATTTATAAACTCATCTTAAGTGGGTCCCACAAAACTCACATAATCATCTCAATTCATTACTATTCATAAAAAGTTCAACTCATCTCAGTTCAACTCAATATCCAAACACAATCTAAGTGGTGTTATTCTCTATTACTTTAAAAAAAAAAAAAAACTAAAGCCACTAGGAGATTTTTTCAATGAATTCTTTCGATTCTGACTTTATTTTTCTACTTAATGGTTAATGAAGTGTTTTTAATGAGTTTTTTATTTAAAAGAATGAAAAATTTGATTTAAAAAATTCAAAATGCACTTATTGGTGGCAATGTTTTGAATACCGTACTAGATGTCATACCGGTCAAGACACTGGAACGAAATATTTTGGTAATGATACCGTTTCGTGTACCTTTTCAGGATAGTCAATATATGAATAGATTATATATATAAATATAAATTATATTCCAAAATAATTGTTTATATATGAATAAATTATACATACAAACATATATATAAAAATTATAAATAGTTTGGTCTGAATTAGAGGTTAAAAAATGAGCTTACAGTTTGAAGAAATGAAAAAAAAAAAGAGTAAAGGCCGAAATATCGGCTGATATGACCAGTATTTAGGGCGGTACGAAACAGGTATAATACCTGTATCGGACTAGTGGCTGGTACGATATATACCGGCCACACCAGCTAGTACGGTATGGTATTTGAAACAGTGATTGGTGGGCACCGTCAAGACACCTCTAGTGGCCCTAGCACTGCCCCTATTAAAATTATAATAATTTATTGAGGGGAAAAATGAGTTGATTGGCATATTCTTGTGAAAACCTGTGTAAAATAATATTGTACATGTGTTGAAGCGGTGTAATATGAAAAGGATTGAAGTGTGCTCAACATGGATCAAGTAGAGCTCAAAACAGAGAGTTTGCTCAACTAGTGCTCGAGCAAGACCCATCTAGAGTGGGTCGTTTGACTGGCACTTGACGTGGCACTTGAGCGAGACCCATCAAGAGTGGGTCACTTGACTGGCACTCGACATGGCGCTCGAGCAGCTTCTGAAAGATAGCGTGCGCTCTACTCTCGCTCAACACTTCGCTTGAGCCAATGTTTAAGATAACTTAAAATTGAGGGTTTTGAGCGCCTCTTTCACTTGGAACTATAAATAGAATAGCTCACTCGTGTTCTTAGGTGTGGAGAATCAGAGCAAAAACCCTAAGTGCTTCCAAGAGCTTTTTAGAGCAACCTCTCCCCCACATGGTTGATCTCTTTTGGATAAACACATCTCCACCACACCACACTCAAGATCAAACTTTATATGAATCCATTGAAGTGGACGTGTTCATTAGCCGGAAGAGTCCAGAGCTGTTGTTGATACAGAGATTGAGAGGTTCTCGTGGGAAGTTATGGAAAGGTCGGAGCTCCAGCACTACATGCGTGTAGAGATCGAGTGGGTCACTCGTGGTGTTACAAGCCAAGTTTAGCTACTACAAAGGTTTTGTGAGTATCTTTAAATTGGTTAACAAACTAAAGTTTCTATAGTGGATTTGAGTTGGTGTCTTGCACTCGGAGTGGTTTTAGATTTTGAAGATGTTCTTCAAATAAGTTTCCTCTTCGTGATCAAAATCACTGTGTTGATTATTTGTGTTATTTGATTCTTTTATTAACTGTTTGTTTGACTAATTTTGAAAAGACCATCAAAATTGGATTACACATATTCACCCCCCTCTAGGTGTAGTGATTGGTAGAACTACTACTTTTTCAGTTGGTATCAGAGTGGGTTCACTCTACTAGGATTCAATTCCTAAGTGTGATCCTGCTGTAGTGGTTTAAATGGATAAATCTCAATCTCTCACATCGGCACCATAATTTTATGGAAGAAACTATATGTATTGGAAAGTTCGAATAAGAGATTTCCTGAAGTTTGTGGATGAACGAGTGTGGGTTTCCATAACAAAAGGATGGAAACAACCGGTTGCAATCATTGCGGGAGTTCAAACCCCCAAGAGTGTGAACAATTACTCTAGGGATGAAGTCAACGAGTGTAGTTGGAATAGCAAAGGCCTGAATGTGATGTTCATGGCCGTGTCCCAGGAGGTGTTCAAGAGAATCTCCATGTGTGAAAATTGCAAAGAGGCATAGGACATTCTTGAGGTTACCCATGAAGGTACTAAGGTTGTAAAGAATTCTAAGCTTCAAATATTGACCACCAACTTTGAAGAACTTAGAATGAAGAATGATGAAACATTTGATGGCTTCTATGGCAAACTTAATGATGTAGTCAATTCTCGTTTTAATTTAGGAGATAGAATTCCTGAGAACAGAATTGTTAGAAAAGTCCTCAGATCTCTTCCTAAGAGATTTCATCCCAAAGTCACTACGATAGAAGAAAGCAAAGACTTGGACAACATGAGGATTGAAGAGTTGGTGGGTTCTTTACAAACCTATGAACATACTCTTCTTGTGGATAAGAAAAACAAGTCCATAGCTCTCAATACTATTAGAGAGAAGTCAGATGAATCATCTGATGAACTTGCAATGAGTGACAAGAAAATATCATTTTATGCTAAAAAATTCAGGAAGATGTTTGCCAAGAAAAACCTGGGACAGGAAAAGAGAAGGTTCAAAAGTTTCAAATGGTTCAAGTTTAGAAAATGGGGAAAGGAGCTATAAGCAAGACACTAGAGCTGTCAATGACAATATTCAGTGCCATGAATATCATGGTTTTGGTCACATTCGATTTGAGTATGCAAATTACAAAAAGGCCAAAGAGAAAGCTAATGCTGCTTCCTTGAGTGATAATGAGTCTAAGTCAAGTGACTCACAAGAAAATTCTTCCATGAAGAAAAATCTCAACTACATAGCATTCACTTCCTCTGTTGGTGGCAAAAGTCACAGTAATGAATCAATATGTGAAATTGAGAGTGTATCTGAAAATGAATCTGGGGATGAAGATGAGTTGCAGGAAATCTATGAGAAGTTGTATAAGGAATGTGTGAAATTGAGAAAACTCAATAAAACATATATTGAGTAAATAGATTTATGCAAAAGAAAAAATGAAAGGCTCCAAGGCAAACTAAGTGAAGCCATTGGTCTAACAGATGAGTTACAAAAAACGAATGCAACTTTAGAAGATAAAGTGACAACTTAGGAAAGTGAGCTGACTTTGTTAAACACTAAATTGTAGAAATTCTCCATTGGGACAAAACAACTTGACAAACTCCTAAGTTTAGGAAAGTCTTCTAGTGATAAGAGTGGTTTATGCTATTTTAAAGAGAATCCTTATGCTCCTTCAACCTCAAAAGCCTCCTATAAAAATGTGGGAAAAACAGTGTTTGTTCTTGCGATGATTGAGAATAGGAAGGCTAATCCATCTGAAAATGGTAAGACGCCTTTACAAGTGCAAAAGTCTATTCCACCTCTGTTGCACCTAAACTTTAACTCAAATTAATGAACCAAAATTTAGTGCAGTTTACCTGCAAGTATACAGGTGTTGTAGTACATTACAGGATCGTATCCACAGGGATTGACTTATGTGAAAAATTCTCTCAAACAAATGAAAATAAAATACTAAAATGATAAGCTGTGTTGATACGGAAAAAGACTAAGGTTTTGAGGATCCGTTTAATAATTTAAAATATTGTTTCCGATCGGATTACTTCAATTAAACTAGAATAACGATTCTGTTTAATTGGAAGATTTAGCATTTAAGATCAATAAAATAATTACTAATGATTGAGCATGAGCGATCGATGATTAAAACACTTTACAAAACTCTTTGACTATCACAGGGATTTCTCAAGCATTCACTGTATTCAAAAATCACAATAAATCAAGAAAAATATATAGATAACCAAAATATTCAATAATAAAATCATTCAATCGATCAAGCTCGCAAAATAAATTTGTCGACGATCCGAAAACAACTTTCAAAGCATTAAACTTCACCTCTAACCTTAGTTTGATAATTTAGCCAAACATGTTTATTACAAATGCTATAGTAATAAAATAAACATTGTTCATGATGATATTAAAATAAAACACAATAAAACAACACAAGAGAAGTGAAGAGAAAATAAGAGTTAAAAGAAAAATAAAATAAAACTCCCTTCTCCGTTCCGTAAGCTCCGTTCGGCGTCTACCACTGCAGCTTGAAACTCCTTCCAGCTTCTCCGTTCCGTAAGCTCCCTTCTCAGCCCAGCGTCTCCAGCTCCCTCAGGTCAGTTTCCTTGAAGTGCAGCATCAATAAAAATTAGAGCTTCCAACTGCAGCATACCAACTTCTGTCAACCCGTGCTATGTTTTTCCTCTCACCAAGAAAATAAAATCTGAAGCCTCAGCAACCAGCTCCCCCCTTCACGTCCGTTTCAGTCCGTCTCAGCCCTCTATTTTTACGTAAGCTGTGTTTTTCTAGCTTTCCGAAAACTCTACTCAGTAAACTCTACTCAGCCCAGCTCACGTACAGAACGGGAACCTCTCTCACCAGTTTTGTCCGTAAAAAAAATACCGAAACCACCAAAAGAAACCACCAAAAGTCTCTGTTTTTCTTCCCAAAAACAGAGCAAACATCAACTCACCTCTGTCCACTCAGTCCATCCGAATCCACCCCAACACCAGCCTAGTCCTTTCTGTAAAACCACAGCAGCAGTCCGTCCACCTCGTTTTTTTGTCAATCCAGTTCGTCCCAAGCCACCCAAAGAGCCAGACGAAGTCCTTTTTTTTTTCGTTTCCGTCCCTCTCTCTCAACGTAAACTCTTTTTTTTTTTTTTTTACGTAAAGACTTCTCTCTAACGTAAACTCCTTTTTTTTTACGTAAACTCTTCTCTTTTTTTTTTTTGCTTTGTTTCCTCAACGTCCACTCTGAACGTCCAGCTATGTCTCCTACTCCTCTCCTCAATTTCTGCCCCCCTTCCTTTCTCTTTTTTTTCTTTCGTAAATTTTTGTTTTCACCGAACGTCCAAGCCAAGAAGTCCTGGTTCCTTTTATGTCCGTTCCAGAGTAAACTCCTCTTCCCTTTCTTTATTTTTTTTCAGTTACTCTCCCCACCTTCTCTAACCGAACGTCAACTTCCCTTCTCTCTTCAACTTCCTTTTCATTCCGTTCAGCTCTTCCCTCTCCCAGCCAGTCTCACTCCAGCCAGGAGGGGAAGCCCCCTTTTTCTCAACTCCCTCTGCTTCTTTTTAAGCTTTCAACTCACCAACCTATTTTCATTTACTCTAGCACGTCTTCACCCTCAAACCATCCACCGAATTCCTTTAATCTCCACGTTTCACTCTCCGTCTTTTACGTCCAGCTCCCTTTAATTGTTTCTCTTTCCGTAAATGTTGACCCATGCAAGGCTCCTCTTTTCCACACTTCACTTTCAGCATCAACAAAAAACCTCCGTAAGTTCCGTAAAACTCCCCTCTTTGCTTTCGGTTTGGTATCTGTCTTCTCCTACTTTCAGTCTTCTTGCTTTCCGTTAATATTGAGAATTTTGTCGCTGTCCAATTGCAAGCCACGTCTCCCACGTCAACTCTCAAGCCACCTCCAACTCCTTGCCGTAAACATTGACAACATGTGTTTTTTTTTCTTTCCTTTTTATTTTTTTTGCCGTAACACCAGCTGAACTTCAACTCTCTCAAGCCGTTGTCAAATTCTCCACGTCTCTTTCCTCCGCCTACGTCCCAGTAGTTTTTATTTTCTGCTCCTCTCTTTTTTTTTTTTTCTTTCGGTGGTTTTTTTTTTTTTTGACTACATGTGAAGTGCATGCAGCTTATTTTCCTCCATTTCTTTTGCTTTCTTTGATTTTCGTCTGCTTTTCCGTAAAACACTACTTTTACTTTTCAGCTTGCTCTTACTTAATTTCAGCTCTTTTTCACACATACTTCTTCAAAGCTTCTTTCCGGATTGCTTGTGAATTTTATTTATGCTGCAAAAAAAAATAAAAATAAAAATAACACTTGAAATAAATTAAAAAGAAAATAGATTATTAAAAATATATTGTGAGGAAATATTGTCAAATTAAATCATAGTTATAAAATTAAGCATAAACATGATATTAATCAATTAAAAATCACAACTCGGATTTATGCTTATTAACTATTTTTCCATCTAAAACCAATAATAATGTCATGAAGCAGTTGAAATAAATTGATTTTAAATAGCTAAAATATGCAATTTTCCTGCTCAAACAACCTCCCAAGAGAGAAGGAGCTCGCAACACTAGCCTATATGTCATCACTATGGAAAGATTGATCATATTAGACTAGACTGTTTTAAATTAATGAGTCACTATGTGCATGCTCATACGTTCGTTAAAAGTAGAACTGTTTATCTTTCTAGAAAGGGTAAGAATTTCATGAATGACCCTAAGAATGTCTCAACCTTCTTAAGACAAAGAGTTCACAAAGCAAGCCCTGTGTATCATCATTGTGGTAAGATTGGTCAGATCCGACCAAACTGTTTTAAACTTAGAAGGCACCCCAAGAGAATTGAAAAGCCCTACACAAGAAAATGGGTACCAAGGTGGATCATCCAAAAAGGGAAGACGCAAGCCACACATGGTTTTTGTGTTGTAGACTGAAACATGCATTACATGCATTTTTTTTAATTTTGTTTTGTGTTTGTTCGTTTTCATGTTTTTTTTTTTTTGGTTTTGTGATTGCTATTCATACATGCAATCCATGGTTGTGAGACATGATGGTGGTGTTGTTAATTCTAAAATCTAGGTGCATGTGTCTTTTGAGATTTGTATCATATACCTATGACTTACAAAGGTTTGGAACATGGGTATCTATTGCAATCTGTGACTAGCATCACACACATCACTCCCAGCTCGGTCACTCGACATTTCGCCACTTGTTAGGAAGCTCTGCTTGCACACAAAATTTACCACGGGCTAGACGACCTCATCATGGTTCTCTTGTGCAAAAATCTTGTATATCAAAAGGAAAAGAAAAGATGATGATGTTATTAATAAAAAAAGGGGGTGGGGACAGAATAAGTTTTCTGTTTCTTGAAAATACTGAAACAAGTATTAAAACAGAAGGATCCAAGTCCTAGCAGCATTGGGTTTGACTTTCTGTGTCTTGGAAGAGCTTCCCAAGCATTTATGGTTTCATGTTCAGCCCAACTCCGCTCACTTTCCGGTTGAAATTTCTTAATTGAGCAAGGACCGTTATAAACACGCATGTCTATATTACTTATGATACCTTGTTTTTATTACTTGTGTGTTTTGTGAGAATATAATGCTCTTCTACATTTGATATGTATTTATGATTTGAAAATTGACTTCCCTAGTGTTCATCAAAGCCATGTGAATGTTTTGTGCATTGAATTGGGCAAAAATGTAAAATCTATAACAGGTTGCTCGATACACCGCTCGATGCAGTGTATCTCGCTCGAGCGAAAACCGCTTGACATAGCACTCGAGGGTTTAAATTTTGCACGAGCGAATGTCCTTTAAAAACCCTATCCTATGTCGCTCGAGCCATTTGCACGGTTTCTTCCAAAAAAAATTTTGTCTTGGGATTTTGGCTCTTTTCCTCTGCCCTCCGTGTGATTCCTTTTGCTTTTCTTCACGAAATCTCTTTCAAATCAAGGTAAGACCCATTCTCTTCTTTTAATCTTGCATTGGTGAATTTCTTTGGAGTGATTTTTTTGTGCTCTTCATGTGGATTTTGGAGTGAGTTCCTTCTACAAATCCAAACTTTTTGGGTTGTTAAAAATCCTTTGGAGTTGTTGGTTTTTGGTTGATTGTATTTAGGAGGCTTTAGGAACTCCCATGGAGTTTTAAACTTGGTTTTTACTTGGATGCACTCCAAGTGCTCGGTGAAATGCCTCAATGATGTTTGGTTTCTCTTTTTCATCATGCATTGGCATAACATTGTCCTCTTACTCATTACATGTCTATCCTAGTGTTGAGACATTGTTTGGCATGAAATTGAATTGTGTTTGAAGGTGGATTGTATATAGGAGGGGCATGGGTCTTCCATTGGTTTTAAAAACCCAACCTTGGCTTAGTTGCACTTGGCTTAGTTGGGTCTCAAAATTGTTTTGTGTCTCTTCTTCATTAGCATTCCATGGTGGGGTTGGCATAAATGGTTTTCCTTTTAAAACCCAAACTTGGCATGGTCTTAGGAGGGCTTGAAACTTTTGATAAAATATACACCATTGTTGGTTTAGCATGTTCACCACATGCTTGATGAAATGCTCGTGCAGACATCAAGCATTTTAGGGAGTTTACGCTTTGGATCTTATCATCATTATGCATTTAGCATTTTAGACATGCACTCATCAGGTCTTCACATTACCTTTAGCCTTGTCTAACGTCACTAAATTTGTCTACAGCCCAAAGCCATGTCTCGACGTGTTCGTCCTCGCCACAACCCCCTTGCCTCTACTCAAGCACATTTCCATAATGCACGGGCACAAGAATTATACACTCAACTTCTCTCACCGTACTCTTATTGTCGAGCGAGAAGTCTCCCTCGGTGAGCTAACTGAGACCATTATCCCTCATATTTTTTGAGTCTCTCTAGTGGCAGGCCTTGACTATTGGTTATCCCACTCCTTCTGTGGAGTTGGTTTGGGAGTTTTACTCCAATATTCATGTCATCTCTGATGATGGCTCTTTTGAGGTTAGTCTCTGGAACATCCTCTTTTGGGTGACTCCGGGCATGATAGCGGACCTGCTAAACGCCCCACGTGTGTCCAAACCAGTGTATCTCTATACACGAACACCTCCTCCTAGTCCACCAGTCATTGCTGAATGTCTGTATGGTCAGTCTCGTAATTGGGATGGGAAGTTCCCTCTTTTAAGTGTAAGATTTCCACCTGACTATCTCATTCTCAAGAGGATTGTCTTTACAAATCTGTATCCTACTAGTCATTAGAGTGATATTGGTCTTGATCCACTCTTCTATATGTATTGATCAATGATGTCTCCATTGATCTAGGAAGCCTTCTTTGCCGAGTCATGCTTGAGGCTTTTCAGTCCACCAAAGTACAGACTAGTTTGCCTTTTGCCAGCGTTATCACCCTGTTAGCCCTCTCTCAGTCAGTTGCTTTTATTCCCCAAGAGCCTAGAATTACTCTTAAGGCTCCTATTGGTCGTAGGACTATGCAGCTTAGTCGTGCTAACATCATCCTGCACCCTCTCCTTATAGAGCATCCTCTTGCACCCTTCTCTCAGCCTTCGAGCTCTCAGTCATCCAGTTCTTAGCCTTTTAGCTCGGCACCATCCAGATCGGCACCAAGTTCTATTGAGCCCAGCCTTCAGCAGGTTCTTGAGTACCTAACCCGCCTTGATGCTCGATTTGATAGCCTAGATGCTAAAGTTAATAGCTTGCAGCAGCTCATGACTCAACACTTCAACGACATTAAGGAGCAACTTGCTGATGATGATGATGGTGGTGGTAGTCCTACTGATGGTGATAATTGAGAACCTTGACCTGTTGTGACAAAAATGGGGAGTGATATAGTACTAATTCAAGGGGAGTGGTATAGATGTAGGGGGGGTAAAGGGAGAAGGACAGTTGTTAGTAACACAATTTTTCTTGGGAGCAACAGCTTTTGGTTTTGTATCTCATGTTATTTGTGCTACTGTTGTTTGATTAATTGAACTCAATATCTGGTTAATTGGTTAGTGAGATTTTTTTTCTAAAACCTGTGCTTGTCATGTCTATACGTGTATTTTGGTTTGTGATTTGCGAACAAACATTGATTATACTTATGAGAATATTTCGTGCATATTTTTGTTGGTACGTTTAACCGTTTGCTAAGTGTGTGCAGAAATACTTCAACGTGTTCAAGAATAAGAATCATGTGTTAGGTGTGACGCCCCCAAATTCCGCTTGGGATTGAACGGACATTTGAAGCGTCGAGACATGCAACACAAGGTTACCTGCCCCCGTTCATGACATATAAGATGCAATGTTCCTAACATGCATCTAACATTATGCAATATTCGCAGCGGATAATCTTTTTCTTTAGCAATACTATGCACCAACTAAATATATCCCAAATACTTGAAACATAATTCATACATAAAGGCATACTAAAAAGCCGTGATCACCACACTAGTCTAAAATGGTTGTGATCAAAAGAATACTTGAGATACAACTCCAAAAGTACAAGTATTAACCTAAGTTAAATACTATACCATCATCAACATCGCACCGTGGCCTAGTCGACCGTATTCAGTTGGTCAGATTCCAATTCTCCTTTGGGTCCTGTAACAAGATCTACCATTCGGGGGGAATGGTAGTTGGGACTACCACAGTGAGATTTGATTACAAATCTCAGTAAGTTAACATAAAACTTATACACAGGTTAAAAATGCATGCATGGCAGTAAAAGCATAAATGCATAATTATAGTCATACATAAACATAGTATAACTTGACATATAGCATGACTTAACCAGAACTTAAGCGTGAACTGAACTTGACTTAACATGGCATGAACTTAAGCTTAAAACATAACATGAACAATCAACATAACATGAACGTGAAACATAACATGGACATGAACATAACATAACATGAACGTGAGCTTGAACGTATCATAAACGTGAACATAACATGATGTGAACATGAACTTGGAACATAACATGAACATGAACATAACATGTACGTGAGCATAACATAACATGAACTTGATCTGAAACTTGACTTAACATAAACTTGGAATCTTATTTAATTGTCTTGATTAATAACGTGCATTAATACGTACTCCACAGTTGTTGTGGCCCCACGTATTCAAGTAACATAAAACATAATACGTACTCCACAGTTGTTGTGGCCCCACGTATTCTACATGTCACAATTGCTGTGTCTCATGTAGTGTATGCTCCACAGTTGTTGTGGCCCCATACTTCATGCTCCACAGTTGTTGTGGCCCCATGAATTCACATAACATAAAATATAATACGTACTCCACAGTTGTTGTGGCCCCACGTATTCTACATGTCACAATTGCTGTGTCTCATGTAGTGTATGCTCCACAGTTGTTGTGGCCCCATACTTCATGTAACATAAAATATAATACGTACTCCACAGTTGTTGTGGCCCCACGCATTATAAGTAACATAAATATAATACGTACTCCACAGTTGTTGTGGCCCCACGCATTATAAGTAACATAACATTAAATATAATACGTACTCCACAGTTGTTGTGGCCCCACGCATTATAAATAACATAAAATATAATACGTACTCCACAGTTGTTGTGGCCCCACGCATTATAAATAACATAAAATATAATACGTACTCCACAGTTGTTGTGGCCCCACGCATTATAAATAACATAAAATATAATACGTACTCCACAGTTGTTGTGGCCCCACGCATTATAAATAACATAACATAAATATAATACGTACTCCACAGTTGTTGTGGCCCCACGCATTATAAGTAACATAAATATAATACGTACTCCACAGTTGTTGTGGCCCCACGCATTATAAGTAACATAAAATATAATACGTACTCCACAGTTGTTGTGGCCCCACGCATTATAAATAACATAAAATATAATACGTACTCCACAGTTGTTGTGGCCCCACGCATTATAAATAACATAAATATAATACGTACTCCACAGTTGTTGTGGCCCCACGCATTATTATAACATAACATGTCTTATCTTTCTTAATGCATGTGATATTATTTAATATCATATACTTTTCTAACATGGCGTATACTTGTAAATGGCATAATATGATTTAATCATAAACATTTCATGGCATACATGTATCATATGGCATACTTAACATGGCATACTTATAACATACATCATTGTATGGCAGAAAAGATTATTTAACAGATAATTATTCATGAGAGATTAAATCATACGTAACAGATAAACATGTAATGACATAGCATGACATGGCATATACGATAACATACATACATAAATTGTAGTTCTCTTACCCATCACACATACACAATAAACTGATAGTAAGTTAGAGGCTAACTTACCTCGATCGTCGCGTTCTATGAGAATAGAGCGCGAGACACGAGGAACTGCACAACAGCTGGAAGAGGAACACTCGAGTCCTTAAGATTTTCACTTCTGAACTCAATTGCCATATTGTAAGCACTTGCAACACCACGGCCAACTTGAGGTTTCACTATACTCGGAAGAGATAAATTGACTTCAGAAAGCCTTTGCACTAAAACAAGTTCATTAAAATTATCAATAACAACCAAACAAACAACTCATTTCTCAATCCATATACTCTTAGCCATAGTCAACCACAAGATGACACCAGTCATCCCGGACTATAATCCATATCATCACTGCTTCGGGACACTGTCATACAGTTTCCCAACATTACACCATACGCTCCACACTTCTCTGCTACGCCATTCAACCCTTCGTGACACGCCATCCGATGTATCACGACTTAATACAGAGTACACTCACGTGAACTCTCTTCCATCCACACTACAATACCCATCACTGCGATACACGTCTCACGGTGCATCGCTACGCGACACGGAGTACGCGCTACGCGTACTTCCTTCGCTACAACACTCATCAACACGATGCACATCACACGATGCATCGCCATACAACACGGAGTACACTACATGCGTACTCCCTTCCTTCTACGACACACATCACTACAGCGCACGTCGCGCGGCGCGTCGCTGCATTACACAGAATACGCTACACGCGTATTCTCTTCACACAACCCGCCGTATCACATCTACGGCATCCATCTCACGCCTATACTTCACAGCACAGTCCACAAAATACACAATCAAACTCAACACTTCACAACCACACTTCGCTTCACAACTACGCAACGAACTCCACAAATACAACTACACAATCCACAAACCAACCAACTAACTATTTTAAACGTAAAATAACTAGAGATAGAAGGTTATACCATCGACGGGATAACCCGTGCGTCGCTCGTTGTTCGTCACGAACATGCGTCGGAGGAACGTACGTGGCGGTAACACCGCGTACGGTGGCTGTCCACCACATAAAGTGGTAGTTTGGAACCGAGAAAAGCTAAGCGTGGCCTTGGAAGGTTCATGGTCGCCTTGTGATGGTCAAAGGTGGCGGAGCACGGCGGCATCACGCCGTGAACAGTAAATCCGAACGGTGAGCGGAAACGCGAGGTAGCGAAAATTCATAGAACTTCATGGCAAGCTAGGGATAGGTAGATGAACATGTGGTGGAGCTGTGGTAGCGAGGTGGTGGTCGGACGGTGGCTAACGGCGGCGGATCGGCCGTTTGAAACCATTTTTGGCCTTGGAGAGTGTAGGAGAGTGAGAGCTCTACGAAGCTCCGTTGGCCATGAAATTTCTTGGGGAGGTTCATGAGGATGAGAGGAACAAGATGGTGGTGGTGAAACACCACGGGTGGCCGTGTACGGCGGCGCACGGTGGTGAAACCGAACGGTTGTTTTTAAGAAACCCATATGAGAAAAGTGAGAGTTTGGGAAAAAGAAAGACATGGGGAGGAAGCCCTTGATGAGGTGAGTCCAATGGTGGTGCTTGGTGGTTGATTTGGCCGTGTATGGTGGTCCAAAAATGTGAAAAACCCCTAGAGACCCATATCTTTGAAGGGAGAAAGAGAGAGAATGAGAGGTCGGTTTAGTACACCACCGGCGTGGTTGTGCTCGCCGGAGGGAGAGGATGAGGCCGGAGTGGGAGGTGGGGTCCGGCGGCCGGAGGTGGCGCCGGCTGGGACCTTGAAACCGAACGGCCATGGTGGCTTCCTTCATTCCGTCGACCAAGAGAGAGAGAGGGAGAGAAAAAAGAAAATAAAAAGAAAAAGAGAAAAAGTGAAGAGAAAAAAGGTAGGGCCAGAGTATATCGCTTCAATTCTACATTTCGGGATCCTCAAATAAACCAACAGTGAGTTAAAACACTGATTAAAAACGCGTAAATGTTTTATTTTAAATAAAACACTTTAAATAAAACACTACGATGAATTAAGGTAGAATATTATTTTATAAACTAAAATTTATAAAATAATATTTCTTCATCATTATATTAAATGATAAAGTACCGTTAATTAATCGAAGAGGATAAAATCATTTAAATTAATAAAACACTTAATTACTACACTGAGAAGAATTAAGATAGAATATTATTTTATAAACTAAGGTTTATAAAATAATATTTTCTTCATCATTATATAAAATGATAAAGTATCATTAATTAATCAAAGTGCATAAAACACTTAAATTTAAATAAGAATTTTCAACGTAAAATTAAACCTCTTAATATCTTAAAACAAATAAAATATTTAATCTAAATAATTATCCACAATTATAATATTTTCAGAGCTCATTAAATTATTATAATTGTGCTATTTTAAAAACAAGCTTATCTAATACTTTGAAATTCGGTGGATAAGATCCGGAAAAACGCCATCGAGGTACAACGCTTAGGATAAAACTGTTCATGATTTTACAGTTGTCGGTGAAGAAAAAATTACGTGATTTACGGAAAAGATAATCTATACGCGTGATTCCAGATGAGGGTAAAGACGAAAGAGATAGTGACTGCTGTCGGGAAAGAAACCAAAACAGATTGTCTTGCCGTCTACTATGCGTGAAAAAGAAAAGGAAGAAAAAAGGTACAGAGATAAGAATTAGCGGGCTGTTATATTAGGTGTGCTAGGATTAGGTCCTATGTATAGGTTAGAGGTTTTGTCACAGAAATGCCAAAGGGGGTGATTGTTGAGGGAAAAATGAGTTGATTGGCATATTCTTGTGAAAACCTGTGTAAAATAGTGTTGTAACATGTGTTGAAACAACATAACATGAAAAGGATCTAAGTGTTCTCAACATGGGTCAAGTAGAGCTCAAAAGAGAGAGTCTGCTCGACTAGTGCTTGAGTAAGACCCATCCAGAGTGGGTCGCTCAACTGGCGCTTGACATAGCGCTCAAGTAACTTCTAAAAGACAGCGTGCACTCAACTCTCACTCGACACTTCACTCGAGCTAATGTTCAATACAACTTAAAAATTTAGGGTTTTGAGCGCCTCTTTTACTTGAGACAATAAATAGAACAGCTCGCTTGTGTTCATAGGTGTGGAGTATCAAAGCAAACCCTAAGTACTTCCAAGTTCTTTTTAGAGCAACCTCTCCCCCACATGGTTGATTCTCTCTTGGATAAACACATCTCCACCACACCACACTCAAGATCAAATTTTGTATGAGTCCATCGAAGTGGACGTGTTCATTGGCCGGAAGAGATCAGAGCTACTGTTGATACAGAGATCGAAAGGTTCTCGTGGGAAGCTATAAAAATGTCAAAGTTTCGGCACTACATGGGTGTGGAGATCGAGTGGGTCACTCATAGTGTTACAAGCCAAGTTTAGTTACTACAAAAGTTTTGTGAGTGTTTCTAAATTGGTTGTAACAAACTAAAGTTCCTATAGTGAATTTGAGGTGGTGTCTTATATCCGAAGTGATTTTAGATTTTGAAGATGTTCTTCAAATGAGTTTCCATTTCGTGATCAAAATCACTGTATTGATTATTTGTGTTATTTGATTCTTTTATTAACTATTTGTTTGACTAATTTTGAAAAGACCATCAAAATTGGATTACACATATTCACCCCTTATAGGTGCAGTGATTGGTAGAACCACTACTTTTTCATAATTTATAGAAGAAAGTACTTTTGTTAAAAATGCATGTTATAACTTATTCAATACCTTCAAGTTTTCTGTTCAAAAACTCAATTCTATTACCCAAATTTAAAACAGTTTTGCTAGGTACAGTCGAGATATGCAAGCAAGATGTAATTGGATTGTATGGAGAGGGAATAAAAAAAAGGACAAAAGCATAAAGAAAAAAATAAAGAAAGAAAACTACGGATAAAGAGAGAAGAAATAGAAGAAGAAATAGAAGAAATTAGGCCTCCAATGCATCACCTTAGCTGCTGCTGCTGCCGCCGCCACCACCAATGGCTTCCAAATTCAAACTAGGATCAGAGGACAACGAAGCGATGGTAGAATCGAAATCCTAACAATATGATAGTGATCTAAAGTACTGTCGATTCGTTTGCAGAGTTTGGATTTATAAATATTATCCAATCGATGATGCTGATTTGTGACTCAGCTTATAATGTTGTCTTCCAAGCGTAGAAGCTGTCAAAGTAATACAAGGGTAAGTCCCAAGATCGAATTCACAGGGACAAAGGGATTATCAAAGCGTTTGTGAGATTTTCTTTGTGTAAAAGATGTATCGATTATGAAAGATGAAAATTGATGTGGATCTATATTTCTAAAATTACCAAAACTAAGAGACTTAGAGAAAGTGTGTAGCAAATGAATTAAACTTGCAAGAAACAATAAAACAAACACTTGGGTTGGGTTTGAGATTCTTTTTATTTCGGATTCTAGGTAATTTCTCGATTAACAATCCAGTCAAGGAATTGATATTCGGAAGATAAAAATTAAGCTCAAGTTTTTGCAATATTTTCTCAAGAAATTCTCTAATTTACTAGCCAAATTTATATTCGTAATCAATCGAAAGAGGCCTTGATAAATTCAAGCTTTTGTTGTGCCTTACGTCAACAACAAAACAAGAGCAAGAGCCGCAATCTATTTTCCATTTGAATCCGTCTAGTAATTTAGTGAAATCAATATTAAACAATAAAATATTGCATCAAACTAGAATCTAAAATAAATTAAATCTCATCCCACAACCCAAGCTTTAGTAATTAGTTACACATGATATTTTTAGTAACAAAAATAAATCTAAGTGGAACCATATCAAAAACTAAGAAAATACAAATAAACTTTAGAATGAAATAAAAAAAATCTATAATATCAACTCCAAGAAATAAGACAAACTAAATTAAAGAAATAAATAATCTACGAAAACTAAAACGAAACCGCCACGCTAACAAGCATAAAATTAATATTGCGAAAAAAAAAAAGAACTAAAGTTGCCGTGCTCTACTCCTAATCTCTACAACAGGATATGTAAAAGTAAAAAAAAACAAAACTAAAAGAACAAGCCGGCTGAAAGAAAGAAACTACAACAAGGAAATAAAACTGAAAACTAACTCCTCCTAGGACCAAAATAGCCGCTGCTATTTCAAGAAAAGAGAAAAAAACTCCTCTACTCCTGCTGCCCCCCCGTTGGTTTTATAGGGTTCTCAACCTTATAGCCAACTCAATAAAATAACAAAACAAACATAAAAATTCTGGAGTCCGAGTGATGCATTTCTTGCATTTCTGCATGTTCTGTTTCTGCATGTGCATATGTTTGGTTGCTGTCCATGTGCATGTTCTGTTTCTATCCATGTGATGCATGTGTGCTGCATGTGTGAGTGACTTTTGCTGTCTCCAGGTTTCTGCTTCAAGTGCTGCATGTGCCGTGAGTGGCATTTATTTTCTGCATGTGTTTTTTTAACTTTCTGCATATGAAGTGGTTGCTGCATGTGTTCCAGCCGTGAGTGACTTTTCTGCATGTGTGTTGTGTTTCTGCCGAGTTGTTTCTGCTGCTGCTTTTCTTCTTTTGCTTTTCTGCATGCTGTTTTGCTGTGTGCTGCACTGCTTTATCTTGCTTCATGTCCTGCATGTTCGGTTTCTGCATGTGTTCCAGCATTGAGTGACTTTTCCTTTTTCTGCATTTATTTTCTGCAAGTGTGGTGTGTTGATGCTATTTTGCCGTGGCTTTCTGCATGTGTATTTTCTGCTTTTGCTTTTCTGCATGCTGTTTTGCTGTGTGCTATCCGTTGGTTTGAGCTGCATTGCTTCAAGTGTTTTCTTTTTCTGCATGTGGTGCTGTTTCTGCATGTGCCGAGTGATGGTGTGAGTTCATGAGCTGCTTAAGTTGCTGCAAGTCCTGCATGTGCCTTGGAACTTTCTGCATGTGCATGTGTCCATTTTCTGCATTGCTTTTTGTGTTGGTTGCTGTCCGTGTGATGCATGTGTCCGGTTTCTTCTGGTTGTGTGCTACCCGAGTGGTTGCTAGTGTTTCCTCTTTTGTTCTGTATTGAGGTGCTGCACTGCTTTGCCGTGGGTTGCTTCTTTTATTTTTCTGCATTGATCCGGTTTGAGTGTTTGAAGTTCTTGGTGTGTGCTGCCCACTTGCCAAGTTCCTGAATTAGTCGGCCCCAATCAAAATGCATGCATCTATGTTTAATTAGGGGCAATATATTGTTTCGCATGTCAAAGAAAATTAATTCACATTATCTAACTAATACTCTTATTTTAACTCATAAAGCACTTTTACTCAAGATATTTTAAGAGTATTAATGTCACATAATTGACCATTTATCAATTTGGATACAAACATAACTTCCTCAAAAAACGTAATTTTAAAATTTCATCACATGGATTTACGTCTCCCCATTTGAAAGTTAGAGGATCTCACATACTCATACCCTGTACAAAAGCTTAGGCACTTTTCGTAATTTGGGTAGATTTGATAATGTCAATGAACTTTGGCTTAAGAGAAACTTCTCAACCAAAAAGCTATCAACATTGTGCTGAGAAGCCAATTCCTTGTAGTTTGCACCATTCACAAAACTTCCATAAATAATGTGGGTTATTGTAGCAACTGTAGGATTGATATTTTTTTTCAAAGATGGCGGCCTTACAAGAAATTTATTGGCACTATCTTTTGTTATTTTTTTATTCGTCAATATTCAAGAGAAAGCCAACCAGACGATAAATATTATGGGGAGAATGTGACACGGTAAAGGAGAAGACCCATGAAACGGCTGAGAGAGAGAGAGAGAGAGAGAGGTGAAAAGTTTTATTAAATGGCGCCGTTCACAGGCACTTGCAAGAATCATTTTTCAATTTCAAAAGAAAATAGTGCCAAAATTATGAAACAATTAATATGTTTCCATTTCCATATACTATTTTTTTCAATTGCAATATACTTTCTGACAACTGACAAGTGAACATATAAAAAAAGAAAAATATTTTTCCATTTTTTCTCTATTTTCCACTGTAAAAAATAAATTAAACTGGTTTTATTTTTTTTAACCCATTTTCCAATTAAAAAATAGTTTTGAAATCTTTTCTGTTCTTTTTAGGGTTCTTGAAATCATTTATTTTAGAATGGAACAATATTTTTCTTTTTCTTTTTATTTTCTTAAAACTTTCTAGGTTAACTATAAATTAAAACTATTTTTCGGGGTAAAAATAGGAAATTACGATTAGATATATAAGGACAAGAAGCTAGTGAATTAGATGTAATTTTTATTCTTTAGATTTTCCAAACGTTCGATTAGCTTTCAGTTCAACTTATTAAATCCTATATTTTTCTTTTTGATCCTTTTACATTAGGGTGGAAGAATTTTCAGTCTGGACTAGAAAAATTGATCGAATTTTTCAGTCTGGACTAGAAAAATCGACCGAATCGAACCATTCAGTACGGATTGAACTCAACTAAAAATGTGTGGGGTAAGTTTTGGTCCACCATTTGGGGGACCGAAGGGGTTTGGTCTGGTCCTGGGGTCTGTGGTTTTTGAATTGGACCGAATCTAAACCGACCGAATTAGTATGCATATTTTTAAAAATATATATTATATATAATATTTTATTTTATATAGTAGTTGTATAAGTTAATTATTTAATTTTCATCCAATCTATTATCATTATTGACCATATAAAATGTTAAATAATATATGCTATCAATTAATAATGTATCATAAATCATATGATAATATATGTAGATACATAATACATTCATACATATTCTACTATTTACACTTAATTAAAGTAATTAGGTAATTTTTTTTTAAAATACTTAAGTTGCAAGCAAGCATGATTAATCTAGTACAATGAAATGTTTTGATATTTATTAACCATACTAGGTAGGAGTAACGTGCAAAACACGTTTACCTAGTTTTATGAAATAGTTATTTGTAAAAATAATATATTTTATAAAAAAGATTGATTTTACTTAATAATTTAAGGTATAGTGGAGAAGATAAAAACATTAGTTTAAAATATCATATAATCCAATACAAATTTATAACATCCATATTTTTAATAAAACTGTATACGATAAGTTTAATAAAAATCTAACAAAGACATTAGTTCAATAATAAAATAAAATTTTGACAAGTGGGCAGCTTGCCAGTGGGGAAGAAGATTTTGACCTGCCCCCTTCCAACTTTTGGCGTATTCTCTAAATTTGTGAATTGATATTAAAATAAAAATTTTCTTGGCATAAAAAAAAAAAACAATAATGAACACCAACATGGTGGTGCATATGTGCAAATTAACCTCATCATTGGGTTAGTCTTCTACGTATGCACCTGCTGATGACACGTATGTAATTCAACACCAAAAATACATATATATGAGATGATATTTTTGAGACAATCGAAATTTGAAAAAGATGGTTAAATTAGGTCCTGTTTGAAATTTAGACTGAACTGAGTCTAGTTTAATTTTAAACTAAGTCTAATATCTAAATACTTTAGTCTAAAATTATTAAACTCATTTCAACTTAAAACTTCTTTATACGTGAGACCCATAACATTTTTCAACTTAACAACTCTTTATATAAGATCTACAACATTTTTCAACTTTTCATAAATATATTTAAACTCATCTTAACATCTAAACTCATCTTAGGTGGTCTCAACAAAACTGATTACTCCACCATCTCAACTCACTACTATTTATAAATAATTCAATTTATCTCAACTCAGCTCAACATCTAAATGCGACCTTAAAAATGTCTTTCCTTCCAAGTTTCAAAGGATCCAAATGACCTTGCACTTTGTAGTTAAAATTATAAAATATATAAATATATAGATCAAGGCCCAATATTTCAGGCGTTAATAAATATAAATAAATAATATCTTCACCTCTGTCATGTATACACATGACCTCATTCATATCATTAGCTATAGATTATATAAAAAAACATATTAATATAAATACTTTATTTTAAATATAAATGAAAGAGATCTCCAATCAATCATTCTTCTAATTCATAAACACTTGGCTATCCTTTTCCAAGCTTAAATATCTCGACCATGGAAATGTCCCAATTTTTTAGGGTCCCAATGCATCCCGACTTGGAAATGTTCCAGATGATTATTCCTCGTGTGGTTTACTCGGTTATTTGAGGACCGAATTTGCTTGTCGTTGGTTGGCTTCTACACAATTGATTTGTTCTACAGTATGTTGGTGTAACTCTGTCAAGATGAGAATATGTATGACTGGTTGATGTGAGGGCTGGAGTGCAGAGTTGTAGGTTCTGCTTGTTGATGAGAGGGCTGCAGGTGAGGCGAGCTCTTATCCCCAAACCAGATTGCATCTTGATTTCTCTCATGATATCCCCAAATGTAACATTCTTCCTTCCACATAAATATAAACTTTTTCTCTAACATAAATTGGCTCTCTCTCTCTCTCTCTCTCTCTCCCAACACCATGTCTTCGATATCCTCTAATCCTCTTTCCCTCTCTCTCTGTGATCCGGGTGAATTTTTTTATTACTATTTTTTATCGTTGCTTTTTCTTTGATTTATGTCGAATACTAAAGATCTTGATTTTCTTTTGTTTTATTTTCTTGTTCATCTTTTACGCTATAGCTTGTCGTGCATATGGTTTGTAGGATGGATCTTTGGTTGGTTTTTATTTTTTGTTTTGTGGGTTAGTGTTTGTTTGTTACTTAGATCTTATTTTTCTTGTATATTCTTTAGATCTACGATTTTTAGGTTTAGGTTTTGGAAAAGTTTTTTTTCTTTGCAACTTTAACAGATATAGACCGTTTTTGTCTAGATTCGGGAAGTTCCAAGATCTATTTTTTCTCGTGTATATTGTTAGTAATGTTTTTTAGATATACAATTTTTAGCTTTAAGTTTTTAAAAAAAAAATTTTATTACCATTTTTTTCGTCTTTTTTTTTCTTCTTTTATTGTTGATCTATGTATACTAAAGATCTAGGTTCAACTTTGTTTGCCTTGATTTTTTTTTATTTTATTTTTTTGTTAATCTTTTACACTGTGGCCTTATTTGGGTATGATTTGTAGGGTGGATCTTCAGTTGGTTTTTATTTTTTGTTTTGTGGGTTAGTGTTTGTTTTTCTTTGTATCCCAAACCGCACCACCTTCCTTCTCCCTCACCTCCGTCATAGATGTGCACTACCTCTCACTCTCTATACCTAAGAGGATTTTTTAATAATTTTTTTTTTCATTTTGGCATGTTTCTTTTCATGGGTATGGTCTATGGATGTACTTAAGTAGATCTTATTTTTCTTGTGTATTCTTTTGATCTAAGATTTTTAGCTCTAAGTTTTGGATACAAAATTTTTTTTCTTTGCAACTTCAACAGATATAGACGTTTTTGTCTAGATCTAAGAAGTTCAAGATCTATTTTTTCTTGTGTATATTGTTAGTAATTTTTTTTCAGATCTACGACTTTTAGCTTTAAGTTTTGAAAAGAAAATCATTTTTTTTTTGGTTTTTTGCTATTTCAGCAGATCTAGACTTTTTTGTCTAGATCCGAGAAGTTCCAAGATCTATTTTTTCTTGTGTATTTTGTTAGTAATTGTTTTACTAATTTTTTTCCTCATTGCAGATTTGTGTAGTGTTTTGTTTGCCGTAGTTTCCTATGAAAGATGTATCTTGGTGTTTTCTTCTTCTTCTTCTTCTTCTTTTTGAAACTTGTTGTTTTGTTTGGGTATAGTCCATCACTATACAATGACCCTTTTCTCCAGATATTTTCTGGGTTATTTTGTTTTTGTGTTTGGGGTTGATTTTCTAATTATTTCTGCTATATTTTTCTTCTTATTATTCTTTGACTATAGGGATTAGGTTTTATTTGTTTTTGAGTATTTTAATAAGTTTTTTATTAACTTTTATGAATCTCTAAGTTTAATGGTATTAGTTGCTTCATTTCTTAGAAATATGAACAAACATGTGTAATGTATAGATAGACTATATATACTATAAACACACAAAATGTAGTTAGACTCACCATTTTAATCTTCCTTCAAACCTTAGCACCACTGCACTGCTTGGCCACACTTGATTTGAGAGAGACAGCATAGAAGAAACTGAAAGAAATAGAAGATAAACTGAATATGTGGATTGATGAATAAGTTTTCTGATTTGAGTTTTCTTATAAGTTTTCTAAGAAGTTTTATGAATTTCTAGATTTTATGTATCAGTTACTTCATATCTTATAAATATGCACAAACATATGTAATGCATAGATAGACTATATATACTATAAACACATAAAAGGTAGTTAGACTCACCTTTTAAATCTTTCTTGAAGCCTTAGCATCACTGCACTGCCTGGCCACACTTGATTTGAGAGACACAGAGCGTAGTAGAAACTGAAAGCAATAGAAGGGTTTTCTTAAACACAGTTCAATGCCTCTTGGGTTCCTATGAAAGATGTCTCTTGGTGATCAAACTTTAAATTTGACTACTGCAACGCTTGGCCATTCGGTTGCCTCTTCATGTTTTTGTTTTGGTTGCACAATTTTTCTAATTAATGGTTAGACTTTTTAAATATAATAGAATTTGTAATTTCTAATGTAATATATTGTCTTTACTCTAACATGCAATATAATATATTATCTAATATATAATATATTTTCTTTTTCTTTTTGCAGGTTCCATTCCAATGCATAGAGAATATTCACAAATTCAGTTGTTGGCACAAGGGCATAAGGGGAAAAAGTAAAGCAAATGGAACCGTGTTTTTCTCAAATTGTAACTTATTATAATGTATAGAAAAAAGACAATTGTATATCCCTACCTATCCTGAACGTGTTATAATGTGGCATTGTTTATTTTGCAAATTTTAACTTGTTATAATAGAATACAAATGGACACAAACTTAATAAACAGCCACAAAGGGGGAGTATCCCTACCCAGCCTAAACTTATTATTAAGCGTGCTACTGTTTTTTTTTTTTTTGCAAATTTTAAATTATTGTTTTGAAATTATCAATCAAAATGCAGTATTTAATGAAGTTTAATTTACAGTACATGGACGGATGTAGACAAACAACGTTAACTTTAACAGAAAAACAAGATTTTCCGTTAAAACAACAATATTTCGTTTTATACATTTTTTATATATAGATATAAAATGTAGGACATTATTAATAATTATGCATATTAAGGAGTAAAGTTTTAGTTAGTAAGTAGTAACTTTTTTTTTTCAACAGTTAGTAAGTAATGACTATCAACATCATAAATATAATTATAGTTAAATATTTTTTTTGTAATGAGTTAGTTATATAATCCATATTAATAATTCATTTAATTTTAATTTTAGTAATTTAAATAATTTTTAATTAATTTATTTGAAAAAAAGAGGAAACAAAATAATTTGGCCAAACCAAATGGCCAGACAAAACCGATAGTTACCGGTACAATTCGGTCTAGTCCCTATGGGTGTTTGATCAAATCTAGGATAGAAAAATCTTGAACCGAAGGGATTTGGTTTGGTCTCAAAACCCCCCTCCAGACCAGATTGAGTTCACCCCTAATTCACATATTGACATTAAGTTCCATGAAAATATTTTATGTAGTGGGGAGGAGAATACTAAATGGCTCAATTTGATTTGCAAGAGAATTTAATTTAAAATTTTCTTATAAATCAAATATTTTTATAATAATGGTTTGGAGCGTATATCCTCAACATGAACTACTTTCTATTCATTCCGATGTCAGAAATCATTCTTATTATAAAAATAAAAAGACGAGAACTAAAGCATAAGGAAATTAACTTTTATGTAGATGAAAAATATTTTATTCATCAAATCTTTTAAAGGAAGAAAAGAATATACGATGGACAATCCTCCATATCAACAATTACATCATATCACATGTAATGCATTTTTGTGCCAAAGCATGAACTACATTATTAGTCTCTCTTCTCACATGATAGACAGAGCACTAGACATACTTTTGAAGCTTATTCTTGATGTCACTAATAATCATGCTTGCATTGGACCACTACTCCTCAACCTTTGTGATGTCCTGAATAATTTGTAAAGCGTCACCCTCTTATATGATCTTATATGATATGTTTAATGCCCAATTCCAAACCAAACAGAGTAGCTTGAAGTGCATCAAGAGCTTCTGTAAGTAGAGGATTAGGGAATAGGGGTCGGTTCATCCTCATTGTGGCCATAACTTTTCCTTTCCAATCTCGAACTATGATAACAATACCAATTTTGCAGTGATTCCTATCAACCGCAACACCCTAGTTTATCTTAAAAGTGTTCTTCGAAGGAACTAAAATGCAGATCAAGACATCATGAAAGTCAAGGTTGAAATACTACATTAAGAATTTGTCTTAATTATACTTTTTTAATCTTATAAACAAACGTTCTTAAACTAGGCTGAACAGAATATTCATTTCCTTTTCCAAAAATGATAAAGATGCAACTCTTGTATATGACTTTTTTACAACATTACTTTAAAATTTTAAAAAAAATATTTTTATAAAAGATAATTTTCAAAGTATCATTATTTCACAAAGTAGAGTCTTGAAGTGGACTACATCATGTAATTTCTCGAGATTTTATTATTTTCAATTTAAATATCTTTTTCATCAAAATAATTTCAACCATTAAAATACCTTACCTCAATTTTGGTAAAATCTAAATTAAAAAAAAAAAACACAAAAACAACTTTACAAAACTTAAAACGACCTCTCATAAATGTTTTTCAAAAATATTTTTTCCGTCTAAACATATTTTTAATGAACACAACCATTTTCACAAAGCCTTTCAAAAATTTCTTATAAATTTAAAAAACGTTTGATTATTCAATTCGGATGAGATGTTTTGTTAAAAATGGAATAAAATATTATTATAATATAATTTTTTAATATTAATTTTATTTTAAAATTTGAAAAAGTTAAATTATTTATTATATTTTATTTAAAAATAAAAAAATTTATAATAATTATATAAAATAAAATAAAATAATTTAATTTAATTTTATATAACTAATCCAGCCCTAACAAACAAATGTAGGTTGCCATCCTCAAACCTAAAATGTCCCTGCTTGTCCTCCATAAGTTGGTTCTATCAAACCGGTAGTTTGATATACAAAAAACCGGGTTCACCATCCCGACCAAATGTCTTCTGCAGGCCGGTAGATAAATTGTCGTCTTCGTCGGAAGTCCTATATTCGATCTCATAAAAAAATATAGAACAAATACATAAGTGCTACGTGCAGTCGGAGATGTAAATTGCATGCAAACGGTGGTACGGAATTATTAAAAAAAATTATAAAAATAATTTTTTATTCACGTGTTCTCGTATTAATTCATTTTTTTCAAAATTACTAAACACCACTGTAATATCATTTCTCAAATAAATAATAGATAACTAAAACACGCACGCACTCGCTCGCTCTCTCTCGCTCTCTCGTGAGTTTTCCTCGCTATCTTCTCCGCTCTGGGATCATACTCTGCGAAAATGGGTGTGAGCAGAGCTTTGCTTCGGTATCTGGTGTCATTGTCTTTGATCATCCACGCAGCAGTGACCACAGCCAACTTCTTCAAGCCATTCAACGTGAGCTACGATCACAGGGCGCTCATCATCGATGGCAAGCGCCGCATGCTCATCTCCGCCGGCTTCCACTACCCCCGCGCCACTCCTGAGGTTCGCTCCTCATATTCAATTATGCCTATGGCCCCCTTACCGTTTCGGATTTAAGTACTATCTCATGCTCCGTTTATTTATTTTTTTGATAAGTAGCATGCTCCGTTTATTCGCCGAAGAAAACGTTTTCTTAGCCTTTTTTTTTTTTCCAATTCAACTGGGCCTGCTGTAACAGTATTTGTTTTAGTTTAGTTTATGCTCTGGTTTTTCCCTTTTTTGCGCCTTATCTGCGATATTTGATTCTTTAGCTTCTACCAAAAAGAGAAGAATAGTCTTTGCTAAATTTGCAATCCATGAATCCCTAAATAAATAGAACGCCAAGCTGTGCAACTCTCAAGCCACAAAATAGTGCAATAAAGATTGGTTGCTGACTCCATAGGGAGTGTTTAATCAAATAGTTGAGGATTTTATTGGGCATGTTTGGTTTCAAATTTTTTTTCAGAATTTTCAGAAAATTTTTCCATTTTTTTATCCAAACATCTTTTATAAATCAAAAGCAATTTTCATCCATCATAAAAATTGTTTCTTCTAATCACTTGCCTAAGTTTTCACTTATAAAAAACACACAAAAATTTATAACAACTTTCATAAAAACCCAACAAACAAATTTATCCAGTTACATCTTACAATTCTACTTATGCACTTTTAGAAATTTCAATACAAAACACATCTCAAAATTTTTTTATCCAAACAACTTTTCATTCTACCTACTCATTTTCTTAAAATCCAATACAAAACACATCCAAAACTTTTTCAAGGACGCTAAAAGATTTGAGAAATTTTCACTTATCGAACATGCCCTGAGGAATAGCAGCATTAGGCCCCAAAATGCCATCCAAGGTATAAAAAAAAAGAAGTTTGTTGAGGACCCTATTAGATGACACTCTCTGACACACATCATATTTGTTTTCCTGGATTAGCACATTTCATCCTCATTTTCAATTGCCCTCAACCCCATAGAGAGGCCTGGTATTAATGCCCACTCTTGTAGTTCTGAGGTATTCAGTGATTTTCACATTGTAATTTTTTGGGGACAGTTCTTACCTATAAAAAAAAATGGGGACAAATTGTAATTTCCCTTTACTATGGAATAATAAAGTAGGTGGGCACAATATCGAGCAAAGAGACACCCACTAAGGAAAATTTGACTTCATATAGACGCTACAGCTCACACATTTGAACTTCCTATAGTTAGGGCTGTAAACACTTCAGCCAAGCCACAACTTGGCTAGGCTACACTGTGTTCAACTTACAGGCCCAATCTAGTTTTAGTTTCATCTCTAATGTTGCACTATAGTCAGCTTCTCTCTCTCATTCTTTCATTTGTTCCAGTTATTATCTTTGTTATTTAAATCATTTTCCTTAATATCTCCTGATCTGATTTTAATGCTTCTAGAATGTTCATTGACCATTTTACTTATAAAAGCAGATCCTTTAGCTTCCTCTGATAGGCAGTTATTGCTTTTCTCACATGATGTCAGATGTGGCCTGATCTGATTGCAAAGAGCAAGAAGGGAGGAGCAGATGTGATCCAAACTTATGTCTTTTGGAATGGGCATGAGCCAGTGAGAGGACAGGTGAAATAAATACTTTTTACGGCTAGTCTTTCTGGTAGCCTTGTGTTGTTTCCCTATACTGGATATATTTGTTTCTCAAAGAGTTAACTTTTTCCTGGACTGTTTGTTCAGTATTACTTTGAGGGGAGATATGATATCATCAAGTTCGTGAAGCTTGTGGGAGCCAGTGGACTCTATCTCCATCTTCGTATAGGACCTTATGTTTGCGCTGAGTGGAATTTTGGGTCTAACCTTCTCCCCCCTTTTACTTTAAAGTTGCTTTTTCACCCGAACAGTACTAGTTGCATTTTCTGCATATAACTCAATTCATATAACATGATGGCCCTTCATCCTGTCAAAGTTTACCAGAGTGCTGCATGATTGAGAAAGGTTTTGATTCTGTTAGGAAGTGAGCCAACCATATATGTGCGTCTACTGAATGTTTAATTGGTCTTTCCACCATCAGCTAAGTGCTTGCATGATATTACTGGTGTATGTGATTAAATGCATGCTTGTGTCATTGGGGATGGAAACCATTTTTCCACCCCGTTATACATGAACATAATACAATAACATTTATTATTTTAGGGTATAAGGTATCCGTACATGGTGAGTTATGGATTATAATAGTTTCAATAGGGTTTTATAGTTGCGCTTCCAATTCCATATATGGAGAATTTGGTGGAATAAGGCTGAGAGAAAAATTGATTTCTCATGCTAAAATTATTCTAATTTAAAATTGAATCAAACGGAAAAAGGAATTGAGGATGAGTTAAAGAAAAGAAAAACTTAAACTACTTTCTGTGGTGTGCTTTGCCTACTTTCATGTTTTGAGATGGAAATTGAACCTTTTCCATATGAGTTAGGTTCAACATATCGGGATTTCCAAGAAACCATATTTTGAGTTTTCTCTTGTCATTGTTACCTTCAAAAAATTCTTTTGTACATTCATAATTACCATCAAAATTTGTCAGAAGAAGCCTTATACATGGTTGAAATTTCCATCATGACTGCACTAGGTTGCAGTGGGAAAATGGAACAATGTCGAAATGTGGGATGATATTTGCTTCACCACAGAAAGTTTGAAAGGCTGTCAAAAAAGTTTGGAACTTAAAATACCACAGGTTCTGTTTTCTCTCCGTACAAACTAATCTCCGATGAGGGTTGGTGGGTTCTAATGGGAGATTACGATTGAGTGCTGGGCTTTTAGGTGAGATTGGTGTGACCATGGGGTTTCCATAACATGTAGTGATAGAATCAAAAGTTTTTTCATTGTCAAAGGATGGGAATTTTATGCTCATAACGGAGAGGAGTAATAAGGTGGTGAATGAGTTGATGTTGGGGTTGTCCACGGTGCAATGTTTCGCCAAATCTCTAGCGGATTGTCTAAAGGGTGAAAAGGAATTTTACACCATGTGAAGGAAACAGTAGCTTCATTGCACAAAGGTGTTCAAATGGTTGTGGTCAATACATGGCGTTAGTGGAGTATGTGTTAGGGACCCCGGTCTTGTCCCTAACACTAAGGACCACGAGCTTGCCTTGGTGAGGATGATGACCGAGTGACCTTGCCAACTTGCTTGGCCTTCCACAAAGGGTTGGTGTTTGGGTGATGGAATGATGAAGATGATGATGAACTTGGGTAGGCTAAGTGTTTAGGGAGGGCAAATCAATGTGGGCAGCTAGAGACTTGTTCTCGAGTGAGGTGCCTAGTTGATGGAGGCTGGGGTTGTGTGGATGAGATGAGGCTAGGGTTACGGGTTGGAGGCAACTAGGGTTGCCATGGACTATGGGAATGGGCTAGGGTTGGCGAGATTGTGTGATTGGCTAGGGTTTGGATAGGATGCAATTAGGGTGCCGTGGGTTAGGTTGGGAAATTAGGGTTTTGGGTGTAAGGCAACTAGGGTTGCCGAAATGGGTATGGTAGGATTAGGGTTGACGTGGTCTTTGGAAGATTGGTTAGATTTGATTGAGTTAGGAATGGATATGGAAGGATTCTAAGATGGAGGGAATCTCTTTAGGTAAGTGGAGAGGTTGGCTAAGGTTGGATGATTTGGAAATGGATATGGAAGGTTTGCAAGATGAAGGGAATCTTTAAGGGAAGAGGGGAATTCGAATTTGGACTAGGATGGCAAGTCAATAATTGACTAGAGAGATTTTAGGAAGAGTGATTTAAGGGATTGAATGTGATTGTCAATTCCTTAAATTAAGGGATTTGAAATGAGAGGGAGTCAAGACTCCTAGAAGGAAAGAATTACCTTATAGGGGCTTGAGGTGGGCGGCTAGGGTTTTGTGGAGGGAAGGATTTATGGGCAAGCCACTTATGGTAAGTGAGACTCATGGCTAAGGCAAAATGAAATGAGGAAATATTATGGTGGCCGAATATAGATGGAAGCCAAGTATGGAAAGTGGACTTCGGCTAGGGCAAGTTGGATGATGGGAAGAATTTATGGGAAGTGGCAAACACTTTAGTGGTCGAGAATGAGGGTATGGAAGGATCAAATGAGCAATTGAAGAATGAACACCAAGAACAAAATGATGAACACTCAAGAACAAAGTAAAATACTTAAGAATTTGAATGAACAAAAGGTAGCAAGTCAACTAATGATTCACGGATTGCACAATAGTTGAAATAAACCTCATGAATTGATAACTTGATAAAAACAAGGATAACAACAACTTGGATTCACGAATTGCACCAAGTTGCAAGATCAAGATAAATGAATCACACCTATTCACAAATTGCAAGGTGTGATCCTCTCTTTGGGATTCACGAATTGCACCCAAAAGGCCCAAGTGCCTAGCACCGATTGTTGATCTCCTAAACAAAATAATCCTCCTCTAGGGAATTTGCCAAAAGATGCAAATGCAAAGACTAATGGTCCTATTTATAAGGATTACAACTTGGAAACCCCCAATAGGTCCCTTGGAAAATAAATAATTAAATTAAAATAAACAATAATCAATAACATAGTTGGCATGGGCCAAGTTGACCCATGGCATACATGAGCCCATGGATGGGCTAGGCTGGCCCCTCTCTTCATGGGGTCCTACCAATATGGTGGTGGTCACAAACGTGGCTTTATCTTCATACCAGAAAAACTAGAAGGTAACGGCTGGAGGAGGATGGCCGAGGTGTTGTGGGAGTTTGCAAAAAAAGTTTGTAAGAGAGGAGGGGCATCTCTGAGGCCATTGGCGGCGGTTAGCCAACCACAACACCAATTGTATAGGGAGGCCCTGTTGTAGACAATGAAGTCGACTCTGTCATGTGGGTGGAACAGGGGTGGAGACATTAGTGTTAAGGCAGATTAGAGAGGTGACATTGTAATGCATGGTAACAGCCATGGAACCGGCAAGGCCCCTCAAACCACAGGTACAGTAAGTGCTCAGTGGAAGGGAGGCGGTGGCAGGCTTGTTGTGGGGCTGGTAGAGGAAGGCGTGCACAATATGTTGCTGGACTTGAAGGCACAGTTGAAAGTGGGACAAAAGACAGCAAATCCTTTGGGCTGCTCCAATGGACCACAGCTCGTTAGGCAAGGCCTTCTGCCCGCGGGACTTTGTCAATCTCGCTGGAAAAGGTTCCGGTTGGCTCGCTACCGGCTAAGTAACCCTTGATAGAGGCTCAGATGGTGACACTGACGGTGGGTGAGTTGACTGCAGTAGAATCAGAAAGAGTTTATGATGTATCCTCACCACGGAGCGCCGAATCTTCAGTGCAACTTAAACAGACAACACTGATGACTTATAGGGATGTGGATTCTCTTGTTTCTCCGGTGTTATCCCTTCCGGTAACGGTTTCTCAATAGGTGGACATGGCCCGAGTATTGTATACAGAAGCTGGGAGTGATCAAGGACCCTTACGGATGCTTGTTCCTATGCAGGCCTTTTCTGAGTGGGACTGCAGGTCTCTCCTCGTTGAGGAGGAGATGGAGGCGCCTATGGATTTGCAGTGGGCAAGGTGTCAAAATAAGGTGAAACACTGTGTGAATGACCGAATCATCTGGCCTTGAGAATTCTGTATATTATATATGATCTGTACAAAGCAATTCTATACATGAAAATAAATCATTGTGCGCCCAATTCAAGCCCTATACAAGGAAGTTACAATTTGTCAAATATTAACTAGAGAAAATAAGGAAAGAATAATGAAATAAGGAAAGAATAATGGGCAGTGTTGCTGTCCATTGACAGCCCCCCTCAAATTGATGCAAGTTGATCAACAAGCATCAATTTGCTACTTAAGAAGCAATGTCGATGGCGAATAAGAGCTTTGGTGAAGATATCAGCAATTTGTAGTTCAGTGGAAACATGTGGAAGAGTGATAACACGAGCTTCAAATGCTTCACGGATGGAGTGGCAGTCGACTTCAATATGCTTCGTGCACTCATGATAGATAGGATTGGCTGTGATCTGAATAGCACTCGTATTATCAGCATGTAGAGGTGTAGGAGTAGTCGCAGAAAAATCTAGCTCAGCAAGCAAACCTTGAAGCCAAATAATTTCGGAACAAGCAAGAGATATCTCTTGATACTCAGATTCGGTAGATGACTTAGAGACTCTGTCTTGCTTTTTACTCTTCCAGGTGATTAATGCATCACCTAAGAACACACACCAACCAGTGATGGAACGACGTGTATCCGCACAACCGGCCCAATCAGCATCACTATAAGCAGTAAGACGAGGATAAGTGCCTGAAGGAAAGAATAAGCCACAAGTAGAAGTGCCCTGAACATAGCGTATGATCCTACAGACAACAGCCAAATGAAGATGACGAGGAGTCTGAAGAAACTGACTGACTTGCTGTACTGCAAAGGAAATGTCAGGTTTAGTGATGCTGAGATAAACAAGGCTACCCACCAACTTCCGGTATAAACTAGGATCAGCAAGTAAGTCACCCTCTTCTTTGCGAAGCTTGACATTCAATTCCATGGGAGTATCAACAGAGGTGGCCTCCTGCAGACTGGTTGTAGCCACCAGATCACTAGCATACTTATGTTGGTTGAGAGAAATACTAGATGGACTACGATGCACCTCAAGACCGAGAAAGTATGTGAGAGACCCAAGGTCTTTCATATGAAAGGACTCAAAGAGATGAGTCTTGAGCTGACCAAGTAAAATAGAATCGGAACCAATAATCAAAATATCATCAACATAAACCAAAAGAACAACAATACCCAGGTTTGATTTCGAAGAAACAAGGAAGTGTCATACTTGCTCTACTTGAATGAGAATTGTAATAAAGTGGTTTGATAAAGGCCCTTGGAGCTTGTTTGAGACCATAGAGGGAGTGACAAAGCTTACACACATGTGAAGTCGAAGAAGAAAGCAACCCCCCCGGGGGGGGGGGGGGCTTCATATAAATACTCTTTAAGATCCCTGTGAAGAAAAGCATTCTTAACATCCATCTGATGTAGTGGGCAATCATTGGAAGCAGCAAGAGCTAGAATCGTACAAACAGTAGTCATCTTAGCCACAAGAGCAAATGTTTCTTCATAATTAACACCATATTCCTGATTATTCCCAAGTGCAACCAGCCGAGCTTTGTAACGATCCAAACTGCCACCAGATCGAACCTTGACCTAATAAACCCATTTGCAACCTAGAGGAACAATGTTGGAGGACATGGCTCAATTTCCCTTGTGATTTGCCTCTAGAGCGCAATTTCTTCCTGCATAGCTTGTCCCAACATCATGCTTGGCACTTGTAGTAGGATGTGGGAATATCAAAATTGGACAATACAGCAGTAAGAGCAGAAATAGAATTGCCAGAACTGGAAGAAGTAAACCCATACTATCTGAGGGTACCACACTCAGGAGAGCGCGTACCAAAGGGCTGGAGTACTGTAACTGACTGATTCGGGAGCATGGTAGGACTAGATATCGGTGAGCACCGGAAGAGACGTGGGCGGGAGCGTCTTGTATACACAATACTGGTTTGAAGGAGAGCTGACTTGTGAAGATCTGAGAAATGCTGCTCAAGGAGGGAAGGACCACAGTAGAAGAGGAGGGTACAGAGGACACATGAAAGAAATGTTGATTTTCAAAGAAAAGAACATTTTTAGAAATGCGTGTACGATGTAATGTAGGATCATAGCAAACAAATCCCTTTTGACACACATTATAACCCAAGAATGCACATCTAACAGATTGAGCAGATAATTTATGTCGCTCATGAGGAGGTAAATGAATAAAACATACACAACCAAAGGCACAAAGATTTTCATAACTAGGTTGCTTAGCAAACAAGCGGAAGTAGGGAGACTCCATATGCAAGACTTGAGAAGGTAAACGATTAATCAAGTGAGTAGCAGTTTTCAGAGCCTCGACCTAGAACATAGATGGAACAGATGATTCTAACAAGAGAGTACGTACCACATCTAGGAGATGACATTTTTGCATTTGGCTATTCCATTCTGTTGTGGAGTAGCAGGACATGAACGTTGATGAATAATACCTTTGGATGCCAAGAATGCCTGAAACTCAGTAGACAAATATTCACCACCAGAATCTGTGCGTAATGTCTTAATAGAAGCAGAAAATTGATTTTCAACATACGTTAGAAACTCATTGAAAGTACGAAAAACCTCAAATTTAGAGCAAAGAAAATAGACCCAAGTAAATTTGCTATGATCATCAATGAAAGTCACATAATATTTAAATTTTTCATGTGAATTAACCGGGGAGGGTCCCCAAACATTACTATGAATAAGATCAAAACAATGAGAAGCTCGATTAGCATGCAAAGGAAATGGAAATGTTTTGCATTTACCAAGTTTGCAAGAATCACACTCAAAAGATAACGAAAGACGTTCTTTATTACCAAGAAAACCAGAGTTCAATTACATGAGATAAGATTTGAGTATTGGGATGGCCTAAACGACGATGCCATACCATACTAAGAGTTGGAACATTATTACAAGCAAAAGACTGAATAGAAGAAACTGAAGAAGGTGCTGGAACAGACAAAAATAGTAGAAACAAGCGCCCCACTTTAGGTCCTTTTGCGATCGGCTTCCCCGTTACCTGGTCCTGCACAACACAACCATCACCAGAAAAATTAACAGCACAATTGTTATCAACTAATTGGCCAACAGAAATAAGATTCGTAGAAAGCTGAGGAGTAAGAAACACATCAGTGAACTTAGAAGAGGCATCTTCGACATCAGTTATTGGCAATAAATTGCCATTGACAGTCTGAATGGCAGATTGACCAGCATAGGGCTGAACATGACACAGAGCTATGGGATTGTTCGTCATGTGATTAGAGGCCCCCGAGTCCACATACCAGAGTTTAGTAGAATTGTTACCTTGGAACCCCATTGCTGATAATGCCGAGATGAACATCTGTTGCACCATCTCTGGTGTGCAGTAATTTTCGGCAGGAGGTGCCGAAACAGAGGAAGCACCTGAAAAAGAGTCATGTGCTGCAGAAATCATTGCTGGAGGAGCAATAACAGAAGTCTGAAATGCTTGGGCCTGACGATTCTGGGGGCGGATACGACATTCTTTGATAATGTGAGCCTTTTTCTTGCAATAAGAACAATATTTCTTAGGACAATTGGCAGCAATATACCCATATTCCTTGCAGCAGAAACACTGCAAGTTTTAAGAATTCATAGGTGGTCCTTGTCCCTGGGTAGCATAAGCCACAGTCGTTGTCCCGGAACTGCCATGAGATTGCTCCAAAATAGCTTGAGTACTAAGACGTTGTTCTTTGCGAAGTAACTCACTAAAACAAATATCAAGAGAGGGAACAAGAGATCTGTTCAATAGAGAAGAGCGAACAGATTCATATTCCGGGCATAGTTTCATAAGAAATTGATCACGTCGGCTAGTCTCATGAAGAAGTTGAATAGTTGAAAGAGCGGCAATAGGAACATCCGCTGTAACCAAATCAGTATATTCATGCCAAAGAGTCAGGAATGCCGAGTAGTAGTCTTAGATGGAAAGACTACCATGTTGAAATATGGCAATCGCATGTTCCAATTGAAAGCGACAAGCATCATTAGCTTGATAATAAACCTTCTTCAAGTAATTCCACATGGATTGAGGGGAGTGATGAGCCCGCAAGTTGGTAACAATATGTGGCTCCACCGAGCCAAGAAGCCAAGACATAATCCGAGCGTCAAGAACAGCCCATGAAAGAGAAGTCTTGGGCTTGTCAGGAGTGGATGTATGGGCGACATCTGTACCATCAATATGACCCCAAAGATCTTTTCTCTTGTGGAAAAGTTCAAACTGAAATGCCCAAGTAGAATAATTTGTGCCTGTAAACTTGACACACACAGGTGCTGAGTCCATCTCAAATAAAGAAATTTTGACACAAAGCAAAGCAACAAAAAAATAAAATCTGCCGAGAAACATAGAGAATTGCCGAGAGGATGCCGAATAAAAAATTGCCAACAAAGAGTTACCACAGAAAAGTGCCGAAAATACCAGACCAATAAAAAAATTCGCAGAAGCAAGTGGCGTCAAGAGTCTGAGATGCCGAGAAGGAATAAGGTATGGTTTGGTAGTAAGATGAGAATTTTGAGTTTGAAGATGAAATATTATGTTAATATTATTATTGTTTTGAGATTTGAAAAAGTTAAGAAAAAATTGAATTATTTATTATATTTTGTATGGGGATTTGAAAAAGTTGTAATAATGAGATGAGAATTTTGAGTTTGAAATGAGAATTTTAATCAAGCAAACCGAACCTAAGTGCCGAGATGCCCAGCCCAGAAATTCGGAGATGCCGAAACGTGAACAGAGGCTGCCGAAAGTTATCACACCAGGAACAGAAAGTGCTGACAGCACCAACCCAAAAAACAAAGACCGAAAAAAAAAGAAGCTCGGACGTTGGATGCACCGAGAACACCCAAAAGATGCCAACGCCGAGAACACCCGAGAACACCGAGGAGAGAAATAACACACACGGGCGAGAAAAACAGCTCAGAACATGCCGAAAAAGTGAAACCAAGAAGATGAAACAGAAAAAAAAAAATTTCACGCGGCTCTGGATACCATGTCAAAACACGGTGAAACATTGTGTGAATGGCCGAATCATCTGGCCTTGAGAATTCTGTATATTATATATAATCTGTACAAAGCAATTCTATACGCGGAAATAAATCATTATGCACCTAATTCTAGCCCTATACATAGAAGTTACAATCTGTCAAATATTAATTAGAGAAAATAAGGAAAGAATAATGAAATAAGGAAAGAATAATGGGTAGCGAAGAATAATGGGCAGCGTTGCTGTCCATTGACACAAGGGACGGGATTGACATTGGGGGGAGCCCATACCCCTAAACTGTCTGTTACCAGATTAGCCCAGTGCTTCTAATTGGGTTTTATATAAGGTGAAGGAAATCCAATAGTGTGTGGGAATTGAATGTGAGGGTTTTGAGGAACAATTCTTGGCTTTGCTCACTGCCATTGAAGTTGGTCATGTTCAGCTCAGGAAATTAGGATCCAAAAAATAGAGGGAGCTAAAGAGACAAACATGTTCTATCAACTATGAGGGTAGCTCAAGCAGAGAAAGATCCAAAGGGAGGGGGCCAACATCTTTTCTATGAAGCCAAAGATTGTATCTTGAAATGTTCGAGGGCTTAATGAGTTTAATAAGTGCCTTCGGATAAAGAATTTACTTCATGAATGGAAGGCGGACATAGTATGCTTGCAGGAAACTAAGCTGAAACTCATTACTAGAAGTATAGTTAGAAGCTTATTGAGCTGTCCATATGTGGATTGGGCTTATTTTGCATCTATGGGGGCTTCTGGAGGAGTTTTAGTTATGTGGGATAGAAGTGTGGTGGAGAAAATGGTTGGTGGGACCTTCCATGGTGCATAGGTGGTGACTTTAATGTTATTTGATTCCCAAGCGATTGGTCAGGAGAAAGTAGGTTGCGGCCAACAATGATGGAATTCTCGGAGTGTATTTTTGATTTGGGGTTGGTCGATATTCCTCTCATGGGCAGATCATGCACGTGGTATAACAACCAAACGTGGTCTAGATTGAAAAAATTCTTAGTCTCCTCGGAGTGGGAAACTCATTATCCGGAGCTTTGTCAGAAGAGGCTTCCTTTCCTCTGTTTTGGTCATTTTCCACATTGCTAGATTGTGGTGGCATTCTAGGAGGGAGGAGGTATTTTAAATTTCAAAACATGTGGCCAAAAACTGAAGGTTTTGTGGATAGGGTCAGGAAACGGTGATCCTCTTACATTTCCAGGGCACTCCTAGTTTCATTTTGGCTGGCAAATTGAAAGCTTTAAAATCATTTTTTAAAGCTTTGGAATGCTCAATCCTTTGGTGATATAGGTGATTGTAAGAAGTCCATGTTTGAGGAGCTACAAGAGGTAAAGAGGGTACAGGAGGGTCAGGGTCTTTCTTTGGATGAATTCTCTCAGAAGACAGAGTTAAGTTCAAAACTAGAGAAGGTGACCTTATTGGAGGATATCTCTTGGCGGCAAAAATCACGTGTTTTGTGGTTGAAAGAAGAGACCAAAACATGAAGTTTTTTCAGAGTGGCCAATTCCCATAAGAGAACTAATATTGTTGAGATGCTGAACATAGATGGTGTGGTTTGTATAGAGGCCCCTGTGATCAAAGAGCATATTGCTGATTTTTTGAACATTTGCTAATAGAACAGGTGGGGTGGAGGCCAAAGCTTGGTGGACTTGTCTTTGAGTCCATAGAACAACAACATGTTTCTTGGTTGGAGAGGCCCTTCGAGGAGACAAAGGTTCATAGCGTGGTGAGGAGGACAGTCAAAGACAAAGCACCTGGTCCAGACGGTTTTTCTATGGGGTTCTTTCAGTCATCTTGGGGTGTAGTGAAGGAGGACCTTATGAAGGTCTTCTAGGAATTTTTTTTAGAAGGAAAATTTGAGAAAAGCCTCAATGCCACTTTCATTGCAGTTATTCCCAAGAAGATTGGGGCATCGAAGGTAAAGGACTATCAGTCCATTAGTCTTGTGAATGGGGTGTACGAAATTATCTCCAAGGTGCTTGCAAATCGCCTAGGGGAGTTTTTGGGGCAGATCATTATGAGACCCCAAAACGCTTTTGTTAGGGGCAAACAAATTTTGGACTTGGTTCTCATTGCCAATGAATGCCTAGATAGTAGATTAAAATTCGGAAACTTGGGTATCCTTTGTAAGTTGGATATGGAGAAGGTTTACGATCATGTCAATTGAGATTTCCTACTTTACTTGCATGAGAAGTATGGATTTGGGGAGAGATGGTGCTCGTCGATCTGGTGTTGCATATCTACGGCGAAGTTCTCAATTTTGGTGAATGGTAGTCTAGTTGGCCTTTTTAACAACTCTCGTGGTCTAAGACAAGGGGATCCTTTGTCCTCACTCTTTTTGTCATAGTCATAGAGACACTCAATAGAATGATATCTGCCTTGGTTAACAATGGCTTTGTGACTAGATTTTCAGTTGGTAACACTAACAGGGGTACCCTTACTATCTCCCATTTGTTGTTTGCAGATGACACTGATTTTTTGTGAGGTAGAACAAAACTAGATCCGGGCATTGAGGGCACTTTTACTCTGTTTTGAAGTTGTATCCTGTTTGAAAGTGAACTTAGCCAAGTCATAATTGGTTCCAATTAGTAATGTTCGCAATATCCGGAGGTTGGCTAGCTCTCTTGGATGTAAAGTTTCCTCTCTTCCCACGAATTACCTTGTTCCTCTTTTGGGGCCACCTCAAGGTCTATATCTATATGGGATACAATAATTGAGAAGATTGAACGAAGATTAAACGAAGATTGACAGGTTGGAAGAGATTATATTTGTCGAAAGGTAGAAGGATCACCTTAGTCCAAAGCATTCGGTCTAATCTTACCAACTTATTTTTATTTTTATTTTTTTTGATAGTTAATAAGAATTTTATTACCAAGAATAGGCACAGCCTAAGTACACAGGAGGTATACAAAGGAAATACCTACTACACACTAGAAAGCAAGAAACTACGGTAGAAATAGATTTAGTACATTATCATCATTCCTTACAAAGATCCTAACCCACAAACTCAAAGTAGAAAAGAAAAAATAGCGAAGATCTTACCAACTTGTTTCTTATCTTTATTCCTAATTCCAGCAAATGTGGCGACCCATATTGAGAAACTCCATCGTGATTTCCTTTGGAGTGGACTGGGTGATGAATTCAAATTCCATCTGGTAAAGTGGGATAAGGTATGCTCCTCAGTCTCATCTGGTGGGTTGGGTATTAGAAACTTGAGGGATTTCAATTGGGCCCTTTTTGGGAAATGGTTGTGGCAATACAATATAGAACCAAAAGCTTTGTAGGAGTTGGTGATTGACTTCAAGTATGGAGGCCTGTGGAGGAGGTGGAGCACTAGGGAGGTACATGGGGCGTATGGAGTGCGAGTCTGGAAGCATATTAGATTTTACTTGTCACACTTGACTTGTGTTGGGAGATGGCTCTAGAATCAAATTCTAGTATGACCTATGGTGTGGAGATAATGCCCTCGAGGACTTTTATCCTTTAGTTTTCAGGCTTGCATGCGAGAAAGAAGGTTCAGTGGCTGATCTCATGGGGATTGATGGTTACCTAGTTCAATGGAATGTGAGCTTTACTAGGGCAACACAAGATTGGGAAGTTGACAGCTTTGAGGATTTCTTTAGACTCTTGTACTCTATTCATTCGAGCCCTCAAGGCTCTGACATGTTGTGGTGGGTGCCTGCAGGAAAAAAGGTACATTCTCGGTTTGCTCTTTCTATAAGTCTCTCACACATTCGCAGAATAATCACTTTCCGTGGAGAAGGATTTGGAGAAATAAGGCACCTCCCAAAGCGGTGTTCTTTGCTTGGACAACTTCTCTGGGAAATATTTTGACGACAGATAACCTACGGAAACGCATGGTGATTATAGTGGTGATTATAGTCGACTAGCGTTGTATGTGCAAAAAAAGTGGTGAGACTGTGGATCATCTTCTACTGCATTGTGAGGTTGCTAGAGCGTTATGGAAGATGTATTTAGATGGTTAGAGTTAGCCTAGGTTATGCCTGCCCCTGTGGTTGAACTTCTGGCTATTTGGACAAATCTAGGTAGTATTCCACAAATCACTGATGTGTGGAAGAAGGTTCTTATTTGTATTCTGTGGTGCTTAGGGTAGGAGTGCTCTTTAGTAGAGCTTAGACTATTTTTTGTTAGAACCTTATTTCTTTGGGCCAAAGCTTTTGATTTCAATGGCCTTGATTTTCCTGATTTCCTTATTTCCATTTCTTCTTCCTAGATAGGTGTTGACTATTGTATACCATCTTGTGTACTTGGGCTATGCCTATTTTATTAATATAATTGTTTACCTGTCAAAAAAAAATAAAAATTTGCTTCAGTGAACTAAAGCTTTGGATTGCTAATCCGCTTTCCATTTGCACCAACAGCTTTTCAGCCTTTTGGTAAATCCCACCAAATACCAGTTTCTCTTCTTATGAATTTCACCCATTTCTTCACTCATAATGTCATATAGCTTGCCTCCAACTTGTAGAATTTGTACCAAAAATAGCTTCTTTAAGTGTGGTTGGCCCTTCTTCCTCAGTAATCAAAATTCTCATGATGAACACAATTTTGAAGGCGTGTTGGTAAGCTCAAGGATTTCATCCTATATCTTGCTGCAATGAAGTGTATCGTTTTTCCAAGATTTTGTCTAACTATTTGAGTAATGTGCTTCCCTACGGTCGCACCAAACTGCTTTCATCAGGGAGGAGAATAGAGATAACATCCTGTTGCACAAGATTTGTTGAGGAACTACCACAGGAATAGAGGCATACCCCGCTGCACCCTTAAAAGCAGTATTGATAAATTCCTACATGTTGTGGCGAATGCTAAAATACCTTGCAGGATTTGCAAATAGTGGGAATACAGTCATACTTCACATAAATTGCCAACCAATCCCTATTCTCACCTACCAACTTGAACTCTTGCTAGATCCTCTGCTACATTTACCTCCACACAAACCCTAGCATAGCTGATTATGCGTCTTGATGCTGTCATACTGTCTGTCTACATCAGTCTTCCCAACCCACTAGCTATATGACAAAGGCTAGTTGTTGTGCAATAATAATACTCCGAATGGATGCCATAAAGTTATTCATAAAGGAGAATATTGCTATATATTCTTCACTTTTCTCGATCGAAGTTATAGTTTGATTTTACCTCTTGATGAGACCAATGGATATCCTTGTGAAACATCATTGAAATTTTTTATCTGATTCTAACTAATAATCTTGTAGGGGCTTTCCAGTGTGGCTGCGCGATGTCCCTGGAATCGAATTTCGAACAGATAATGTACCTTTCAAGGTATAATGCACCTTTGGTCATCTATACATGCACATTTATGTTGCTTGTTTATAGATATTGTTTAATATATATATATATATATATGTTATCATCTTTGCCATATTTTATTTGAATTTTCACTGCATAAAATGTTAAAAGCTAGGGTCAAGATCCGCCAGTGGGCACCTTCCACTAGAAGCACAGGTTAATGTCAGTGCACACGAGAAATCAATTTATATGACAGTTGTCGATGCAAACTTTTTTCTTTCTTTCTACAGCATTATTTTTTCAATTACTGTTCCTATACCTATATTTTTATAGAGTAACACTATTCATTATCCTCGCACCATCCCATATTGTGATACTAAATGATTGTAAACTATTTGTTATGTTTTACTTATAGGCCAACCATTTCATGCCAAATCAAGGGATACTGAGAGGATAATGATAAATAGAAATTTTCTTGTTTATAACACGTGTGACCGTGTTGGTGTTTAGTTACCTATATTTCCCTCTCTTTCAAGCCTTCGCCGAAGGGAAATGTAATTGTTGAAACATAGAAATGAAATTTTATTCTCTCTCATCATTACTGTGTACACAAAAATGTAAACTTCCAGTTCAAAAGTTTGGAAATGTAATCAGACTTGTATCTTTGGCTTTTCATGGTCACATAAGCTGCAATATTTACGTATCAAAAAAATATACGCTGCAATGTTTTATCATATATTTTCTGCATGATAGTGAGCATTAGAAGAAACATTGATTATGTCAAGAGGCATGCCACACATAATTTTGGTTATTTGTTGCGATTACTCGGACTAATGTATTCTCCCTATTCTTTTTTCCCCTATAAGTAGTTGAAATTTTGTTCAAGCTAAAAGATGGTGATATCCAAGTACGCATGAAGTATACATAAAGATACATAAATGTTAAAAGGGAAAAGATGAAAATCTTGAATGCTAGAAATGGTATCACAAATATGAGAGGCCACCAAAGATAAGGGGTTTTATTTCCTTAGTCTCTTTAATCTCTCCCGCTGATTTCTCACAATAAACTCTGGTCGTTTCTTTATCTCCATATACAGCACACTAATCAAGGCAGAATCAATTTTCACAAAACTTCACAATTATTGCGACCAAACTGTTCTTTTATAACATGCATTACCCAATACTTTACTCTTACGTCATTACCCAATCCACACCAAATGGTTTAATACTTTAATACCTCAAAAGCTTTTAAATGGAAACATAGTTGTTTAGAAACATGCTGAAACACTTTGTAAAGCCTTTGATTTGATAGAATTAACTGGTTGATGGAAAATCTTTCAAAATTTGCTTTAAATGTCTTGTTTGAGTTTGGCGAGTAAAAGAAAATGGGAAATGTTTATGACTTAATTCTTCATCATGGTTTTGCTCAGTTGTTTTGTTGGTTTCTCTCAAACTGCTTTTATATTTCTGAGGTTGCTGCATGAATCTTGCTCAGGTGTTAGGTGTGCTGTGTTGCTCATGTTAACAAGTGAACCTCACATTACTTATAAATAAATAAATAAAAACAAGTAAACCTCACATTATTGATCTTGAACACCATCTGTGGATTTGAAGTTTACATTTATTGTGTGGTTATTATTAACATCATAATCATATTTCATCTTTTCTAGGAGGAGATGGAACGGTTTGTTAAAAAGATTGTGAAGCTAATGCGAGAGGAAATGCTATTTTCTTGGCAAGGTGGTCCAATCATTATGTTGCAGGTTGTACGAGAACTTTGAAGTTTGATTTGAGTATAAGATATGTTAGCTGGCTTAATTAAATTAGATTATTTCGCTTGCGAAAACTGGGATTTGATATCTCATATCGCATTCTAAGTCTGCAGTCCTTTCTTTTCTTTTCTTTTCTTTTTCTTTTTTTTGCCAGAATCCTGTGGTTGGGACTTTTTGTTGGGAAAATTATTTCATGTGAGGAACAAGGGAATTTTTACAAATTGTGGATGTCATTTCTCCTGTGTGTGAGCTTCTATTTCCAATTTCAGGCATAGGAGGAAGAGCTTTGGTCATGCTTTCCAACCAGTAAACTTTATTTTTGGTACCATGGGCAGTAGCATATGCTAAAGAGCTATGGCTAAATCAGTTTTGGCGGTCAAATTTATTTTCATTGTTAGGGGGTTACTATCTAACTCTTTATCTTCGATGAGGCTCTTCCAATTGTACTCTTTCTAACTGTATATGCAAAAATTGAAATGGATTTTTTATCAGATTGAGAACGAATATGGAGACATAGAAAGTAAATATCACCAGGGAGGGAAGGAATATGTTAAATGGGCTGCTCAGATGGCTTTAGGTCTTGGTGCTGGGGTTCCATGGGTCATGTGCAAGCAATCAGATGCTCCAGATAATATTGTATAGCTTCTCACCTGTGTATATACATGCTTATTTGTTCTGCAACTAGCATTTATTTATATTGTTTTGAGATAGATAATCTGTAAATGAGCAAAAAGGCATATCCAAGTATATAGTAGAGCACCTATGTGATACCCCTTATGAAAAGGATAAGGGTAAGTGGTGTATGGGATCTCACGTTGCTAGGGAATAAGAAGTTCTTACTCTTTATAAGGTTCTAATGGGGCTTCAATTGTATTAATAACTAGTCCTTTTAGAGTATAGGCCATGTGGTTTGGGTCTTCCATTGGGGCGTTACAAATGGTATCAGAGCTTATTCCAACCAGAAATGTGGGACTTGAGTCATGCTAGCTACAACGAACAGGCCTGACGAGGATGTCGGGAATTTAAGGGGGGGAGATTATGATACCCCATATGATAAAGATAAGGGTAGGTGGTGTATGAGATCTCACATCGCTTGGGAATGAGAAGTTCTTGCTCTTTATAAGGTTCCAATGAGGCTCCAACTGTATTATTGACTAGTCCTTTTGGATTATAGGCCATGTGGTTTGGGCCTTCCATTAGGGCGTTACACCTTACTAGAAAGGAAAAAAATCAATAAAATCCTGAAAACTAAAGCTGGAAGAACATATGCATGCTGACATTTAATGATAAAGAGTCAATAAGAAGAAATCCTTTAGCTCTCACGGACTTGTCACAATGCTAAAAGTTTTGGTCATTTCTCTACCTCCATACACACCACATTAGGGAAATTGGTATCACTTTCCACAAATATTCACTTTGTTGACTGTCAAACTGATCTTTCTAACACATGTAATGGTCCTCCTGCACATGCATGACCAATTTATCACTAACATCTGTCACCTCCTTAAATTATCCCATGGAAGGATTTCCCTAAAGCTACCACCAAGCAGAGAATGCCATTTCCAAGGAGCTTTACTCCAAATATCCTTCTGTGGGATAAGAGAGCTTTTGTGGGGAGTCAACATATGGTAAAGTGATTTCACTTCAAATAACCCTTTCTTGGAGGGGACCCAACACACCCAATTCTCTCCCGACTCTCAATCTAACCAAGTGCAACTGGACATAAAATGAAACAAAGAGCTCCATCTTCCAATCACTATAATCTGTTTGTTCATATTAGATAACACTGAAGACTATGGAACGACTTCTTTCCTAGAGTGGGGTTAGTTTGGGTGATGCTAAGCGGGGTGGTTGATTTTCTAGCAAATTGGAGAGGCTTTCATGGTAATCAACAAGCTGCAGCAATTTGGAAGGTGATATCGATATACCTAATGGTGGTGTCTAGGGAGGGACAGGAATGCAAGAAGTTTTGAAGATTGTGATCTGTCAATGGATGAGCTTAGAATGTTCTTTTTTAACACTTTATTCCACTGGTCGATTGTAATTGATTTTAATGGCTTGAACACTCGTGACTTTCTTGTATCACTAGATAATCATGCATAGTTGGTGCTCTTGTATATATCCTGTGTACTTGGGCTATGCCTATTATTTTCTCAATAAAATATTGTTTACCGATAAAAAAAAAGTTGAAAAGCAAGCATACATGATGTTTAAGTTTTATTATAAGAAACGAACTGCATTTCTTAGGAAATTCTAATATTTAACACTCTGAAATAAGGACCATTGAAATGCCTTTCTTCTATACGTTCTATTTTTGTCTGTCACAGATAAATGCCTGCAATGGATACTATTGTGATGGTTTCAAGCCAAATTCCCCTAACAAGCCAGTATTTTGGACAGAGGACTGGGATGGATGGTATGATGATGCCTTTCTGTCTCTTGTGGTTTTTGAACCTTGATGCTTCTGGTTCTTTTCCAATTACTTGAACAATTCCAATTTAAAAACCAAGAATATATTCTCAAAATCATTTACATAAAAATAATCAAATTATTGTAAAATGGGATGAAACTTGAACGATGCTCATTTGAGTTAGTGGAAACTTGAAAGACATGCAGGGTCTGATATCGAATGTCATAAATGACTTGAGTGGTCTTTCTTAATATCAATTGGTTTTAGGTGGATTGGCAACTCATGATCCAACAAGTGGTATAAAAACTAGAGTTCATGGGTTTAAGTCATGGGGGAATCATCATTAGATAGCGATTGTTGGTTGGGGTGTGTCAACAATGCCGTTCCTTGCAACCACTCTAAAAGCAGGCCTGCAGTGCAATGCCAAATGCCATGAAAGACTTAACTGTGTCTTCCATTAGGGAACCAAATGTTTTTAGGTGAATTGGTAGCTTAAAGTCCGACACTATAACATATGACTTCTTTTGTTTTTATAATTATTTTGAAATTCATCTAAGAAATACCAAAGTATATCTATTTTTCGGAATTATTGGAGAAAAATTGAACAAATACTCTACTCCGAAATTTAAAAAATATATTATCAAAAATATTTTACATAAAAAACCATCTTTAGTATAACTATAATCAAATTTGAGAGGCTGGTGCAGTATTACTGGAAATTAATTTCCCCCGGGAAACCTGCCTCATAAGCTTGAGATGATTGTTCTCTATCTCTTCGCTATCTCATAACAGATATTGAATCTCAAACAGCTTCTAGATAGATATGGGTGTGAGAAGAATAAAGGACAGTTTCTTGCTTGTAAAACTAATTTCGGGTCTAGGTTATGCCTGTTCTTATAAATACAATTGTTTACTTATTAAAAATAAAATAAAAAATAAAAAACTAGTTTCGGGTCTATTGAACTAAAATTTAAAGTTTTCAGGCATATTAGCTCTATGTCAAATGAAACAACATTCGTGTCAATCATTTGTCATCCATACTACTCTGCAGAACTGCCTTACCACTTGCAATCTTTCACTCTATATGATCCTATCCCCCAACTTTTATTTTCAATTGTTAATTATCTTTCCTTCTTATTCCTGCTATGCTCATGATCTCCCATTTTTTTTATACTGTGTCCCCAAAATCATATGATCATACTATTCAATCATAGGAAAAATGAAATGGTAAAAATTGTTTTCTGGTGTTGCATCTTTGATAGTTTCTTCATTTTAATTTATGTCCTAGGCTTTAGTTTCCTTGTAAAATTCCATAGAAAAAGGCCATGCATTGATGCTGTTGAATCCTGGATGTATAAATTTGTTTCCGCTTGTGACCAATTTGGAATTTCTTATATACAAGGCATCTTTCCTTTCTTTCATGTTAGTATCCTGATACTTGAACAGTGCCATCTGTTTTTCTAATAACATAATTTCACCCCACAAAGAAATCCTCTTATTTCCTCTTATTTGTCTCTCAGTATGGGCATGCTTTTATTCTTAATTCTGATTACTAGAATGACATTCTTCTGTTTTTTCTTTTTCTGTTGACTTAATTTTATTTCATCACTAAGGTGTCTTCAATGAATGCATGTTTGTGGTTTAATTATTGCACGCTTTCATTTTTAAGATTTGTAGATAATGTCTTATTTTCTAACAAGTATTTGAATGCCTGTACCTACAAAAATCTGAGAGAGTTCTGTTAGTATTAGTATTATTTTATTTTTGAGTTAATATTTTGAAGGTATACAAAATGGGGTGGAAGATTACCTCATAGACCTGCTGAAGACCTTGCATTTGCAGTTGCACGCTTTTTCCAACGTGGAGGAAGCTTTCAAAACTATTATATGGTACGATAGATAATTGAATTAGGATGCTGTGGTCAACCTTTCTCATTTGCTTCTAAGTTTTATTTTATTTTTATTTTTATTTTTATTTTTTTTCAGAAGTAAGATTTTGTTGGAACTTGGAACTCAGAAAAAGGTGCCAATCAAGTACACTAGAAATATACAAGAGAGACACGTAAAAATAAAAAGGAAAAAGAAGAAAATCCTGAAAATTAGATACATAAACTGGAATATAAGCAGCCACCCAGAGATATAGGGCTTTGAGGAAAAAGTCCTTAACCCTCCCTCAGATTTCTCACAATATTCCAAGCTCTGATAATTTATTTCTCCAAATACATCAAAATATGACTAGTTCCGTGTGTAATTGATTATGAAAGATCTATGGATGGACTAGAGTTTGATATTGAATACTTCAAGTGAAATTAAAAATAGAAACGGAACTGATGAGCTCTTGTGTGCACATTGATATTGGTGGTTGTATGATCCACATTCAATATGTAGGTTGTATCAGATTCAATCAATATTTATGTTGCCAAAATGTTCAAAGGTCCATCTTGACAAGCTTGCTGCCTGGTTGCAGTATTTTGGTGGAACAAACTTCAACCGCACTTCTGGTGGCCCATTCTATGTTACTAGCTATGATTATGATGCTCCAATTGATGAATATGGTAAGTGAAACTGGGTCTAAATTACATAATTTGCTCCTGTTGGCAACCGTATTAGATTGAGGCATAAGTAAGCTGCTTAGTATAATGTATATCTTCAACATCAACCATCCTAGTTGAGGCTTAAGCAAGAAGCAGGTTCCTTATATACGCATTATAATCTTCAATTAAAAAGGTCAATAGAAAAAAAAATTAATAAAGCCTAATCAATAAATGTCATTTTTTTCTCCATTAGGTCTACTAAGCGAGCCTAAATGGGGGCATCTGAAGGACCTGCATGCTGCTATAAAGCTTTGCGAACCTGCTCTAGTTGCTGCTGATTCACCTCAGTACATAAAATTGGGACCAAAGCAGGAGGTTTAGTTTTACACCCAAGCTATTGAGTTATCCGTGGTGTATTGCTCATGTATAGATTAATTAGTTCCTTGCAACGGTAGATTTTGAAGAACCAATTAATGTTCAATGAGTGGATTGCCTTGATTGCAAATTATGATGTTTATTTTTGCTTAAAATGGAAATAATTTGACATGACATGTATACTGGAAGCTCTACAGTGGAACTTAAATTAGGGTGGTTCACTGTATCTAAACTACCTAAGTTTGGAAATCAACTTCTAGATTTATGCGACAGGTCGGCAAACATTCAGGTTTTGATTTTTTTATAGGAAAATGCTTGTATGCCCGAAGGTGGTGACTGAAGCATGTGACCGAACAGTGCATTTAGCTGTTGTTTTTTTCCTTAATATTATATAAAAGAACAACAGCAAAATGCACTGTTCAGTCACTTGCTTCGGTCACCACCTTTGGGCAGGGTAGCAGGACCCTTTTTTTATATATGTGTGTTTGACTTTTTACTATTATACCACAGTTCCTTTTTATCTGTAACATGGCCAATGTCGTTGAAGCACCATCTCTTCTTGCTTGAAATATCTGAAACGAAAGAGTTTAATAAAATACTATGCACAATATAGCCAGTTCATTAATTACAGCTCATTAGTTAATTAATCTAGTTAATGCTTGGTGTATGATAGATATAGATATATGCCACATTGGAATGTTATTTCAACTATTTATTGCTCCAGGCTTACTGTTGAAACTAAATCTTTTTTGCATGTGAATAATGGTCAGTACAAGCCAGTTTCTCTTGGTTCTTATTTGAAGTTCACATAGCATGTATAACAATTTTCAGGCACATGTGTACCGTGTAGATACTAACACTGAAGGCCTGAACTTAACTCAGTATGGAAGCCAGAGCAGGTGCTCTGCATTTCTTGCAAACATTGATGAACGAAAAGCAGCTGTTGTAAGATTTCTTGGTCAAACGTATCATTTACCACCATGGTCAGTCAGTATTCTACCAGACTGCAGAAACACGGTGTTCAATACTGCCAAGGTTTGGACTTATCATGTTGGACATTGTATCCAACAATGACTGAGGCATAGATACTTCTTGTCACCTCCACATGTGATGCAACCTCTTTGGGCACTCGTAAACCAGAAAATTCTGTCTTTGTTTTTCTTCTTTGAACATGATCGTGCTAACCTCTGTAGCAAGAAATTTTCTTTTTCTTTTTCATTGGCACCGGGTGTCCAGAACAACATTCTGACTAATCCCAGGGTGTCCAGAACAACAAAATTACTTGATGATGTGTTGAAGTTATTATATTAACTTTCCAGTTTATGATGCATCGCTTATTATGAAACACATAACTCGATAGCTGGCAGAAAGTTGTTCTTACTATCTTATAATGTCTTACATGGGAATCAGGATGCACTTAGTGATACATATACAAGCCATATTTTCTACCATTGCCTTTGTTCTTTTCAAGGACCTATCAAAGAATCTTCAAGCTTGTAAAAGCTGAAAAATTCATGGTGTAAAACTGTCATCCTGCTAAACATTTAAGTATGGGCATAAGCAGGCATATCTTTCAAAGTTCCTTCAATCATAGAAATTGATCCAACAACATATAAAAGGTATATTTTTTGAATAAATTTCCATAAAACTGCAGCAGAAAGATGAGATTGTGGTTTCCTTGTGATACAATTTGTACAAACAGTTATAGAATAGAGCTGAACATTTAACGCATCCTTCAAGTATATGTATCATTAGAACATAAACTGTTGCACCTGTCTAGTCCCCATCAGGTGCACTTTCTGGAAACTTTAGTTGTACCCATGTGTTTGCTCTCTCTCTCTCTCCCTCTCTCTCTTCTTTTTCCCTCCAAATATTTGGATATTTAATCTTAGATTATTGATGTCTACTTATAAAAAAAAAAAGTTTATTGATGTCCATTGTTTCATATTTTAATGAAGACGATAACAAGGTTTTATAGTCTGAGTCATTTCAAATGCTCTATCTTTTACTTCTTGGACAAATGATGGAAATGTTTGAGATCATAATAATTCTTGGATTTCTTAGGCCAATTACATGTTCATGTAGGTGGGGGCACAAACTTCAATCAAAACGGTAGAGTTTGAGTTGCCTCTTTTCTCAAATATTTCTGCACGCCAACAATTCACAGTTCATGATGAAGTTTCCTATTTCTCAAAATCCTGGATGACTGTAAAAGAGCCAATTGGTATTTGGAGCAAGAAAATCTTTTCTGTCCAAGGCATACTGGAGCATTTGAATGTGACAAAGGACCATTCTGATTATCTATGGTATATAACCAGGTAATTTGCTAGTATTGAAGGTGGAAATGGTAGGATCATATAGAGTTGGAGACCTTCCTGTTTCCAACGATCATCTCCCATGTATACATGCTAGAAGATGAGACGGCAATGGCCCATGAAGTTCTTGCCAATACTTACAAATTGTCATCTTACCTTCAACTTTTGGGCCCTCCACTCATTCATACAGTTCCACTTCATCATTAACTAACACTCCCCTGGTTGTGGGAAAAAAAATTACCTATCAAGGGATATAGGCATAAAAATTATTTTTCTGAGCTGGATTTGTAGGGAATCTAGCTCTCTGATCTTCCCTTTTGAAATATGCCAACAAAATGCATTGACTAGTGCCCCCCAACCCCCAGGCAGGCAAAAATAGGGAAACAAGTTTGAATCTAAAAACATATTTTTGGAGAACGGGAGAACAGAAGGCATTCAAAACATATTTGTTTCTCATTCAATTTCCTCACTTGCAAGGCAAGGGCCATTGCATTTGCTTTGAAGCATTGAATGTGGTTCTTATGTTTCTATACGACTAGGCACCCATTAGCTTTGAGCCTTGTGACCTCTTAGTAAAATGGATCATTTTTTTTGTCATATCCTTAAGTGATTGTAAAGTGAGAAAATATGTTATGATGTCTACTCAGTATCCAGACATTGTTTTTGAAGTAATTAGAAGGAACCTCTAAGCAAATTGCAGACATTCACCTTTTCATTACACTTGGCTTTAATTTCAAGCATGCCAATAAGATTGCTCACTTTAAATAACAATTTGACTCTTTATTGAGAAAACTAAGTAGTTTGATCAGTCATTTTAATATTTTCATTTTGTTTCTAACACCTGATTGCTGCAATTTGCAATCTAGAATCTATGTTTCTGATGACGACATCACATTCTGGGAGGAAAAGCAAGTGAGACCAACACTTACAATTGATAGCATGCGAGATGTGTTGCGTGTATTTATTAATGGCCAGCTTACAGGTAATTAGCATTATCACACAACATTTCTTCCTCTCATCTCAACCTGATTTTCTCTGTGGAATTACTTCTTCACTGCACGTTATGGTTTTTTTTAATAAGTAAAATGAAAATTTTATTGATACGAATGAAGTAGGCAAAGCCCCTGTACACAATAAGTATACAAAAGAACACCTAAATACATTCTAGGAACCAGAAATTATAGACTGAAAATCATGAACACTAGTTCCATTAAGCACAGTGGCTGAAAACCAAAGAAAGGAACACTGGTATAATTTTGTGGTATTTTAAGAAGTGACAAGATTTTATACAATGATCAATATGTCAACACTGGCATAATTAGAACAAAAAGAAAGGAATGTAAAAACCCCAAATTGAGTTAAGTTGAGCCAAATATTGAATGTCGAAGCTCTATTTGCTTAGTTTTTAGGCAAACAGAAGCCAAGCTCAAACTTATCATTTATTTTTTGAATGAGTATGAGCTTGTTTACGAGTTGCTTGATTAATTATTATTTTCTTGAATGAAACAAAATTCATTGCTTGAATCTTATAAATTTTCATTAATTCATAAGAATAATTAGTTTCTTAATTATGCTATTCATTTAAATTAGTTAGATAACCTAGCTCAAGTGGTAAAGCCCTTGGTCTTGGTGGTATGCTCCCTCCAGGTCTAAGGTTCAAACCCTTAGGTGCAAACAATTTCTAGAGTCTATGTCTCATTGGTGAAAAGTCGATGATTTACCTAATCCATGTGATGGGGACACGATAGACGAATTGGGAGGTTTCATTGGGCAAAAGACATGTTGTGTTTGTATGGTCTCCTGGATTCCTCGTCATTAAAAAAAATAAAACAGTTAGATAAGGTATAGACATGAACTTGTAAAAGTTAAATTGTTAAATTTTGCATTTATAATAAACTATACTTGATTCCTTATCACAAAATAAGTCATTTATATTATATTTTTTTCTTTAGATACAAAGTTGACAAACAAGTTTATATAAATATCTTTATATCTATATTGAGACATATATTCATAATAATTTAAATTACATATATTGTATTATGAGCATGATTCACTATTGTTTTCTTAATTTCATTCTAAAGATAAAAATTATTATGAATTTATAGGAATTTATACAAGCTTATTATACGAGTTGGGCCAAGTTTATACAAGTTTGGCTTGGTTAAGAAACATGCCTAAATTTACCTTGGTTCATCTATTACATAGACCTTGGGTTGACTTTATACGAGTCCAAGCTGAGCTGTCCATGAACAACTCGGTACATTTACATTCCTAGTAGCAAGGAAGGCATATGCAACCAAAAAACATACAGCAAAGACTACATTGGTTTAGTATTTATAAATGCTCACATTGGTTCTCTTTTGTGGAGAAACAATAATCTTCCTCAGTATCAATATCTTTATATACTATGATGAAGTTGTTCCTACGATAAAAGGAGAGAAGTACAAAATTTATAAACTTTGACTAGCAAATGGTCAGTTCTCTTTTAATATGCATGATTCCCTTTTCAATACCAAGATTGATGAACAAACACCACAATTGTTGAAATTATTTCTTTTCTTTATGAGTATGTGGTAAGTTGTTAGTATTCAATTGCGAGATTGCTAGAGCATTATGGGTCGATGTATTCAAAAGGGTAGAGCTAGCTTGGGTTATGCCTGCTACAGTGGTCAAGCTTCTAGCATGTTGGTCGAACCTCGGCGGCATTCCACAAATTTCAGCTGTGTGGAAGATGATTGCTATCTGTATTTTATGGTGCATTTGGAAGGAACGAAATGACCAGAGATTCGAAGATGTAGTCGATAAACAAGAGAGAGAAAGAGAATACTTTGTTCTGATGTTATTGATGAATATTCAACTATACATATACATAGGGTAGTGACAATTATACCATCATACTATACATTTAATTACAACTATGTATTCCAACACTCCCCCTCAAGTTGGGGCATATATATCATATAAACCTAGCTTGGAACAAATAAACTTTAGCCGACTATGACAAAGTGGTTTGGTAAACACATCTGCAAGTTGATCAGTAGACTTCACAAAGGGTGTAGAAATGTCACCATTGAATATCTTATCTCGAATGAAGCGACAATCAATCTCAATGTGTTTAGTCCTCTCATGGAACACAGGATTAGACGCAATATGTACTGGAACTTGATCATCACAAAATAACTGAAGGGGGACAAGAGCTGGAAACCCAATCTCATGAAGAAAGTGTTGCAACCATGTTAGCTCACTAGCAGTGTGAGCCATTGCTCTGTATTCGGCCTCTGCACTAGATCGAGCTACTACTGTTTGCTTCTTACTCTTCCATGTAACCAAGTTACCTCCTACAAAGGTACAATATCCAGTAGTCGATCTTCTATCTGATGAAGATCCTGCCCAATCAGCATTTGAAAAAGCTTCAATTCTAAGATGCTCATTTGGTCTATACAACAACCCAAGTCTAGGAGCTCGCTTAAGATACCGAAGAATATGGATTACAGCATCCCAATGTGAGACCCTAGGCGTTTGTAGAAATTGGCTTAGTACACTCACTGCATAAGAAATATCAGGTCTAGTGATAGTCAGATAATTTAATTTTCCAACAAGTCTTTGATACCGACCTGGATCTCCAAACAACTCATCTTCCTCTTTCAAGAGTTTACGATTTGGATCCATAGGAGTGTCAATAGGCCGTGCACCCAACATGCCAATTTCTTCCAAAAGATCAAGCACATATTTTCTCTGAGATAGGTTGATACCCTTTTTAGATCTACTAACTTCGATTCCAAGAAAGTATCTAAGTTTACCTAAGTCTTTTGTCTGAAACTGATCATGTAAAAATTGTTTCAGCCTAATGATTCCAGCTGAATCACACCCATTAATTACAATATCATCTACATATACAATTAATAAGATATGACCTGCATCACTATGCAGATGAAATACCGAGTGGTCTGTTTGGCATCTATGAAGACCGAATGCCAATACACTATCAGAGAACCTCCCAAACCATGCTCGAGGAGATTGTTTCAAGCCATATAATGCATTTTTTAACTTGCAAACTGTACCTCGACACTCCCCCTGAGCAACAAAACCAAGTGGTTGCTCCATATACACTTCCTCATTTAAGTCACCATGTAGGAATGCATTTTTAACATCCAACTGAAATAAGGGCCAATCCAAGTTAACAGCAAGAGAGATCAATACCTAAACAGATGAAATTTTGGCAATGGAGGAAAAGGTCTCGTCGTAATCAATGCCATAAATTTGAGTGTAGCCCTTAGCTACCAAACGAGTTTGCAGACGTTCCACAGAGCCACTAGGATGGAATTTGACTGTGTATACCCATCTACAGCCAACAGATTGTTTTCCCGGCGGCAGAGGAACAAGATCCCATGTCCCATTAAGGTGAAGAGCATCCATTTCATTTTCCATGACTGTCCTCCATCCCGGATCAAATAAAGCATCCTGAACTGTCTTAGGAACATAAACTTTTGACAGTTGAGAAGTAAAAGATGAAAAAGATGGAGATAAGACATGACATGAGACATATTGGCTAATCGGATGTTGAGTAACACAAGAACGAGTACCTTTTCGGAGAGCAATAGGTGGAGATTCTGAAGCACTGAGTAACTCAGGGTCTGAAGACGGAGACAAAGTTGGTGGAGGCATGGGAGCCGGGGTCCTTGAGCGACGCGAGTACACCTGTAGAGGGACAAGAGAAGGTACTGAAGGGGGTTGGGTAACCGTGGGAGATTGTGGAGGACAAAGGGTTAGAATAGGTAATGGTAGAGGATCAGACTCAACAACTGAAGACATGTCTAAGAAATAGGGTATGGACTCAACAAATGTGACATCAGCACTTGTGAAGTAGCGTCTAAAGGCAGGACTATAGCAGTGATATCCTTTTTGAGTTCGGGAATAACCAACAAAGAAGCACTTGGTAGCACATGAATTAAGTTTATCAAAGCCTGGGCCAAGATTATGAACATGGCAAACACACCCAAAGATTTTGGGTGGAAGAGAAAATGGTGGCAACGAGGGAAACAAGATGGAGAAGGGAGAGGAGCCATCGAGGACAGATGAAGGCATACGATTGATAAGGTGACACGCAGTAAGAATACCATCACTCCAAAAACGTATAGAGACATGCATGTGCATTTAAAGTGCTCGGGTTACATCTAACAAATGACGATTTTTGCGTTCAGCTACCCATTCTGTTGGGGTGTGTAAGAACATGAAGTTTGATGAACAATTCCCTTATTGCTTAAGTAAGCAGGAAAGACTTTGAATTCTTTAGTATTGTTAGAACGCAAAACTTGAACTTTTTGTTTAAATTGAGTTTTAATTTCTTTTCGAAAGACTTTGAATATGGAAAGGAGTTCAGATCGTGCTTTCATCATAAATAACCATGTCATACGAGAATAGTCATCAACAAATGTAACAAAATAGTGAAACTTGTTTGATACAATGTTGAATGGTCCCCATATATCAGAGTGAACCAATGCAAAAGAACAAGATGCTCGATTATCAACTTGAGGTACAAAAGACACACGGTGGTGTTTACTAAGTTGACATGCTTCACAAGGAAAGGGAGACACATTTCCAAGATCCCTACTTGACGTTTCAGAAGAGAAAGTGATGGGTGTCCAAGGCGGCAATGCCATTCAAAAGCAGAGGAGGAAGTGAGGGCTCGAGTGGGTGACTGCTCACCGTCGAGGTAATACAGACCACCAATTTCATGTCCCGTACCAATCTTCTTCCCCGTCTTAAGATCCTGAAAGATACATACAAAAGGAAAAAAGGTCGCTGAACATTGAAGATTTTGAGTAATTTTACTAATGGATAGCAAGCTAAAGGGAAAACTAGGAGCATATAGAACAGATGATAGGGATATAGAATCAGTGAGCTTGGTGGATCCAATGCCTGTAACTTTAGCAAGAGAACCATTAGCAAGAGTAACACTCTTGGGAAATGACATAATACCTAACTCAGATAAGGAATGAGACAAACCGGTCAAATGTTCATTTGCTCCTAAATCGATGATCCATGGATTTTGGGTAGATGAGACAAGACATGTGGATGCTGTACCTGGTTGGGTGAGAGTAGCTTTGGAAGATGAAGCCGCTCGTGTGACTAAAAACTGATCATACTCATCTTTCGATATGCTGATCATCTCTGGAAGCAAGTTGGAACTCGTTGCCTGTGATGTAGAGTCTTGGCAAATGGCCTGATTAGCGGACCTAGGAGGTCTGCCATGTAGATCCCAACAATAGTCCACCGAGTGGTTAGTGCGACCACAATGTGTGCACTTACAAGATTCACTACCTCGAGTGCGGTTACCTCTGGCATCATGTCCCCCACGTGCACCTCTACCACCCCGACCTCCACGCCCACTAGGAGCAACATAGGAGGCAACTAAAGCGGATCTCTCATTACTCTGGTCAGAAGATAACTGAGATCTTGGTCCAGATAATGTGGCTCGCTGGAGTCGGGAGAACACATCAGGAAATGAGGGCATCTATGGGCTTGCCAGAATTTGAGAGCGCACTGACTCATACTCAGGTTTTAGGCCAACTAAAAACTGAACAACGTTGAACTCTTCATGTTGTTTTAGCATAATGGAAACATCAGAGGTGATAGGTTGATAAATTTTGAGTTCCTCACATATGCTCATCACTTGAGAATAATACTCTTCCAGGCCCAAAGCACCATGTTCCAGCCCAAAAAATTGTTGACACAACTCATAAATACGAGTTGTGTTTCCAACACCCAAGTACATCTGTTTGAGGTGCCTCCATATCTCTTGAGCAGCGTCAAAGTATACTAAACTAGCACAAATATTAGGCTCAATACTAGTCAACATCAAGGAGCATATTTGAGCATCTTCTTGCTCCCATTGAGCAAAGGTAGAACTAGTTGAATCAGGCATTGAATCAACCAAGTGGGTACAACGAAGACCCTTACCTTTCAAGAACATTTCAACAGATTTTGACCACAATATGTAGTTTTTTCCATTCAATTTCACGGTAATCATAGGAATATTAACGTTTGGTGCAATAGATAATGACTCAAACTTAGCCTCCATGGAGAAAAATACAAGAATATGGATAAAAAACAAACAAACACGCTGGAAAAATAGAAACCAGCTCAACAAACCAAATTTCGGATCTGTAAGGGTGAAAAACAGTGAATACCGGTCATAACAGCCAATTTCAGGGCCTGTTTCGGCCTGTATCAGGCCTGAACCGGCCTGTATCGGCCCTGTTTCGGATTCGGGTGTCTCGGATTCAAAACTAAAATCAAACTGCGAATAAGCTATTCCTAACCAGGAACAAGGAAAGAAGGATTACCATATACCTGTTGCCAAATAGGTGCTATTCCAAATAAGAATAAGTTCTTATTCCAGATTGGGGGCATGCACAACCACGGATAGGATAGCCGAAACCTACAGCCAAACGCCCCGAGACTGCTTCTCCGACCGGCGATACACCGTCCTTCCGGCGGCTGATGGAGACGAAAATTCACCGGAGTGGACAGACCACGCCGGCGACCTCGATTCCGGTGTCCATTGCCGGAGATAACCACTTATGTCACCGGAAAAATACTCTAGAAGGAATTGCCGGCCGAACTTCAGCCGAAACTTCACAACACCACCAACGACCAACAACAACCACCAGCACCCACCGGAAAACACCACTAACTCTGTCGCACAACCACCACTGACTACTCACCTCTCTGATTCCATGTAGTCGATAAACAAGAGAGAGAAAGAGAATACTTTGTTCTAATGTTATTGATGAATATTCAACTATACATATACATAGGGTAGTGACAATTATACCCTCATACTATACATTTAATTACAACTATGTATTCCAACAGAAGACAAGGAGGAGCGTTCATTGGAGGAGATTAGATTACTATTTGTTGGAACTGTTTTTCTTTGGGCCAAAGCTGTAGATTCGATTTTCATGATTTTCATGTTTCTATTTTATTCGTATGTTTCTATTTGTATTAATATAATTTAACCGTTTACTTGTTAAAAAAAAAAAAAGTTGTCAGTATTCAATTAAGAGCGCTATATTTCCACTCTTAATTACTTATCAAAATATTTCCAGTCTTAATTACAGAAACCAAGACAGAATCAGTAGAAACCTTCCACCAATACTCAACTGATTGTTGACTTTACCTGATTTTATATGCATCTTTTCAATTATTTCTCTAACATGTAGAGTAATTTGTCTTTTGTAAATGAAGGCAGTGTGATTGGTCGCTGGGTCAAGGTGGTTCAGCCTGTTTGGTTTCTCCAAGGATACAATGATTTGGTGTTATTATCTGAGACGGTGGGTTTACAGGTAAAAGTTTAGTTTGTTTCATGTCATTGTTAGAATGTCTTCTTCACATAGCCTTTTAATCCTACAGTAACACTTGTCAGCCCCCACCTTTTATCTGAATTGCTGTATTTATGTCAGGAAAGGGAAGGGGGCCAAACAGTTGAGAAATTTTCCAAATGTCGGCTTTGGCTTGAAATTAAAAACAAAAAAATAAAAAATTCTATATTCCTATCATCTTTAAGTTATATCCTTTCTTGGGCCAGTTAGACTCTCTCTCGTTCACATTTTATTTTTTTTCCCCTTTTTTCTTTCTTAATTGTTATATTTTTTCCAGAATTTTATTGTTCTGTGTATTAAATCTGTTATGGAGTGCTATATTTATACTTTCCATGAACCCTTTTCATATTTCTTAATGTATGTACTTATAAAGTACAAAACAGTTTGAAAGCATCTCTCTCTCTCTCTCTCACACACACACACACACAATTTTAGTGATAGCTTTGTATTTAAAGAGAATTTATTTGGATGTGTACATTTCTCATCTGGCATTGATTCTTCCAAATAAATTGCACAAATCTCTGGAAACTTCTATATTTTTTTTCATGGGATTATGAATATCCTATGCTATGGTAGGATTGAATATTTTCTTGATTTTAAATTATTGACAAATTTATTTTGGGGACGAATATTTTTGGGGTTTTAGGAAAAATGTGCAATCCATGCAAAAATTTGGTTTAGAAAGTTTTGAGATATTTTTACTGGGTTTGTGGAAGTAGTGCGACCCACTGAAATTTGTTTGGGGGTAAAGTTTTTGTAGGAAGTGTTTTTTTATTTTTATTTTTGTAAAAGCAATTTTGGTTTTGTGTATTTTGTCATTGAAACTGAGGCAAATGATTAGAAGATTTCTTGTTAGATGAGAAATTGTTGTCTAAAAGATGTTTGGTTGAAGGTAAAAGAAAAACTTAAAGTTTTTCTAACCAAACATGGCCTTAATACTTTTAGATAATAGCATTTGTAAGGAAGTTGATTAACCTAATCTCCTATGAGCAGATTCTTGCATTAGTTTCTTTGTGAAAAGTGTATGCTACAGTTATGCTAGATTTCATTTGTTTGTAATGGCTCTCGTTGGGCCTTTTTTTGTTCCTCTAGGTTGATTGTTAACTTGTTTTTCACATTAATTAGCTATCTATTTCTTTGTGTCCACAGAAAGTGGGGACTACTGATTGTAGGAACTCTGTCATCTAATTTGAATTAATGATACAGAACTATGGCGCCTTCTTGGAGAAAGATGGGGCAGGATTTAGAGGGCAAATCAAGCTTACTGGATTTAAGAATGGAGATATAGACCTCTCAACGTTGTCATGGACCTACCAGGTATCTATTTATCAATTTCGGCGTTTTGGTAGAAATTTTAATATGAAAGTGCAGCTTCTTACCAATGTCACATCTGGTTGGCTTTACTATTTCCTTCATCTTATAAGATTTTACACTTGAATGGACCTAACCTAGGGGTACGAAATAGTGGTGTGAATAATGAAGTGTTTCATTTTGATTTTAGGTTGGGCTTAAGGGTGAGTTCTCTAGTATATACACGGTGGAAGAAAATGAAAAGGCAGGATGGAGTGATTTGACGGTTGATGCTATCCCAGCCACATTTACCTGGTACAAGGTATATTTATCTCTGAATATGGGTTGATGCTATACCAGCCACATTTACCTGGTACAAAGGTATATTTATATCTGAATATAAATATCCATGGAGATCAATACGTGGGCTGTGCTAATTAGATATGATGGGCAGTTGTCTCATCTTACCTTAGTGGAAAACTCTTATATGATCATATTTTTAGCTGACTCAGCCTTACAAGTGTGTAATCTTCCAATCCAAATGCTTTTCTCTGCAATTATAGATTATGGCTTTTCTGTTTTTTTTTTTTTTTTTTTTTCTCTCTCTCTTACTGACTTACTTTGGGTTTTATTTTTTTATTATCCTATTATTTTTCCATGTAGGAATTTCTGGTGTACCATGGAGACCAAGTTTCCATCAATATCATGCCTAAGTCCTTTAAAAACAAAGTTGCTCTAATAAATGTCGAACATTAATCACTGTTAATGTCAGTCATTTTCTTACAAAAACTAGAGTGACTTATTTCAAGTGAAGTTAGCGTAGCAATATTAACACAACCAGTGCTAGTGCTACTCTTGTTTCTTGAAAAGCGGGGGAGAAACAGGGGAGAAAAGAAGGTTATGGGATGTGAAGAAAACCCAAATTACTCATCACATTATTGAAGAATCTTACATGTTATGGTGTGTACTGTTTTGCTTATATTTTATGATTTTTTTCTTTTTTAGTTTCTTTCAGCTAAAACGATTTTTGGTCTCTCCGGGCCTGGGTTCACTATACATGTGCTGTTTGAAATTCGAATTTGTTCAATTTGATCTCTGAAGTTTGTATTTGTTGTCAATGTAGCCCATTTGTCCAAGTCGTTAACCTTGCTTTGTTAAATATCAGGCACATGACTGACTTCACATTTTAGAGAAAACCAAAATTATCAAAGGCTAAATTGATAGTAAAACCAGACTTGGAAAGACCAAAATACATTTTAGCCTTTTTTTTCTCTCACGTTCATGACAAACAATTTTCCTTTTTTTGCCACTATATTGGCTACAAATATCTTAATCCTGATGGTGTTTTCTTTAAGGGTCGAGATATAATTTCTTTTATCTTCCCTCCCTCGTATCTATGTTATTTACAGCTTTGGTGGAGAAGCGATCTGGAAATCTGAAACAGCCAGTTTATCTTATATTTGAATAATTAATTGCAAACTCAGTTCTGCAATCTCATTATCTTCTATCTAGAGATGTATATTGTTTAGTCTCTCCAAGTATGTAATCTTGAATTTTCTTGTGATACCAAGACCTTCTCTTATTGCACTATCTGAGTATATCCTCTCTTGCTCATTAGTTAGGGAGATATTCACAAACACCTTTTCCTTAATTCAACCAGACTCACTTCAATGCCCCTGATGGCACGGACCCAGTTGCTCTTGATTTGGGAAGCATGGGAAAGGGGCAAGCATGGGTCAACGGTCACCACATAGGAAGATACTGGACTCTGGTTGCTCCAAAAGATGGATGCCAGAGAATATGTGATTATCGTGGGCCATACAACTCGGACAAGTGCACAACAAACTGTGGGAAGCCTACTCAAACCCGGTGCAATTCTATCTCAAAATATATATTTAAAAAATTACAAAGAACTATCTAAAATATATTTTCCCAATTGCAAAAGACATTAGCTCCTAATTAGAGGTTGATTATGGGAAAGTCAATCTGTGTGAGATTTGTTCTTGCTTAAATTACTATACACTGCATCCAAAATGGTATAATCTGAATTCAAAATTACAGCTTAATTAACATTTGCTGATCGTTTTTTTTTTGTCAATCTCAAGGTACCACGTACCGCGGTCATGGCTAAAGGCGTCAGATAATTTACTTGTCATCTTTGAAGAAACTGGTGGGAATCCATTTGATATTTCAATTGAGTTACATTCTGTCCGAATCATCTGCGGTCAAGTGTCAGAGTCCCACTATCCCCCTATCTGGAAGTGGTCCCAGCCAGATTTTTCTGATGGAAGTATATCCATTAACAACACAACACCAGAACTTCACTTGCGGTGTGATGATGAGCATGTAATTGCTTCCATAGAATTTGCTAGCTATGGAACTCCTCAAGGTAGCTGCCAAAAGTTTTCTAAAGGCAACTGCCATGCTCCCAGTTCGTTGTCTGTAGTCTCTGAGGTATCGTTTTTGTTTTTGCTCAAGTAGTTCCATAGTCATCATGTTTGAATTGCATGGTATCTCCTTCATGATTGGCTTTGACTCTTTATGCTGCAACTTGGAATTTGTGCGCCATTCGGCCCTTCCCTTCTCTTTGCTGGCCTATAGGGGTAGCTCACAAGTTTAGTCTCAACAGTCCCTCCTAGTTTCATGTTAGCATAGGAGTTTTGAAGCAAATGTGATTACTGTAATTTAGTGGCGAAGTGTGAAGTCCAGGCTCTCTTAAAGAGATTTATTCAATATATCTATAAAAAATCATTTAGCCATAAACAAACACACACACACACACACACACAAAAGTTGTTAGACAGATCTTAACCAAGATTATTTGAAAATTGTCATGATTGCCATATTAATCACAGCCCATGGTACTGCAGAATGAGAAATTTAAGTGATGGTAAATGTTTTATGTGTGGAAAATTTATGGCAGTTCTCCTAGTTAGAGTAACTGTAAAGTTATTAAATTCATCATTTTTCAGCTGCTTAGGCTTTTTGAGAAAGTGGTATCAGAGCGACAGTATTGAATTTGAATCATGACTTCACTCTAACTCATCTACAATTAATAATTCAACAAATTAAGTCATACTCATTATGGAAGAGTCTGGACTGACATATTAGAGGAAATGCAGGAGTAATAATAGTTCAGTAGTTAAATTCTTTAGGATAATTGGTAATTTATCAGGTCTTATTGTGATGAGGCTTTCTAAAATTCGCCTACTTGAAAATGCTATAACTCTAGTGTCAGCCAAGACGTGCCCCCCCTCACATGAAGCATTTTCTATTTCAGTGCTTTGATAAATTGGTGTGCATTTTAACCTCGATGGCATGGGTTGCACGGGCCTACTTAAAATGTTCCCGCGGCTTTTGATCCTTCCAGTTATTAGTGCTGTTATTTTTGTTTTCTAAACCGTCAATATAACATTTTTCTCTATTACAGGCTTGCCTGGGAAGAAAGAGCTGTTTTGTTGGAATTTCAAACTCTGTATTTAGTGGTGACCCATGCCATGGTGTTGTCAAGACTTTCGCTGTTGAAGCAAGATGTGCGTCATCATCAAATACTCTTGGTGCCTCTAAGCTTTGAAGTAAGAAGCAGGAGCAACATTTTGCAACCTCAGAACCATTGATACAGCGCAACGAACTAGTATCTATCTCATTAGAGAAACTGCCAAAATCTTGGGAAGTCTAATGATTTTGATATGATTGTTGTGCTGGAATCTGTTCAGCTTTATCCTCTAGATTTGGGGCTTTGTATATAACTTGAGATTTAAGTCTAATAATCATTTTACATAAAATAAGAAGCCTAGAGCAACAAACCATTAATCACAACCAAATGGATCTTGCTCTGCATGGATTCTTCAACGTGTATATATCTGCCTCTCTGGACTGGAAAGTATGTAAAAATATAAATTACTAATCATATTTGAGTGTGTGTGTGTGTGTGTGTTTGTGTGTATAATGCAGAGGACCAAGGTATAAAATAATTACAACCTTGTTCTTATTGATGGAAGGAGTTGTAGAAGAGACAATATAATTATCTCCCATTCCATGTCATAACTATGAACAGACACAGAAAACTTGAGATAAACATTTGAATTAAGAATTCTGCAACATTAAGTTATTTTTGCATACTCCTTGCACACTCATTAGACACTCCATTAACATGATTGAGCAAAATAGTTATTTTATATTTAAAAAAAATAATATAACCAATTACACTAGTAGAGTGCGCAAATGAGTACGAAAAAATGACTGTACATAAAATTTTTGTTGAATTAATTGTGGTTGGGTCTATGTTCTCGTCTTGTTACTGATCAAATCTGATGACTTTCTATTCTAGTACTGACATCATCTTTAAAAAAAAAAAAAAAAAAAAAACAGGAATTTGTCAACATGTTGCGTTGACATGTTGTGTTGACAAGTTAGCAGATAAGTTTGGTCTAACCAGTGATGAGTCTAAGGAGGGGATCGGACTCAAAAATTTGGGAAAAACTAGCAGCATCTCCAAGATTTTGAAAAACAATAGCTTGTGGCCTTTTCTTTTATCGTTTTAGTCATGGTCCAAAGAAAAGCATTGTCTAGCACAAAAACATTGTCTAGACTTAATTCCTGGTCCATTGCTCTAGCTATTGAGCCTCTTTTTCTTTTCAAAACAGAAGTCTCGAGTGCCATTGTTTGCACACATTCATAGAGAAATCATAGAGTGATTGACCTAATAATTAGTAGATTAGGAAGCTAATGAATCAGTGAAGGCCTCAACGCTTCAAAGACATCTATACAACAGGAAAAATCCTTTCAGTAACAGGTCATAGGACCGTCCCTCAAGTTTAAGTGTGCATTAAAATTCAATTGCTTTATATTTCATTTCTGCAGGTATGCAGTAAATAAGCATGCCTGAAATTACCGGCAATCAAGCCAAAGAGACAAATGTCATGAAAATCATAGTTGTCTTTGTTACAACGCACTTCACATTCATGACTCTCTTTCCAGGTTTCTTTCTTCTCTTCAGATACAGAACGATAAATCACAGCAGAATAAGTAACTATTGAACTAGAGATCACATACTCATTTGAAGAACAATTAGACATCAACTTGGCGGCAATTTAAGCACCAAGTAGGCCTAAAGATATATGATAAAGTGAACATACTACCACATAGGATTTAAGGTGGAAGCCAGAAATATGAAGAGTGATGTTTCCCCGCCCACACCTTTTCTTTTTCCTGGGCAATGTGAAGTTATCCCTTAAAAAAATGAATTCATCATCTTTTTAACCATTATTCTTCTGTCATACCCTAATGTGGCATCAAATGATTGGCATTTAAGTAAAAGATAACAAATAGTTTTTCAATCATTTAATGTAACATTAGGGGGTGATGAAAAAATAATGATTAAAAGGATGGTGAATAACACTTCTCTTTCACTTGAATTTCTCTTCTTTTTTCAGGTAACTTTCAGTAACAAGTGAAAGAATGCACTTAATAAAACACTACTCTATACTAAAAGACCACCCAAGCAATACAAGTTTACACCACAAACGCTTTCTACTCCTCTCCACATATAATAGATATCATTTGCTCGCCCATGGAAAGCAGCAACGGCCCTGTGAAGACACAGAGAGAGAGCTCAGAAACTTTTGCCAACATAACAAACAAGATAAGATACAAACACAGAATTGAAATCCTCATAATTGTTGCAATTGAGAATTTAAATCATGCATGCCTCAATTTTTAACTGAAACCACAAACATTTCTGTTGACCGTTATGTCAGTCTCTGTAATGACAGCAGCTGTCAATTGCAACAATAATAAAGGTGCCATATATATTATTGGAAGAGCATCGCATACCTTGGAATTTTTATTATCAGGTTGCTTGTAGCCATTTGAATGAGAGTTTTCACTTGCCCCAACTGGTACCTTTCCAGCCTCAACTTGCTTCTCCTGTTGCATCATGTCAAAAATCGCAGTGTAACCTACAGTTGGCACGGGGTTGCTCTCATCCCACTCACCAAATTTTGGAACAGCAGCACTGTGATCAGGCTGCCAAATCAGAACTAAAATTATACTCCTTCAAACAAAGACATAAAAATGTATACGATCTGAAGGGTAATAATATGACAAAAGTAATTTTTTAGAATAATTGTATTTGTTCATGCCCCCACCTCCTTACAAGGAAACAAAAATTCATACAAATAGGAAGAATAAGGAAAAAGGAAATACAAGGAAAAACCAAAAGCCACTTGATAGAATTTGATGAGCTTCCTTGAAAGTACCAGAAGTCCAGCCTTGTGCACTTTTTTTCTTTTACAAGTTATCATTTGATTGCTAAACAATGCAAGAAATGATATGTAGAACTTAGATTTTTAAAGCTGGTAGGTGTTGGAGTGGCCAATGGCTCTCTCTTTATAGGATTGCAAGGGATCAAAATGCTGCTGTGGCAGATTATCTTCAATGTACGGATAATAATATTCTGTGGAACGTTGATTTTATTAGAGATGCGAATGACAGGGAAGTGAATGTTGTTTCAGATTTTTTGGGAAGAATTTATAATTCAAAAGTGATGCAGTGAAGAGAGGACAGGCTACTGTGGGACCACGATGGAAATTCCAGGTTTTCAGTTAGTTCTTTTTATAAGGTGATTAATTTTCATTCTGGCTGTGTATTCCCTTGGAAAAGCATTTGGAGGATGAAGGTACCTACTAAGTTGGTGGTCTTCAGTTGGGTGGTTGCTCTAGGGAAAGTGTTGACCACAGATAACCTTAGAAAACGTGGTTTGTGTATAGCTGATTGGTGTGTCATGTGCAAGAACGATGGTGAATCTGTAAATCATCTCTTTCTACATTGTGAGGTGGCAAAGTCTTTGTAGAATGAGGTTTTTGGTCGGACAGGTTTATATTGGGTGATGCATAAGGAAGTTGTGGATCTTCTTGCATGTTGGCGTGGTTTTCAGATAAGGAAATGTGTAGCTGCCAGATGGATAATCATTCCTTGTGTTTAATGTGGTGTCTCTGGCTGAAAAGGAATGAGAAATGTTTTGAAGACAGAGAGCGTTCTTTTGAAGATCTTCGGAATTTTTACTTTTCTACATTGTGTTTGTGGGCTAAAAGATCTTTGCAAGGAATGATGATAATGTATTGAATCTGTTTTTTTTTTTTCTGCTTTCTAGAGTGTAGTAGGTATTTCCTTCATATACTTCCTGTGTACTTGAATTGTGCCTACTCTTGGTAATAAAATTTCTTATTAATTAAAAAAAAAAAAAAAGGGTATTGGAGTGGCCAAGTTGAGATTCCGAGTTTTCCTTTTACATTTCCTATGACTTCTGAAGAGAATCTTTACGATATCACTTCACCTCAAGTAATCTATAGCAGAGAGGAGTATAGAAAGCTGTGGTCCTGCGATTTTGAGAATGCAGAAAAGGAGAAATCGAGATTAGAAATTACACTTTCATTGCCCCGAGCAACTGATCTTGGTTGAGACCTTCCTGGAGTCAATGGAGCTAAGCTATGGCTGCTACCTTGAGAGGAACCCTTCCTCTCCCACGAGGAAGAAGACACTCCACTGCCTTTGCCTCCATTCTTTGCCTGGTAATGATGGTCCAGAGGTGAGTGCCGAAGCTAATAAATTGAATGCCAAGGGGCAGCTTAATCAGAAACCAACAAAAGTGCATTCCCTTTTCGCCATGTAAATGGCATGGGCACTTTCTAGAAGGGAAAATTTTCCATATTTCACACAAAATGCTTGTGAATATTTCTGATACGCCTTTGGTCTAGAGAAAATGCACTTTGAGATACAGCCTTTCAATTTAGAAATACAGATTACACTTGTTATTCCCAGTCTATGTCATGAGCGTGATATTGAGTATTTCAAGTTTTGGTGATACTATATGGCATAACTGAGCTGGGGAAGAACCAAAATTTATGCAATCCTCTTCACTCTATTTGTAGACAAGTTTGTATCCCATGCGGTCAATAATATACCTTTTCAATATAAGTAGCCAAGACTGTACAATTGGTAGCCACATTTTGCCACAGCGTTTGTCAATAAAACAAAATTTTCACCTGCATTATCATGATTAGGCTAAGGAACTAATAGCACAAACCATGGGATACTAATCATAAATCATCCATCTCAAGTGGAGCCATGGAGGATATTGTTAGTATGAAATAACTATATAATAAATAAATCTACCAATTCACACAATCCTTTTCGTGCTGCTTTTCAATTTCTAGTTAGGTGTTCCTCAAGTATACTACTTGTGTAGTTGGGCTATGCCTTTCGCATTTTTTAATTAAAATTTCAATTGCTCGTGTGCGTTCTCCAGTGCGACAAACTTACTGAACAATGTGTCCATGCAATAAACATTATCTTACTTGGCCTAGCTGAGATTCATGCCTTCTTACAGAGGAAACATTTTTATACAAACATATGAAGAGCCACACCCAAAAAAAAAAAAAAAAGGTGGAAGATTTCTTTTGCAATCTGATTTTTTTTTTTTTTAATAAGTAAGAAGATATTTCTTTTGCAATCTAAAAAGCACATTCCATCTGTCCATCAGTTTTATGAGCTCAGTCTATTAAAAGTTCAACTAAGGCTGGCGACTCTTGTACATTAGGATTCTTTTAACACAGGAAGCATCATCATGTAACACCCACAAAAATGAAATCAGGGGCTGACTAAAGGTTGCTTCTCAGAGGCAATGGGTAAAAATAAATAAATTATTCTCCTAGTCACACCTCATACAGAAAGACTATATATTTGAAAAGATTCCCCATCTTCCTAGACAAATGTTTTCACCATCTGCAACAGAATTTGAGATGGTTTAGAAAAACGTTGCAGATGGAGCCATAAAGACAACCAACCAGGCTCTTTAGTGGGTAAGCATATTGCACTGGCTCAGGACAGAAAAAGAAGGTAAAATTTGCTCCACCTTTTTCATAACCCAAACAACCGTTTCAATGTCCATATACCAGAGTGTAATAGTGTGGAACTTCTTAGAAGGTTCTCAAGAGATAAGGTAGACCTAAACTAGGTGTGCTTGTAATGATTTGAAGCGGGCTTGTTTGCCAGAGTCCCAGAATAGCAATGATCTGCCCATGTTTGGGGGCTCTCTTCCATATTCAATTTGGCACCCTAAGTGCCCCTGGTCTTAGACAGTAGGACGGATACAGATTCTACCAATGATAACACAAAATGAGACTACAACAGAAAAAAAAAAAATATATATATATATATATATATATATACATGGAAAAGGGGAAAAAAGATTGCAGTATGATCTATTTCTTTAGACTCAATGATATATCAACTAAACCAGAAGGCCGAATGATACGGAGAACTTATAATCTATTATAATTGCTTATAACGTTGAAGGCCCTTATATTTTTTTAGATTTAGGCACTGAACAGTCACAAACAAGTAAATTGCGAGTCACAGAAGCATATAAAACCACGTAATGAATGAATAAGTCGTACACTTCTCACACGAATAATATTACACAAGACCATCACCCAAAACATCTATCACTGATTTCCAAGTTAGACTCAAACTAAAATGCAGCATGGCCAATGGAAACTTTATGCACCCTGGATCCCAAGATTATCCAAACCCAAGCATCAATTTCCAGGATAATTCCAGGGATAGTAAAGAAATAACACCCATAATGATTAGCAGATATTATGCAGTCAATCATAAAAATAAAACGTAATCAATCTAAAAGCTTGTATTCTCAACCGAACTTCTAACGAAAACTCTTAGGAATTAAAAAAATATATATAATATGACAAAAATATCACCCCTATCATCCAACAACCTATTAATCAATTCTCTTTTATTGTTCTGTTCCAATAAAAGACTGGCAAATAGAGACCCAAAACAAAACTTACCTGAATTCCTAAACCAAACTTTACGATGCCATTTTTCTCTTACTGAAAAAAACATCAAAGGTTTGAGTCCAAACAATTTCCACGAGTAGAATGGTACAAATGCGACTCAAAACCCATCTAGAAAAAGGAGAAAAGGAATCGTGTATAAAATAAATAGAAAGAAGATCAAGAAATGCAAACAAACTCACCGCCATCAGCCTTCGAACAAGCACTTTCCAGACAAATCCCGAGAAGAGAAGAACTTTGCAGCAGACGGGGGTAATCAAACTGGTCCGTCGTTGACACACTTCAACATATAACTACAGTTATCGTACGGAACTACAGATGCCAGCAAAGCTACAGCCAAAAGAGTGAATAATTTTTCTCATCAGCCACTGTTCACCGTTCACACCCCACGCCAATGAAAAACATCGTAGCTTATGAAAAACATTCCCACATCCTATAAAAACTATAAGTGTGGAGCTGTGTAACGGGAATAGTGATAAAAATAAAATGACTGCTCCCATGAACCCCAGCAGCATTTGACTTTGAAGTCTGTCTTCCTTCAACAAATCAAGAGGAAGTGTGTTTTATTCCCGAAAGAGTAAACTGATTAATATTTATTTCAAATTAGCAGTTGTATTAAATGTTTTATTTTCTCAATTTTGTCATTTTATTTGACATATTATTTAAAACATAATTATATAAAAAATTGTATGTCTATAATTTTTCTTATTTTTATTAAGTAGTTATTGGCCTCTATCTTCACTCCCATCAAAATTTCTCAAATCTGAATTACTCAAAACTAAAATTTTGGAAAACTTTTATTTAATTAATAGAACATTTTTTTATTTAATTAATTTTATTACTTTTTGCGCATGCACATGTGTAAGATTAGTTAATTGTTAAAATCCAAATCCTTTCCCGGTGAAATGCAGTTCTGTATAAGAAAATTTTCGAAAATACGGTATACTAAAATAAGTCTAAAAGACTTTACCTTATAGCCTGTTTGGGATTGAGTTTGAAAGCTTAAAAAATATTTTTAATTGTTTCCAACACTTTAAAAAAAAAAAAAATCCTTTACCATTTCATTTTGGCAGCAGAATCTGGGTCTGACACGTTCAAATTTAAGCCAGCCGTGTTATTTGAGTCCAAGGCGATGGCGTGAAGTTTGGTTGCTTTTGCGTTTTAACATTTCGATAGCTTTTGTACTGGCAGAGGTGGACCTACAGGCAACAGCAAAACTTGGGAGCCCCAAAAGATTTTAAAAACTTAAAAAAATAAAATAAAAAGTATATGTACAGTTACTTTTACATATTCCTTCTACACTTTATTTATGTAATTGGTTGCATCACTTTTTTTTAATATCAAATAACTGTTTTAGCTATTCACATTAATAAAATACATAATGAGAACGCAAAAATGACTATGTAGCAGAGACAGATGCAAACATAATACTTCTTTCTACTTAGATTAAACCCGAGCCCATGTAACGCAGCAACCTGACCCTGCTACATGAACCTCATCCCCACCCCCAACATGCATGCCATCTCTAAACAAGCATCCCCATCTCAGCAGAAGTGCTAGTTTTTGCTGATAAGGGGTACATTAAACTTGACTGTTTTTCTCTTTGGTTTTTCGTTTTCAGCTAATTTTTCTCGTCATTCCTAGAAGGAAAATCGAAATTAGTAAACATTCCACTACTTACCAATCACCACAACAATTGGAAGCAGCAATTTTCTGTAACAATTCTTTATACAACAACTCATTTCAACCTGATACTAGGATTGAATTCCCAAGAAAGTATCGATTAGCCGTATTTCACTTGAGACATCTGATCTTCTTTGCAGCCTCTAAAATGCTTTGGTTCATCTCTGGGTGTTTGAACTTCAACAATTTCTCAAGCTTTAGAGCAGCTTCAGGGAAGGAATCTTCCTCGATGCAAAACTCAGAAGGAAGAGCGAAAAGGACTTCATTGACATCCTCCTCAAGCTGAAGGGAAAAGAGGTGGCTAAAGACCTAGAGATGGACGTTATAAAGTACAAATTAGAATCAAGTAACAGCAGGTATTAGATAACGTGGATAATCAAATAGGACAAAATAATAAATACAAGTTGTAACAAATTATCATTTGCATTGTAATTTCACAAGCAAACATATTCATTAAGACGACAGAAAACAGATTCACCACATTTTCTTGCACCACAAACAACTTGAGAAATTATGCACAAAATTGTGCAGCTTAGGCAGACAACACTAAACCAATGGCTATAATTGCAAAGATCCCACTGGGGCAAAAAAATTATTTATATATCAAGCATAGCCCCCCAAATTATATATATATATATATATATATATATATATATATATATATATATTTATAAACATGCTCCAATTCCCCACCCACCCCAAAGCCCTAGAATCCTAGTTCTGCCAGGAATTCTCTCTAATGAGTCATATGAGATGTAAGTCCTCTTATCTCACCGTTTTCATCCTTGAAACAATCTTGCCTTTGATGGCTGAGGACCTTGAGACCAAATTAATAACAAAGAGACCGTGCTCAGAAAGTCTATCTTTCACAGTCTGAAGAAAGGACTCTTCCACAAAATCTGCAGCAGGGCAGGTCAGCCCAGAGCTGTTCATACAAAACATAATCAATAGATATATTTCATCAAGACAAAATCCTGCATATTAAGAAGCTGTAACTGGCCAACAATGGTAAATTTAGTTACATGAAGTATTTAGGTTCACCTTGAGTCTGAAGAGTCCACATCAATAATAATTATGTCAACCTTGGTAGGTCCTCTGCCTTCGATGTGATAAGCCAGGCAATTTTCCTTCGAAGGAGACTTTGAACTGCCAGAAGTATTCACATTTCCATCAAAAACAGGCACTTCACTGCTGTCTGAAGAATTAGCGAGCTCTCCAACATACTGGATCCCATCAGCAATATGCACCTGCAATGTCAAAAGAATGAAAAAGGCAATGAAATTGGTAAATACAAAAGAATAAAAATAGAAAGGATGCCAAAAGTAGGGATATCATTCTAACATTTTTATGGACTTTGAATGCATCATCATTTCTTAATATTTGTTTTACCCCTTAACTATTGTTGTTTATTTAGACTAGATGTGGTATATGGTATCAAGCACCCAAAAGTTTGGAAGCCATGTCTTTCAAATATATTATACCCACAAGTTTTTAAATGATGCAGCAGCCATTGGCAAGCAAGATAACCAGATCATAATCAAGTCTATTTAGGCAGAAATCTTTTATGCAAGAAGACCCATGTAAAAGCTAAGCCCCATTGAAAGTGCTTCGAGAAAGTGTTACAGGTTAATAATTCTGGTCTCCCCTTAATCAGCATATTACGCATTAGAGAGCAGAATGTCTTTCAATTTGCACCGATTGAACACAGCATGTTTCAAGGTACTTTGCGTTTGAAACAAACTGTCTATTGCTATTAAAAAAAATAAGTTCACTTGCATTCAAAACAAACTGTCTGTTCTCTTGTTACTAAAAAATCTAATGGCTGACTCTTGCCATTTAGAACACTCGAATTTTCCACTTCTCCAACCTTTTTTAAGTAACTTTACCACTTTTCCAACTTCTCTATCCGTCAAAAATCTTCACCATATGGTTAAAGCAAAAATATACTATTTTACACATTCTAACATATTTCTAATTAATATTTCTACAATAAGAAGAAATTTTTGCTAATTCATCCAATAGTCATACGACCCTAATTCTTTTTTTCATGGACTACCTTATGTAAAATAAATAAATCATAAAGCATAGCTCAAGTACATAGGAAATATACAAGAAGAACACCTAATCAGGAATAGGAAAAGAGACAAGAAAATTATAAAACTCTACCCATTTAAATCTATAGAGGCAATCCAACAGAGTATACCCATCATGCATTTGTGCTCCTCAAATTATCTTTCAGTTTTCCCCCTCCAGATATACTATACTAGACATACAGGGACCATTTTCCATCCTGTTCAAAATTTATGGGTTTCCATATAAACCTCTCCAATTGGCAAAGAGGTCTACTATCCTTATGAACATTACGCAAGCCAACCAAACTTGGCAAAGGAAGTCATTCCATGAAGCACTAGCAATCTCTCAATTGAACAAGAGAAGGTCTATTGATTTCCTGCTCTGACTGCACTTATAACACCAGTCTATCACAATAATATGATGTTTCCTTAGGTCATCCATGTTGAGGATTTTCCCTAAAGATGTTGTCTAAGCGAAAAGCAGAATTGAGGGCTACTTAGCATGCCAAATACTTCTCCAAGGTAAAATTCAAAAACATAAAATTCAAAGTGGGAGATGGGACAAAAATTTATTTTTGGCATGATAATGGGTGCGGGGATTCAGCTTTGAAGGACGTATTTCCTAATCTTTTTAGGATTGCTAGAGATAGAGGGGCGGCAGTGGCTGATTCTTATCAGTTTTCTAATAACATGTTACATTGGATTGTGGAATTCAACAGAGATGTGCAGGACTGGGAAGTGGGTGAAGTATCTGATTTCTTTGGAAGATTATATGATATGAAGATTGATAAGAATAGGAAGAATAGACTGATGTGGGTGCAAGATAATAACTCCAGATTTTCTGTGAAATCTTTTTACAAGGTGTTAACTGGCCAGGGAGCTAAAGACTATCCCTGGAAATGTATTTGGAGGGACAAGGTGCCTAGCAAGGTTTCTTTCTTTTGTTGGTTGGTGTCTCTTGGGAAAATATTAACCACGGACAATTTGAGGAAGAGAGGTTTACTGCTGGCTGATTGGTGTTATATGTGTAAGAAGGATGGTGAATCTGTTAACCATCTCTTTCTTCATTGCGAAGTGTTGACGAAGATGTGGAATGAGATTTTTGCAAGGGTAGGCATTGCTTGGGTGATGCCTATCCATGTGGTGGATTTCTTGGCTAGCTAGCAAGGTCTTGTAGGGAGTAGAGGCAGTGCAACAGTGTGGAGGATGATCCCCTTGTGTTTATTTTGGTGCCTATGGTTGGAGAGGAATGGAAGATGTTTTGAAGATTGTGAACACTGGGAGAACTTAGGGAGTTTTTCTTTAGCACTTTAAGTTTTTGGGTGAAGAATCTTGTAAGGGATGGGAACTTTTGTAAAGTTCTGTTTTAGTAGTGTTTAGCTTGTATTTAGGTGTATTCTCTTGTATACATCCTGTGTACTTGGGCTATGCCTGTTTACTAGGAATAAAATTCTCTTATTAACTATGAAAAAAAAAAACCCTTCTCCAAGGGAAGGAATTAATTGCCTTTCTTGGAAGGAGCCAAACAATCTTACCTGCATCACCAGGCTTAATCTAGTAGAGTATAAGCGATTGAAGAACTCTGTGAAGGTGCTAATCTCCCCGTAATGATGTGATACCTCATATGATAAGTAAGGATAGGTGGTGTATGGGATCCCACATTGCGTGAGAATGAGAAGTTCTTGCTCTTTATAATGTTCCAATAGAGCTCCTATTGTATCATTGACTAGTCCTTTTGGAGTATAGGCCATGTGGCTTAGGCCTTCCATTTGGGCATTACAAATGAGCTACTCTAATAGATCTAACATTCCATATGGCCCTAATTTTGCCTATGATAGAAAGTTGCCCGGAGTTGAGTTGGCTAAATTAGTAAGCTGGTAGAACTTTGCTTCAATGTATTGGCGAAGATTTTTATATTAACCCAGTTCCCTAGCAAGAGGTCAGGTGCAACAAGTTATCAGACCGTTATGGAGGAGTTTTCAGACTTCCCCTTTTTTTTTTTTTTAGATAAATGGAGTTTTCAGACTTCCTATTTGAGTAGACCTCTTATTGATCTCCCTTTGGCAAACAAGAGGGAGGAACACATGCAAACATGCGTGTGCAGAAATAAAACAGAGAGTTTGTGTGTTTGTGTGTGTGCGCATGCGCGAGCGTGTTATCTTTGTGTTCATGTTAAGCAGGTTGCAAAACACTAATCTTGTAATCACTAGGTAGACTATTACGAATGCTGTAGACTCGGGTCTTGCCATCAATCATTCCACCATAAGAAGAAATAGCCTTCCTTGAGATGAAAACTAAAACATTAATTGTGCAGTCACATGCTAGACCATTACAAATGTTGTAGAACTAGGGGCCTTGATCTCCTAATCAAACTAGATAATGCAAACAAGAAACAAGGGATATGGTCCCTAAGTCCACATGATAATTTTTTTGTTATAGGTAAGTACACACGATAATTGCAAAGCATACTAAGTAGCCTTGAGCCACATGCAAGCAAATAGGAGCTGGAAAAAATAATGCTGTTGGGGTACATCATTATATCACTACATAAAACAACATAACTGCATAAGAATAATCGTAAGTGCTTCTCCACTGAATTCATGCAGCAGGATAAGACATTGCATGCACATGTCCTCAGCGATTACACACACCATTTGTGAAGGACAAATGATTACAGATAGTAGACCCATGAAGGGTAATCAGCCTTCTTTGATATGCTTGAGAACAGAAGAGAATCTCCATTGCAGGATAATGAGCCTTACTATGGTTTTGACAGAGGAGAGCAGAATTTCTAAGCAAAAGAAGTTTAACTACAGTCCACTCCAGAAGCATACATGTGAAGTTATACCAACTGCTTCCCTGTTGATCTAAGCCCAGTACAAACCCTCCTTTGCTAGAGGGAATCAGTATAGAAATGTAGAAGGAAACAGAGATCAGAAAAGCAGTAAAGTTGCCAACTATGGCTGATCAAGAAAAGAGCAAAGTTGGAAAGAAGACTTCAACAACATCTATTTGCAAATCATGGCATACAACCAAGACGGAAATGTGGAAGGACTTCTTTACCAGATGATAATCTTAATCATGCGCCTCTATCAAACACAAAATCATAAACTACTGTATTTTAGTAAGTGATACTATTTTACATAGGAATGAACAATAGAAAAGATTTTGAATTAAAAATAATGAAAATATGATAAGAAGCTACTAAGAATATAGTGAACTACCTTCAAACATTTATCTTCAGTAAAACCAAAGAAGTTCCTTGCAAGATTGAGGATCACAGGATCTAACTCCACCACCTGTTGGAATGAAGATCCATCAGACGGTTCCCATAAAGTGATAACCAATGACATCCTTTCTTTTCAAGAGAGGGCACAAGCATTGAATCACCTCAATATGTAAAAAGGGCATGCACTCATGAAGGAACATAGGAAGTAAACCTGCTCCAAGACCAATAACAACAGCTTTAACCTGTGAAAGATCACTTGGTAAATCTCAGTATACAGAATAAAGCAACCACAATATGGGCCATGTCAAGGTAAAACTTTTTTTTTTTTTTATGTCGGGGAACCTTTTCAAGGCAGGGCCCTTTGGACCCACCCTTGTAGAGTAAACCCCGGTCCCATGCACCTAAAAACAAAAACAAAGGGCTTTCGGCATTTAAACTTGAAAGGGCCCAGGTTTGTTCAATGGGGTCATGTCTTATAGGTGAGAGAATGCCCCCCAAGTAAAGCAGTCCTCTGTGTATGTAAAATAGTGATAGGCCTACAATTTTACTTTGATTAAACATTTATCATTAAGAAAAGTTATCCTTGTTTATACTTGTTAATTTTTTTTATAGATAATCAAGAAGTTCTATTCATAATCATAGGCATAGCCAAGTACACAAGACGTATACATGATCCTTGTTAAAATATAACCTGAAACCGTTTTCCTTGTCAAAATAAAACCCAAACCAAACAATTTCACAACTTCAAAAAAAAATTTATTGGCACCAAGTGCACGAGAACAAAGTCCCAATTAACACCGGGGTGCATGGGCCCTAGGCAAAGAGTTTCCCACAATTGTACCTTGGGTAATTCAAGAGATAACTCCCTCAGTCCGATGGCTCCAAGAAATTGTTTAAACACAAGAAGATTCGAATTTTAAACCTAGAGGGAGCATACCACCAAGACCAAGGCCCTTACCACTTGAGCCAACCCCTAGGGGTTACAAACTTCAATAATAAGAGCACATGATAATGTATTCTCTTTTCTTTTGTTTATTACCAAGTAAAGCATATTTGGTAAAAAGCCAACATGGGAAGTAGCAATACTTACAGTTTTTCCAGTTGATACCACATTTTCCACATAAGAAGAGATCAAGTTAAAGCCAGAAATGATCCCTGTATGATAAGAACTAGCCAAATAGCTATGATCGACCTTAAGGTCATTGCTTGCTTCTGTCACATCAAGAAAAATATATCAAAATAAAAAAGATGGAAAGCAAGCATCAAAACAGGATGCCCTTTTATGATAAACAGCACTTTCACAAATCCTTCCACACAAGTTTTGTTCATGAGTTGATATGTCATACATCAAGTGTTCCCACATGTCATACAGCCTCATTTGGGATGCAAATTTTTTCTTTTTTTTTTGGCCGGGGAACCTCTCCAAGGCAGGGCCCTTTGGACCCACCCTTGCAGAGTAAACCCCAATCCCGTGCACCACAACCTCGGAAGTTTCTCTACATGAAACTGGTTAAATCGCTAGCTTTTCACTAGAAGGCGGGGCACCAAAGGATGGTTTGCACCCATGAGGTGTTGAACCTTGGACCTTGAAGGGAGTGAGACCCCATTTGGCACGCAAAATTTTGCAACCAGTTGCTGCCAGATCCTTGTGCACAAGACTTGTACAAATAGGACACCTCCAGTTCCATTGAGTTTTAACTGATTTTCGGAACCTAAAGCTTTTCTTTATTAGGGATAACCAATCAAGTTCAAATGGTTAGAAAAATGTTCTTTATTGATATTTAGATAAAAAATATTAGTCGTTTCTGATATGCATCTTTCCCTCACTCTAAACTATATCCATCACATTCAATCCAACAATAAGATCCAAGCTCTAAGCCTATCTAAATTTTTCTCTTTCCTCCTTTGTCAATTAGCAGTACTGTTGGGATCCTCTCCGCACCTCCTCTCTGTCCCGTAGAGACAGAGAACAAGAAGTTTACAACCAAGCAGACCAATTACTGTAGTCACAACCATCATAAAAAATCTGTTATATTACATTGAAATTGCAAAAAAATAATTATCTAATAAAATCATGTGATGCAAAACATCAAGAAGGAAATTGTATGTATAAAAGATTTAGGTCAAAATACAATTCTGGTTCCAAAACTAAGTGTCAGATTTCTATTTAATCCACAAACTATTATTATTTCAATTTGGTCTTTCAAATTTTAAAAATACCTAAAAAAAGGGTACTCTTACCATACCTTATTGTTCCTGAACGGATAGCAACTCCTCACACAGTGGATAATATTTGTACACGTGTACTTCAATGATTATGCAAAACCTTAGACAACATGTTGGTCCCAGAAATCAATTTAGGGTACCGCAATATCTTTTTTTATAAGTATGTGTACAAATTAAATTATATTTTAGTACCATAATATCTCCTACACATTTTACTTTAAAAAAGAAAGTGGTATTATTACTTACTTAAAAAAAATTGATAATCTTTATCAAAGGATAGTTAATTTTCTCTCCATACAACCAAAATCAGACTATGGAAAACAACCATTTTTCTCTCCGATGAGGTTGGGTGGTCTGTGACGGCGGGTTTATGACCGAGTTTTAAGGTGTTGGCGTGATTAGGATGGGGTTCTCAAAAGATTTAGTGATAGAACCAAAGTTTTTTCACTTGAGAAAGATGGAGGTTTCTTGCTTGGTGATGACTAAGTTGACATTGGGGTTCTCTACGGTGCAATGGTTGTCAAAGGCATTGGAAGACTGTATGAAGGGAGAAAAGAAGGATTTTTACACCACGGTCAGGGAAGGCAACCGCAGCTTCATAGTTCAGCGGTGCACCAATGTTCAAGGCCGTTATATGGCGTTGGTGGAATACAGTGGTGGTGGCAGGCAAAACTTTATCTTCATACCTGAAGAAAAGGAGGGCAGTGGATGGAGAAGGATGGGGGAGGCCTTGTGGGAGTTTATCTATGAAGGGAGAAGCACCTACAGAAGACCATCGGCTGTGGTGATTCGGCAGCAAAAAGGCTCATATAGGGAGGCGTTGATGCTAGAGCAACCCCATGAAACAAGAAAAGGGGGCAGCAGCATGGAAGCTCAGAGAGAAGCCGCTACAAGAAAGGGAAACAGACATGGTGCTGGTAGAGTTCCTCGTACTGCACAGTGCCAGGGTGGTGGTGGCAGGCATACTGTCTACATGGCAGTGGGGGACGTACATGGCACGTTGATGGACGTGAAGGCACAGTTGGCAGGCCTTCAGTTTAAAGTAGATTGGTTGATACGATGAGTAGAGGATAAAGGAGAATCGGCAATGGGCCTGAAAAGACGTGGGCTTAGTGTGGGCCTAGGAGAGGAAGAGGTTGGCTTAATTGAAACATTAGATCGAGAGGGTAAAAAGGGCTTGGGCCCGGAAGTCATTGGACCCGACAAGGCTTCAGCAGCCAGTGTGGTGGGACAAAGCAGCTCGTGTGGGCCTAGCAAGGTGAATCAATTGTCTGGGCCTCAGCACATGGGGCACAATGAAGGAAAGGAGAAACTCGAGGCCCCGCCAATGTGGAGAATCCAAAAATGGGGTGACCCATGTCGTCCTACCAGCGGGAGCCTCGCATCCTCACTAGAAACATTGGCGGGAGCCCTGCAACCAGCCGAGGAACCCTCGACTGAGGCCTAAAGGGTACCAATGACGGTGGAGGAGTCGACGACAGTAGTTCTTGAAAGAGAGCTGGACTTTTCTCTACCACCATATGTAGGGAATCCATCATATTGTGGCCCGACGCAGCCAACGAACAGCAAGGAAGCTCTATCCCTTCTAGCGGAGGCTCTACAGCAGCTTGAGGAGCATATCGAGACACAAGCAGCAAGGAAATCTCACAATGAAGCTCACGATGATGCTTTTCCCCTCTCTAGAAGTGACGAGGGAGATGTTAATGGGCCATCACAAATGCTTATTCCGATGCAAGGCTATTCTGAGTGGGAGTGTAGAATCCTCTTCGCGGAGGAGGCGATGGGGATGCCATTGGACTCACAGTGGGTTACTAGAGAGGGGGAGCCCTTACCCCTGAACTGCATGTTACTAAACAAGTCTAGTGTCTCTGATTGGGTTTTGCTTAAGGTGAAGGAAATTCAACATTGTGTGGGGATGGAGTATGAGGGTTTTGAGGAACAATTTATGGCTTTACTTACTACCATAGAGGTGGGTCACACTCAGCTTAAGAAATCTGGGTCTAAGAAACAGAGGGAGCTAAATAGACTTATATGGTCATTGAATTATGAGGGCAGCTCAAGCCAATATAGATCCAAAGTGAAGGGGATAGTATCTTCTTGGAATGTCCTCGGGCTTAACGAGGCCAACAAGCATCTTCATATAAGAAATATGCTTTGTGAGGGAAGGCAGACATAGTATGCTTACAAGAAACCAAGAAGAATTGTGAGAAGCATTTGGAGCTGTCCATATGTGGATTGGGTGTATCTTGCATCGAATGGGGCTTTAGGATGAGTGTTTGTAATGTGGGATAGAAGAGTAGTCAAGAAAATGGAGGACTTCATAGGGGAGTATACAGTGGTATGTTCCTTTAAGAGAGTGGAAGATAATATCTTGTGGGCTTTGCAAGTATCTATGGGCCAAACTTAGACAGTACCAGGAGATTTTTTTTTTATAGGTAAAAAGAGATTTTATTTATCCACGTAAATAGGCAAAGTCCGAGTACACAGGAAGTATACAAGAAAGTAGAATTAGTATACAAGAAAGAAGATTATTATGGAAAGAATTAGTTGGAATACATAGCTGGTGGGACCTTCCATGGTGCATAGGTGGTGATTTTAATGTTATAAGGTTCCCAAGCGAATGTTTTGGAGACAGTAGGCGGCGACCAAAAATGACAAAATTTTCAGAGTGTATTTTCAACTTGAATATGGTGGAACTTCCTCTCATGGGGGGTACTTTCACATGGTCTAATACTCAAACTTGGTCTCGATTAGACAGATTCTTAGTCTCACCGGAATGGTAAATGCATCATCCGGATGTTTGTCAAAAAGAGGTTGCCTCGTATTTGTTCGGACCATTTTCCCATCTTGCTGGATTGTGGTGGTATCCAAGAAGGGCGTCGGTATTTTAAGTTCGAAAAATATGTGGTTGAAAACTAAAGGCTTTGTGGACAGGATAAGGCAATGGTGGTCCTCATACCAGATTCATGGCACCCCAATTTCATCATTGCAGGTAAATTAAAAGCTTTAAAGCACGATTTAAAACTTTGGAATACTCAATCCTTTGGAGACATAGGGGAAAGTAAGAAAACCATATTGGAGGAGATACAAGAGTTAGATAGGATACACGAGGATAGGATTCTTTCACCAGAAAAGATACTCGGAAGACAAAGTTGGTTTCAGAATGGTCAAAGACAAAGCACCAGGTCCAAAAGGCTTTTCTATGTAATTCTTCCAAACATGTTAGGAGGTAGTGAAGGAGGATCTAATGAAGGTGTTCCAAGAGTTGTTTTCAGCTAGAAAATTTGAAAACAGTCTAAATGCCACTTTTATTGCTTTGATTTCTAAGAAGAATAAGGCATCGGAGTTAAAGGATTATAGGCCCCTTAGCCTTGTCAATGGGGTGTACAAGATCATCTCCAAGGTGCTTACAAATCGCTTAGGGGAGTATTGGGGAAGATCATTACGAAACCACAAAATGCATTTGTAAGGGGTAGGCAAATTTTGGACTTAGTTCTTATCGCCAATGAATGCCTGGATAGCCGACTAAAATCTGGTTCTACAAGGATCCTATATAAGCTGGATATGGAGAAGGTCTATAATCACGTAAATTGGGACTTTCTACTTTACTTACTGGGGAGGTGTAGATATGAGGAGAGATGGTGTTTGTGGATCAGATGGTGTATTTCAACGGCGAGATTTTTAGTTTTGATTAATGGCAATCTAGTTGGTTTTTTTAGCAATTCGCAAAGCCTAAGACAAGGGGATCCGTTGTCCCCACTCCTCTTCATCATTATTATGGAGGCACTTAGCAGGATGATATCGGCTTTGGTTATGAATGACTTTATGGTAGGCTTCTCGGTTGGTGACCCCAATAGGGGTATTATTAACATCTCTCACTTATTGTTTGCAGATGACACACTAGTATTTTGTGAGGCGGACCAAAACCAGCTTCGTGCACTGAAGGCACTTCTACTATGTTTTGAAGAAGCGTTAGGTTTGAAAGTGAACTTTGATAAGTCAAAGTTAGTGCCAGTTGGTCGTGTTAACAACATTCAGCAATTGGCCAATACGCTTGGATATAAGGTTCTCTCTCTTCCATGGATTACCTTGGACTTCCATTGGGGGCTGCCTCAAGGGCTATATCAATTTGGGATACAATGATCGAGAAGATAGAACGTAGATTGGCAGGGTGGAAGCAATTGTACTTGTCGAAAGGTGGCCAGATTACCTTAATCAAGAGTACTGTTTCTAACTTACCAAAATATTTCTAGTGTCTTTTCCCAATTCTAGCTAGTGTGGCGGCCTGGATTGAAAAACTTCACTGTGAATTCTTATGGAGTGGTGTGGGGAATGAATTCAAATTCCATCTAGTCAGTTGGGATAAAGTATGGACTCCAATCTCTTCTGGTGGGTTGGAAATTAGAAATATGAGAATTTTCAATCGGGCCTTACTTGGAAAATGATTGTGGAGATACAATATGGAACCGGAAGCCCTATGAAAGTCAATAGTTGATTACAAATATGGTAGTTTGTAGGGATGCTGGTGTACTAGAGAGGGGAGTAGGGCTTATGAAGTGGGAGTTTGGAAGCACATTAGATAAGGGCAGGGGGTTTTTATTTGCCATACCAAACTGATGCTAAGAGCAGGCTCTAGAATAAAATTTTGGAGTGACATATAGTGTGGAAATAATGCCCTAAAGGAATCCTTTCCTTTAGTTTTCCAGGTTGCATGTGATCAAGAAGCTTCGGGAGATCAAGTCCAATGGAACATCACTTTCAGTAGGGCACCACAACATTGGGAAGTTGATAGCTTCGAGGACTTTCTTAGCCTATCATATTCTATGCAACTGAGTAGACAACGAGTTGACACATTGTGGTGGGTACCTACAGGTAAGGTTACATTCTCGGTTCGATCCTTCTACAAGTCCCTCACACACTCACTGAATAATCAGTTTCCTTGGCAAAGGATTTGGCAGAATAAGGCGCCTCCCAATGCAACATTGTTTACTTGGACAGCTTCCTTGGGTAAGATTTTGACAACAGATAACCTGAGGAAGCGCAGGGTGATTATACTAGATTGGTTCTGCATGTGTAAGAAATCCAACGAGACTGTGGATCATATCTTACTACATTGCGAGATTGCTAAAGCGCTGTGGAATGAAGTGTTCAGCCGAGTAAAGTAAGCCTGGGTAATGCCCGCCACAGTGGTTGAGTTTTTGGCCAGCTGGACACATCCAGGAGGTATTCCACAAATCAAAGCCGTGTGGAAGATGGTATCTATCTGTATTATGTGGTGCCTTGGCAGGAGCGAAACAATCAAACGTTTGAAGATAAGGAGCGTTCACTAGCGGAACTTAGATCTTTATTTTTTAGAACTCTAATCCCATGGGCATTAGTTGTAGACTTTAATGGCCTTGATTTTCATGACTTTCTTGTTTCTATTGCTACGACCTAGATAGGCCTTATCTCTTGTATACCATCTTGTGTACTTGGGCTATGCCTATCATCATTAATACAATCGTTCACTTATAAAAAAAAATTGATAAGTATTAATTTCTAATTCCTAACTAGATGTAACCACATATATACTTCATGTGTACTTGAGCTATGCCTATTTCTATATCAATAAAATATCTTATTAAAAAAAATTCTACATTATCTAAAGACGTGTGCATCTACAATATCAGCATAGTGACAATAACGCAGGTCAAAAATAAAAGAGGGAGGCTTGCTAAAATCCACAAACTAAAACAAAAAAGTTTATGGTTCTAGGGCGAAATATAAATCTAACTGGAACTTCTAGGACCAAAATCATAATTTGCCCAAAGATTTAAGAGTCAAGCAGAACCATGCAAACAAAAAGTGTAATTTGATCAATAACAGCCACATCTAACAATTGGATCAATCAATACCAATTTGTTTCTGAGCACCCTTTCTCTTAGATTTGGAGGACGAACGGGTTTTCTTCCTTTCAACTTCATTAACTTCATGAGAAGATCCTTCCTTCATTAGCAGAGCTTCTGATTGCACCAGACTCTCAGTTCTTTCAAAAATAAGGCGTCGGAATATCAAATCTTTGGATGGAAAAAGACGACTAACAGCAGCATCAATGTTTTCATAAACCACGTCTTCAACAACTATTGGCCCACTTAATGAAGATGAGACCTAGAAAACAAAGGCAGGTGCGAGGGATGATGTGATTGTTATGTTTCAAATTTTCAAAGAAAAAACAAATAGCTACAGGTTGATCAAATTAAGAGTCAAATAATAGGTTCGCACTGCAAAACAGGGACAGCTGGAAGATGGGAAGTCAGCTCCCTAGTGGAGGCCAAGAAATCACTAGTGTCATTTCAAGAGATGATAAATTTCACAGTCAATGATGAGATAGTGAGTGCTATTATCATTTCCCATGAGATATTCATATGAGGGCCTATCATTTCCGGCATTGTATGATTTGAGTGACCAGCATTTCAGCACTCTATGATCTCTGATTGAAAGAAAGAGAGAAATGCCAGTCATATACATTTTATGAGCACCACTTCTTTTTGTTCTTTTTGGGCACTTGCATTCAGAAATGTTTTTGAATTGATCTGAGGTAATCAGACTACCCTACTTGCAAAGTTAAACAATGGATGAGTGTATATAATATACAGCCATTACTAATACTAAAAGGTTGGACATCAAAAGTTGATCAAAATTCTTGATCACCGCCAATATTTCTATGATGAGGAAAAGGGGTAGAAGGTGCATACAGAGTCCCAAGCTACTAGGAAGAATTGAAATCAGGCAGAGGGTTTTTTATTAGAACTCTATGTACTTGGGCCATTGCTGTTGTCTTTAATGGCACGGATCTATATGATTTTCTTGTCTCTATTGCGCCTACATAGTTAGTGCATACCTTTGTAATGTACTTGGCTATGCCTATTCATTGATCAATAAAATTTGTTTACTTATCAAAAAAAGAAAAAATCAGGCAGAGGGTATGACCAGACAAACATAACAGCTGCTTAAACTAGGTTAAGCATTGGTTTACAGGATGGATGCTAATTTAAATTCATCAAAGCTTGCCAAATTTGCAAATGGTAAGCAAGAATAACAGAAATATGTATAACCAACTTCAGGTCCATTCTTGTTCAAAGAAATTCAAGATTAACTAGCATGCATTATAAAAGCTGAAAGATGTTTGCCTCTTCTTGAAGGTGAATAACTAACAGTAATGGCTTTCAAATTTTTCTTCAGGGCATGCAGAACATGCTTCAAATAAAACAGAATAATCAAAAGAGTTTTTTTTAACACCTTGTTAATAACATTCCGCTGCTTGATCCCATCGCTTGCCATCATGAACCTGCAGAAATAACCACCCAATGGAAACATATATGAAACAGGACGTATACAATAGGTCAACCACGAATGCTTATCAAAACCAGATTTCTTAGTCCTAGCAAGCATTTGTCTCAGAAAAAACTTCATAAACTAAAGATTTCAAAAAACATGCGTAACAGAATTCATATTACTGGTGGTAATCATAGTACTAACATAAGCAAGTTGCTGGGACAACAAAAACTAATTAGAGGTTTTAGAATCAAATGGAAACAATTACTATTAGTATGAGTGCATATGGCGTGAAAGAAATGGCAGGAACTTTGAAGATAAGGAACGTACATTGGAGGAACTTAAAAAGATTATTTTTCAACACTTTAGTTCTCTGGGCTATTGCTATAGACTTTGATGGGCTTAGCATTCATTATTTCCTTGTATCTATTTCTAACTCAGTGTTTTCTCTTGTATACATCCTGTGTACTTGGGTTATGTCTATTCCTCTACAAGTATTAATAAAATTCCTTTTACTTCTAAAGACAAATGCAATTGGACATGCATCAAGACAACATCCTGGCAAAAAAGACAAATGCAAATTATGTAAGTAACATACGGAATTTGAGCTCCATTGTCATCTTCTGCAGGTGCCAACCGTTTAACCAGTGGAGACAAATCCTTCTGGGGAGATAACAAGCAATATATTAGTAAATAACTACAATCAATAGTTATAATGCTGCAATTATAAGCCTTATCATATACAACGGAAGCAACATATTGATTTTAGAGGCATGAACTTTCACGAGTTTCTTGTATCACTAAACTAGCACTCATAGATGCTGCTCTAATAAATGTCCAGTATACTTGGGCTCTTGCATATTCTTATGATCAATAAAATTATGTTTAACGACCAAAAAAAGTACAATGGAAGCAACATATTACCTGAATGTCATCCATGCTGGCATTACTGTGGCTGGTGTCTAAATATACCTTCATTTGGCACATAAAATTTCATTGAAAAAGTTACTTCAAGTAATACACTAATTTTTTTAAAATAATATACTATGAAAATGCAGATCAAAGATAATATAATTGTTATGCAGAAAGTACCATTATGAGACGAGTTGCCTTTGAGCTTTCAACTACCATCCATTGTCCTTCTTCTGAAGAGAATAGCCATTCATGAGCCCGAGTCTGAAATCTAACATACAGTTACATACTTCAAAAAAGAACAACTTCTGCCCCATTTGGGTTCACCTAAAAAAGTCCAAGGGACCCATGAAGCAACAACTACAATACTATCCATATAGGTCTAAAATGCAGTGCCATATCCTTGCGTACTTAACCAAACAAATAAACCGGAAACCAATGGCACAAAAATAAAACAAAAACAGATAAAGATAACCCAGTCAAGCATTTTTTTTTTTATTGGCATCGGGTGTCCGGAAACAAAGTCCCAACCAATCCCGGGGGTGCACAAGCCTATGGCAATAAGTTTCTCACAAGTGCACCTCGGGTAGTTCAAGGGGAAATTCCCCTAGTCCAATGGCCTCTAGAAATTGTATGCACCCAAGAGGGTTTGAACCTTAGACCTAGAATGAGTATACCACCAAGACCAAGACACTTACCACTTGAGCCAACCCCTAGGGGTTGATGTAAAGCAATTTATGTTGACATATCTTTATACAGCAATTAGATGTTAGACTAACAACAAATTCACACCAATTACACCTCCCAACAAGGCATCGTCAATTTGACAGATGAAAGTTTTGATAAGTAATGCAAATTTATTAAAAGCACATTGGGGCACAACCCAAGAACATAACAAGTATACAAAAGGAAACACCCAGCTAGCTAGAAGGAAAAAATAGAAGTCTGCAAATTTTACAAAAAATAAAACCAGTTGAGATATTAAATAGATAATGTTCCACAACACATTGACAAAATTAATTTAAGTTTGACACTTCAGGGACTATCGTGATAAATTTGTAGTTAAAATTTGGAATGGTTCACAAGAAACCAGGTAAACGAAAAGCTCAAATTAGGTGCCACTCAATCTTTTTTCAAGTCTTACTGGAAATCAGGCAAAGTAAATGCCCAAAATCAGTTTAAATTAATGATGGATATAAACAACAGTATGCTTCATACCCACAAAAAAAGGGCAACTGAGGGCATGATGCATGGCCAAAACTAACATATAATGGGCATGTTTTACACCATTAAGTATTTTTTGATAATTTGAAGAAACTCAGTATTTTATAAGAATGCTCCAATGTGCATTTAAGAAATGAGTACGGCAACTTCCAACCATACTTTTCTGTCTGGAATCTATGCCATGAGAAGAGAAGAAGAAGAAGATTTATGTGTGACAGTCTCGCTCTTGTGAGTGATTAAACCAACTAGATACGCCATGACAGACCTTAGGCACAATAAAAACCCCACAATGATAGATGAATGGACCAGACTGCTGCCAAGCATCCAGAAGTACGGCTCTATAACTGCTCCCTTTCCCACCCATGGTAAGCTCAAACCGACGACCTTGGCACAGTTTTGTAAGATCGCCTTTAACTCCAAGTTGCAGGTCTTCAAGTGAGTACAATAGATCAGAACCATTGGAGTATCCTCGTCGAACTCGGTTCTCATTTTCAAGAGCTTCATGAAGTCCACAAGCCTAAAACCAGATCCAGCAACTTTTATCAAGCTTTCAAGAAATTTTTTTCTAACATTTCCAAAATAGACATTATGTTCAAGAGTATATTAAAAGATAGCTACGCCTACTACCATCAGGTTTAAAATGCTTAACACAGGCCAAAAGCTATTGTTGGACAACTGCTATACTCCACTGGGTAAGCAATTTTGGGTATATGTTCATACATGACATCTAATGGAATACTTTATCCTGCACATGAGAAATGGAAACCAGTTATTATACCTGATTCCCATTTGAATCAAGAGAAGAATTATTGAACAATGACGATATCTCGAGCAACATAGTAGACATCTCTTTCTTAGCAACCACCATAAAGGTTCGAAGGCTAGGCTTACTGGATGGTTTCTGAGGGATGGCCTCAACGCTCATTTTCCACCCAAATCGTAATTTAGAGAAAAGCAAACCTGAAAAGGTTGGAATAAGCACTATTAATTTTGCAGAACAGGCACAACAAACTGAGTACATTCACCAAATATGCAACCAAACATCAAAAGCAAGAGCTGCAAATAATTTTCCGTTTCGACGGTTCATTTAAGGACCATATTCAACTTAGGCAAGATGCATAAATATTACTATTTCCTTGAAGAGACCTAAAATGTTAAAGCAAGAATAAGTAAAATAATAATGGGTTTTTACTTTATTGCTAAAATAAAGCTCCAGAACAGTACCTAAAACATGGGGTTCAGCCAAGGTAAGGCAAATAAATTTTCCCCCTGATTTCAGAATTCTCTTCACCTGAAAATAAAATCCTGATTGTATATCATAACAAAAGAATGGCTATCTTATTTCCAATTAAACTAAATTTCCTAATGCATACAATAGAAAGCTGTGTCAAAAAATGCTCCAAGCAAAGACCAGGATACCTCTGATAAATATTGATTCCCCAGCTTAGGGCCATGCTCTGGTTCCATCAAAGCATCCAATCCGCCTTTATCAAGAACAGCGTCGAAAGTCTCATCCATGAACTGTAAATTAGCAAGAACTTGAGGAAAAAAAAGGACAAGAAGAAGAATCTTATTGTCATAAAACATGGCAAGAATCTTATGAAAAATTATTCAATTAAGATGCAAAGTTTATGAAAATCATTTAGCCAATACAAACAGCCAAATAAAACCATCAAAGATGTGTTGTAGCAAGAAAGAAACCACTAAAAAGGAAAACAACCATCTCTCTTGCAGCAGAAAACAATGGCTACCAACGAGGTTGGGCAAAATGTCTGAAAAACTGACCCTACCAACAGACCCTAATTTCCGACGTAGGTCGCTGAGTAAGAAATCAGACAAGTTAACTTGGTCAGTTAGGAAGGTGGGTGCGGAAAGCGCCATTACAAACCCAAGTAATGGTAATGTTACCTATTTGATTTTTAGGGTTTTGAGTTTTAGCCAGCCATGCTTTCATCCGTTGTCGCTTTTGATCTTCAAAAATTCTTTCCTTCCTCTCCCTCCAAATGCACCACCATAGGCATATTGGGACCATCTTCCATATGGATGCAATTTGAGAGTTGCCCCAAATACCTGTCCAAGAAGCGAGGAGGTCGCTTTTCTCGGCATCACCCATGCTAGTCCCAACCAAGTGAAGACTTCATTCCACAAAGTCAAAGCAATCTCACAATGAAGTAGTGGATGGTCAACAGACTCTCTGCTTTTCTTGCACGGACAACACCAATCCATGACTATGATTTGACGTTTCCTCAAGTTATCTAGAGTGAGGATCTTCCCCCAAAGAAGCCGTCCATAACAAAAATGTAGCCTTTAGAGGTGCATTTGTCTTCCAAATGCTCTTCCATGAAATGGATTTGTATCGCGCGTGGACATGTCAAGGTAGAAAAGAGGATTGTGAATGTCCCTTTCTTAGAGGGGCATCAAAAAGTCTTGTCTTCCACTCCCCCCCAACAAACGGATGTAATACACAGTGTCAAAGAATGACGAAAAAACATCAACTTCCCAATCTTGTGCTTCCCTAAGGAATTTAACATTCCATTGGGGAATCCCATTGGAGATGGTTAGTAGGTCTGCAATCAAGGCTTCTTTCATCCGTGCTAGAACATAAACTTGTTGATAACTTTCCTTGAGTGCCCTATCACTGCACCATACATCATGCCAAAACTTGACCTAGGATCCATTACTCACAATAAAGCGGATTTTTCTTGCATATGTATATGTACCCCAGCCTCTTATTATATGCTTCTACAGCCCCACTCCATAAGGCCCACTCACCTCATTAGAACACCATCCTCCCCATGGTTCTCCATGTTTCAATTCGGTGACGGTTCTCGACAAGGCCCCCCCCCCCCCCCCCCGGCGGTTCATAATGATATCTCCATAACCATTTTCCAAGCAAGGCCTTGTGTAAAGATGTCAAGATCCAAATACCCAATCCTCCTTTAATGGGAGAGCGTACTATAGCCCATTTCACCAAGTGAAATGTGAACTCATCATTTATCCACCTCATAAGAAGTCACGTTGGAGTTTCTCCATGCGATGAGCCACCTTGGCGGGGAGCAGAAATAATGAGAGTTGGCAAATTGGAGAGATTGCTTTTGATTAGGGTGACCCTACCACCTTTGGATAAATACATCCTCTTCCAACTAGCTAATTTCATCCCCATTTTTTCTAGAACAACATCCCAAATAAATTTCGACTTGAACCTAGCACCCAACGAGGGGCTAAGATATTTCATGGGCAGCTACGATATCTTGCATTCCAAAATAGAAGCCATGCTATCCACATTAGGAGCATCCCCCACCAACACTACTTCGGATTTGACCAAGTTAGCCTTCAACCCTAATACAGCTTCAAAGCATAATAGGAGAGAGCCCTCAAAGCTCAAATTTGTTCATGGCTGGCCCCACAAAAGATTAAGTTATAATCGGGTAATAGATGAGATATGTTGACAAAGCAAATAATTCCTCCCCCACTAAGAATCTAGATATGAACCCACCCTCCACGACACCTGAAATCATCTTACTAAAAGCTTCCACCACAATAAAAAGAGTAGCGGATAAAGAGGATCACCTTGTCTTAATCCTAGTGAACTTTTAAAGAAGCCTTTTGGCGTTCCATTCACCAATATAGAGAAACAAGCCGTAGCGATAAAATGATGGATCCAAGTACACCATTTCGTACCAAAGCCACATCTCTCGAGCATGTAGAGTAAGAATCTCCAGTTGGTACGATCATAGGCTTTTTCATGAATTCCTTAATTCAGTAAACTAATACGCTTAGGCATTGCTCTTGTATATGTCTCGTATACTTGGGTTCTTGTGTACTCTTTTGATCACTAAAACTTTGTTTACCGATCCAAAAAAATAAGCTCAATAATTTTTTTCCTTCTAATTTTGGGCTTTTTCCATCCTTTTTTTTTATAAGTAATATTTTTTTTTATTATATATCAATAGGAGTAGCCAAGTACACTAGACGTACACAAGAAAACACCTACCCCATACTAAAAAGCCCTTAATGACCCAAAAAGCCAGTGAAAACTACCCAAAATACACCAAGCCTGAATTTGAATGGAACACACTTCCCCAACCCTAGCCCCTTGTTTTTCTATTAAACTAATCATCTACCCAAAAATCCCACTACAAGAATGCCCGAAAATCCTCTTCACAATGCCCTCCCTTTAGTCTTCCCTCAACTTAAGTTACCTCCCTTAGCATCACAGTCGATTGCCCATGAAAGACACTTTAACTCCCTGCTTTTCTTGAAATGTGATTTGGTTTCAAGCACATGGCTCGCCTCAATCGCAGTGAGTATTGCTTTAAATTGGTCTTCATATTCTCCATGTGAAAGCCCCCGGATTTGCTGACACTCGTTAATTTTATTCAAAACCCAATCCGATGGAGAACCCACTATATCGTTTACCGGAGGAAGAGAAACCAGGGGACTGACATTATCCTCAAACAGAGTACCCAACTACACTCCCGACTCTAAGCCTTCTTCCACACAAGGCACCAACGATAAACCGATAATTTCATTCCTACCAAATGGTTGCTCAACAGCTATATGGTTGTTGTCCATTGTTTCTGTCACCATTACAGGTTCCTTCCCTCCATCAACATTGCATATATGTACTCCATCACCTACTGCTCCCTCAGGAGAAAGAACAGGTAGGGGAAACGCAACCTTCTGTTACCCCGTTTGCATCTTCTAAAAGAGGCTCGACTGTTTCTTCCAAAGTACACAAGACCCTGGAGGGACCCCCATCTTCAACTAAAAATGAACCCTGTAAAGAAGTACCAACCCCATCTGCAACTGGTGTATGAGGCCCTACTGCTCCCTCAGGAGGCATAGCGACATTGGCATGGACAAAGATGCCAACGTCCAATGACCCTATCTGTGACGGCATTGAAACCTTTGCCGGCACACTTGTGGCCTTCAAACCCTAAGGATCTACCCCCCGCCCTCCCTCATCCATTCTCGACCCACCACCAAAACCCTCGACTAGGTCTAGCCCCTTATCCACTTTAGTCATTAGATCTCCCACATACTCCATAACTCCCTTCAGTTCATATTTTTTCCATCCTTCTAATTGCTAATATTTAACCTCTCAAAAGGTCTTGTTTTTCCTTCTTCCTTCTTTTTCATTAATAAAAAACCTTTCTTCCATGCATACAATTTCTGGTTGCAAAAGCACCTAACCAATATGTCCTTTGAATTGCTTTGCCACCATAAAGTAACTCTCTCAATTCTAGGTACTATCATGATATACAGGACTACATTAATACAAAAACAAGATTCTGCAACAACAGGCAAGCACATTTTCTTATACACTCAGCTCAAAACTCAACCATGCAAATTTTTTTTGATAAGTAAGAAGAGATATAATTAATCCACGTAAATAGGCAAGGCCCAAGTACACATGAAGTATACAAAAGAGCCTAAATACAATCTAAGGGCTGTGAAAAGAAGCATAGAAATAATTAAAAGAAGTTTCATTCAATACAATAGAAGAAGCCCAAAGTAGCAAGGTATGATAAAAAAAAAAAAAAGTCCCTAAACCCTTCCGGTGTGCGCTCCTTTTCCTCAAAACGACACTATTCCTCTTGGTCCAAGTGCACCACATCAGGCAAAGAGGCACCATCATCCAAATAGCCGCAATCTGCCCCAGATTACTCTCCAGCATGCCAATAACTCTATCACCCTTCTAGGCATTGCCCATGCCATACCGAGCCTTGTCAAAATTTCGTCCCATAAAGCCTTAACTACTTCACAATGAAGAAGTAGGTGATCCGCTGACTCGCTGTCATGTTTGCACATGAAGCACCAATCTATTAAGTAGAGGCCACACCTTCTCAGCTTATCGATAGTCAAAATTTTCCTGTGAGATGTTAGCCAAACAAAAAAAGCCACTTTAAGGGAAGCCTTACTCCTCCATATGCACTTCCAAGGGAATGCATTCAGGGGGTGTGTCGATAATACCTTGTAAAAGGATCGAACTGAGAAGTTCTAGTTTCCTGTAGATGATCAAAGCACAGGATCCTCTCCATCTGCATGGAGGTTCAGCGTGTATAACGCAAAATAAAAATCAGCAATATCTCCCATTTCCCAATCCTATGCCACTCTAATAAATCTCACTGACCATTGAGTGGAATCAGAGGAGAGGGCCATATCATCAGCAACTGCAGCATCCTTATCAAACGCAATCCTGAAAAGGGAGGGAAAAGCAATTTTCAAAGCAACCTCGCACACACCAAGTGTCGTGCCAAAATCTGACTTGTGTGCCCCTACCCACTGCAAACTTGCAATCAGCAAGAAAGTCTACCCAACCATTGCGAATAAATTTTCACACACCCACACCGTAGGTCCCTCTTACTTCATTGGAACACCAACCTCCCCGAATGCTTCCATATTTAACGTCGATAATTTTCCTCCAAAGGGTATCTCTTTCCTTGTGATACCGCCATAACCATTTTCCTAGGAGAGCCTTGTTGAAAGTTCTCAAATTACAAACCCCCAATCCACCGTTGGACAAAGGTGTGCATATTTTATCCCACCTGATCAAATGGAATTTTTTCACGTCCTCAATGCAACCCCATTGGAAATCACGAAAGGTCTTCTCCATTCTATACGCCACACCTGCAGGCAAAGGGAATAAAGATAGAAAGTATGTGGGGAGATTGGAGAGTGTGCTCTAAATAAGAGTGATTCTGCTGCCTTTGGACAGGTAAAGTCTCTTCCATCCCGCTAGTTTGCGCTCGATCTTCTCAACAATCACATCCCACATTGCCTTGGATTTATGAGGGACCCCCAGAGGGAGACCAAGATATTTCATAGGCAAGGATGACACCTTGCAGCCCAAAAAAGCAACCAAGTCGCTTAAGTTATCAACCAAGCCAACTTGAACGATTTCAAATTTTGAAAGATTCACTTTGAGACTGGAGACAGCTTCAAAGCAAAGCAAGAGGGCTCTCAAGGAGCGAATCTAATCAAGATCTGGCTTACATAAAATCAGCATGTCGTCAACAAGTATATGAGAGATTGATAGATTACCATGTGTGGAGCCACCTACTGAGAAGCCCGAGATGAAACCCTCATCCGCCATTCCATTCAATATTCTACTCAGCACATCCATTACTAAAATAAAAAGGAGAGGGGATAAAGGGTCCCCTTGCCTTGAACCTCCAGAGCTATTAAAGAAGAAGCATTCGGGAGTGCCATTAACCAAAACAAAGAATCTGACTGTAGTGATACAATGCTTTATCTACTGGCACCATCTTTCCCCAAAGACGAGGATCTTTTCAGGAAGAAGATATCAAAGTATAGCAAAGCTCTCAATAATTGCATACTTAACTTTTCCCTCCATACAACTTTTTCAAGCATACCCATAACCTCACCTCCGGTGCTTCTCACCGGAGTTGACTCACTCATTTCCACGGTGTTTTTATTTTTTCGTATCTTTTTAGTCAGTTTTGTTCACCCATGGAGTGTGAAAGGCATTTCATGATGGAGGCAAAATCTTTTGCTCTGTCATTGGAGGGTGGTATTAGTGTTCACATCATTGAATGCAGAAGAAGATTGGTCACATCCATCGAAGTAAGTAGGGCGTTGGCTACATGGGTGGTACATATGGTGGAGGAAGGGTTAGCCTCTCATCGACGTTATAACTTCTTTAAGCAAACGAGGATGGGAAATAGAGTCCTTACCATTCAAAGACATGTTAATGCCATGGGCTGTTTCTTGCACTTGGCAGTGCTCGGGTATGAAAAGAGGAGGAGGGGCTCAATGATGGTTCCTGAAGGTTTGAAGGGCAGTGGCTGGGAGGATTTTGCTTACCACCTTGGCAAAGTTACTAGCCACCAAAAGAGAAAGGAGACAGCTTGGGACTTGGAGGCAGAGAGATTTCCTCCCTCCAACGATGCCACATAGCCCTCGATTTTGAGCTTGCCGGCAAGGAGTGACTCTGCTGCGGTGGCCAACAGGGCCCAAGCGAAGGGTACATGGCTTGGTAGCGTAGGAAATCACAGCAGCAGACCTACCACTGACATGGGTGGTAGGGGAGCCTCTATCACTGGTACAACGTTGGGTGATATAGAAGGGGCGATGTGGGCAGTCAGAGGCCATTTGTCAGGTTTATCTAAGGAGATCTTTGCACTAATGAGGAAAGTAGATTTGGGCTTAAGTGAGGTCATGGGCCAGGGAAGTGAGTTTGTGCATATTGAAGAAGTTGTGAAAAAAGGAGAGCTCGCTGGAGCCGGCCTGCATAGGGAGGGGCCTGACCATCCTTCTCGGGCTGGGCCCATGAATGGGAAACCCATTAGGCCCACCAACCTTGTCTGGTGGGCAAAAGATTCTTCTCGAGCCCGAGCCTCTTCCTCCTCAGGCTCGAGTGGCCCAAACCCGCTGGCAACCCCGCTAGCATCACAGAAAATGGCATACAATTATAAAAACTCATGCATTTTGAAGCTGAAATGTTCAAACAGGAACAAAAGGGCAAATAGATATTTCGACACACACAGCCCATAACCACCAACTACTGAATTGGCAGAAAGAACCATCAACCTAGATACCAACAGAGTACCCAAATCTACATATGCATCGACATAAAACTTTAGAGCACGAAACAAGTTATACAGGAACAAAGGAGCAATGCATTTTGATACATTCATCTAATATATCAACTAAATATAAAGTTAGAAATAACCACGATCGTTCTTCAACATTAGCAACACAAATGCACAAAACGATTCAAATATACTCATAGATACCGCACCTGCATGCTGGTCATGTCCATGACGCGCCACAGCATGCCCGGCCGTTCCCGCACATTGCGACGCAACATGTCGGAGATGACAACCTTGGAGAAGTCTATATTGGTAATGCCCTTAAACCCGGTATCGTAGAGGTGCTCGGAGAGGCGGGAGTTGCCGCAGCCAGGTACGAGTATCTGCGGTGAGGACGTAGCCACCGATGAGGCAGAAGGCGGTGAATGTGCCTGGAGTTGGTTGAGGTGAGAGAGGAGTGGGGCGCTGAGCTCGGGCCACTCGGCGTACCATTCGAAGGAATCGTCTCTACCTCTGATGGTGAAGAATTTGTCCCAGTTCTCCTTGCTGGTGAAGTCCCCCAGGGTTCCGACGAGGTCCTCCATTACGCTTTTCTTCCCCATTATGATTTTTTTATTTTTTTATTTATTTTTTTAGCTACCTCAGATTTCTGAGTTGAGGTCTCCTGTGCGTTTCTACTTTCTAGGGTTTTGGTGGGGTATACGAGAGAGAGAGAGAGTGAGTGGCTGAACTTCTGGACTCGTTTAGAACTCGGTGCTCGGGATGGTTTTCCGGTCTAACCGTACGTGTTGAAAAGGGATAATTTTATGAGAAATACAAAAGCCACACTTCCCAACTGAAAATCTTGTCTGTATTTTTTTAATTTACTGAATAAGAAAGATTTTTCTAATAATATTGTGATTTTTTATTTTATTTTTAAAAATATTTAAAATCATTATCTTATTCTTTTATTATCTTATTCTTTCAACACGTGGTAAACACATAGTTTTTTAATAAAGAAATACATGTCAATTTTTTCGGTTAAACTATTGAAAAGAAAAAAATCATTTACTTGATAGACTGGGTTGAAATAAAACTCTATTCTAATGGTATTTTCACAATCTGTGATTTTAAAAAAAAAACACTCTAAGCAATGAAAAGTGTCACATCTATAAAATAGATGAAAGTGTAACGATAGTATATTATATAACATTACTCTTTTTGTAAACTCGCATTTTCTTGTGTTTAGTTTTTAAATAAGAAATTTATAGATATGTGATACGAGACAAATATTCATTATGGTAATTTAAATCCGCTTTCTTTAAATAAAAAAATTTACTTTGCCACTGCTTCTTCATCCTACTGGGAATCAAACTTTGATGATTGTTGATGGATGATCTGCATTTAGAATAAATCTATTTGTCATACCATATCCTCCAACCATTTACCATCACCTTACATGACTACGCCCCGTCAAAACCCAAAGACATGAAAATGTAATAAGAAGTACTATAACTATAAATATATCTGATAAAAGTAAATCCATAAATTGATATGATTTTATATGGTACGTTATATCTATTTTACAATAAATGCACAAATTGACAAAGAGAATAAAATGGGTGGTGCGGTGCGTGCAGCTGGTCATTGTCCTCTAGTGAGTCTTACAACTAGCTACTACAAGAATAGACCTGAGCAGGAAGACATGAGATTAAATCTCAATCAATGCGGTGTGGAGCCCCCTGTGGTGGTTTAGTACAGCTCTATTGTGTCGATGTGTACATTCATTGCAATGAAGGGAAAGTAAATGCAATGAAATAGAAGGAATGGAAACACACAAATTTAGGTGGTTCGGCGTAATGCATAATTCACGGGGCATTTAAAAAGGAGAAATCCACTATAATATACTTGTTTTACAATCTCTCATCATCATTGTTCAATAGGAACCATAGATCTATTTCCAGAGGAGACCCTATCGTTGGTGCTCTGGTCGCGAGGTTGAAGAAGCGCTCGGGGAAATTGAAATCTGGCCGTTTGGAAGAAGTCTCCAAGGAGAAGCCCCCTTGAAGTCGTCTGGTTCCTCTCTTTTATCCTCTCTCCAACCTTCCTTTTTGTCACATATTCTCTCTTTTATGTCACATCATCTCTTTTCCTCCTAACATCCTTTTAATTCCTCAGCCTTTTGTCCCTTCATTCCCTGTCTCTTTCTTCGTTCATTCTAATGTCTTCTAGTAGGGGTCATTTGATGGGCTGGGCTTGGTTTATTTAGGCCTAGGATATTTTATCCCCTTCATTTGCCCTCAATTCTAAAGGTCGACTTTCTTCAAAAGAAAGCCTTGATAATCTTCAAGATAAAATATGTGACAGAGATAGCCCTTATAAATATGTAGAAAAATAAATTTTGGGAGTGGGTCCCTGATTTACCGTTTCATTTGTATTAAGTAATAAAGATTTCCAAGCGCGAGAATAAGGGAGAGATGTACTCAACCATGTGGCGTGCAAGCATGGAGCTCGGCTTTGGCGAGAGATAGGCTCGACTGCATAAGGTACGAGCGTAGAGTTCGGCTTGGGCGAGAGATAGGCTCGTCGGCGTTAGGTGTGAGCGCAGAGCTCGTATTTTATGCCTGCGAGGGTGGTCAGGCAATCAAGCAATTTGCTCACCTATTTGAGCACCCGGGAGGCCGAGAGATTCCCGACCTTTCTCGCATGTTGATTCATTAGGCAGTTGAAAGGTTGGACCCGCCTTTTTGTCGAGTTGAAGGTCAAGCAGTTCATAAGACTGTACTTTCCTCGTTGACTCTCATTGTCATAGGGAGGTCGAGCACACCTCGTGGACCCTTGTAGAAATGAGGGAGGTCAAGCATTTCATAAGATTGGACTTGCCCCGTAGACCATCGTGGACATGAGTGAGGTTGAGCTTTGAGCTGTGGTGGAGTTCGAGTAGTTTGTAAGTCTGGACTCGCATCGTTGACTCTCGTAGACTAGAGGGAGGTCGAGATGTGGTCGAGATTGAGCAGTTCGTAAGACTAGACTCACCTCATTGACCCTTGTAGACGTGAGAAAGGTAAGTAGTCAAGGCGCTTGACCATGCTACAGAAGCCAAACCGGTTAGCGTAAATAATTTATAATCACAAGTGTGAGATTTACACACCTAATTGGAGTGTGGTGAAGGTTTAAGGTGTGCCGGCAAGGCCCGTGAGCAGCCATGTTTCAGCGATTACGGAGGTCCGGGGTGCCCGCATGCATGCTAATGCTAAGAAATAGATTTCGATGGAGACATATTGGGACGTCCGATTAGTGCTCGAGTAGGCTATGCAACTGGTTTTTTGCTCCACAAAGATCAATTATGTTTGTAAGAATAAAATTCACATAAATTTAAAGAGAGAAAAACCGAGGTATTTTAGCCATTGTAGCCAATTTTTGCTTTACTGAAATTGTCCGCTGCTAATTGCTTTTCATGTTTCCCTCTTCTTCTTCTTCTTCTTCTTCTTCTTCTTTTTTTCATTTTGTTTATGCGTGTACTGCGAGAAGGGGAGAAAGAGTCAAACACTGTCTTCATTGTGGTGGAGGACCTGGAACGTCACATGGGACATGCAACATGCGCACAAGGAACCCTGTTGGTTGACCCATTTTCTGTGTGTGACCCAATGATCATCATCGATCGATCAAGCTGCGAGAGCCAATTTTCTGTGTGGCCCAAGAAGTCATGGTCTAGGTACTAACTGTTAGGGCTGAGGAATTTCAAGGTGGTAAAATGGATGAGGACCTCAAGCTGGCCTAGGAGAGTGGCAGTCGAGCAACTCCAAGCTCAGGCCAAGATGCATGTGCCCACGATGTATAATGAGCAGTTTGGCAACGGTCAAGCATGTTATGGTCGAGGAAGGTGTCCAAATAACTCCCCGCCCGAGCAGTTTGGTGGTAGTCGTGCATAGTGTTGGTAGGTGGCTAAGATGCATGGCGTTGGTGGATAGCTAAGATGCATGGTGTTGGTGCATACGGCTGCCTGTTTGCCATCGTCCATTTTCCAAGACAAGATCTTCTTGGCTGGGACGTGCTCTAGAGATGGTGTTGGCTAGGGAGTTCATAGTAGGACGGTGATGGCCTAGATGTTGCAGTTTGTTGAGACGTTAAGCTTAGTCGGGATGTTGAGGTTGGCAGAGTTGCTACTAGTTTGGGGGTGGTCGGTGACCACTCTAGAGGGGACATATGACATTGTGGCCACCGACACCCTTGTAGTGCCACGGCCTAGCTGAGCTGAGAAGTTTTGGCCATGTGCAGTCTCATGCATGTGGCGGGGCCACCTCAATTCAAGGTGGTCGGGGACCAAACTGGTGGAGACAGAAGACGCATGTGGGCCACGTGGTCGGCAACATTCTCCCCCTTTGCACCATGGCTAGGTCGAGAAGTTTTGGCCACGTGCACTGTTCACGGCATAAGTGGTTGCACCTGTGGTGCACTGTGGTAGGACGTGCATGGCACTATGCACTTCTGTGCACTTAAGTGCACAATGCTATGCCAGGCAGTGATTTGAGAGGTGCATGTGTGTGCGCAGAGTGCATTTAAGTGCACAGTACTCCCATGTACTCCCTCCTCTTTTTGCCCAGTGCACCCAAAGTGTACTGAGCATTTGTAGCTCAAATGGTGAGTAACTTAGATTCCCGCTTAGGCGAGAAAAGGTTCAGTCGTCTTTTTTTTTTTGGCAAAAGTGTTTTTCATAAAAATAAAAGTTGAAAGGCCACTTATCTGAGAGAATTTCATCTACTCATTCGACGATTATTTAGATTATTTAACGCGCCAAAAAATCATCATTCTCTGGCTTTCGATGTAGAAAATAACTTGGATCCCACAAACGGCGCCAAATGTTAATGCCTAAAATCGCACAACAGACCAAAAGGGGAGAAAGAGTTATTCCCAGCCTACTAAGATGATTTAGCCTCAATTAGTATAGTTTGAAACCCCCGGCGGTGGTCCAGTTTGACTTTATGGTATTGGTGTTTACATCTATGGTAGTGAAGGAAAAGTAAATGTAGGGAAATAGAAGGAATGGAGACACACAGATTTATGTGGTTCGATATAATGCCTACATCCACGAGGCATTTGTGGAGGGAAAATCCATTGTAATATCCACTGTAATATAATTGTTTTACAGTCTTTCATAAACTCTCATCCTCGTTATTCAATGAAGATCATAGATCTATTTTCTGGAAGAGACTCAGTCATTAGTGCTCTGGTTGTGAGGTTGAAGAAGCTCTCGTGAAAGTTGAAGTTTGGCCATCTAGAAGAAGTCTCCAAGGAGAAGCCCCCTTGAAGTCGTCTAGTACCTCTCTTTTATCTTTTTCCCAACATTCCTTTATGTCATATCTCCTCTCTTTCATGTCCCATCCTCTCTTTTCTTCCTGATGCCCGTTTGCTTCCTCAGCCTTTTGCTGCCCATTCATCTTCTCTTTCTTCCCTCATTCTGATGTCTTCTGATGGGCTGGGCTTGATTTATCCGGACTTGGAATATTTTATCCCTTTCAGGGTCTATGAGGGAAGAAGAAAATAGGGCAAAGACCAAATAGATATATGCATAGGCTTTTTTTTACATTTGAGAAATGCTTTAGCCATAAAGAGATTCTACAAAATTATACTCACAAACTGATATGATTTTATGTGTTACGTTAGATTCTAAACCCACAAAAGTTTAAAAAAAAATGAATTGTGCTCTTCATATATTGTTCTCGTGGCAAATAGCAGCCATCATGGATGAACATGTGCCACCCGATTTTAATTTTAGTTTTTTTAAAAATATTTCTACAAACTTTTCATCATCTTTGTCAATAGAATCTACAAATTTCACAAAATTTATAACATTATTACTATGCCAACTTTTTCTACAAAATTCTCAAATTATTTCATTCAATCAAACCCGTAGAGCATCCCATTGGCTTAGCTAAATGCTCTTTCAGTTCGTAAATAACATTTTTTCTTTAAAAGTGAGTTGTACTAGTTTAGCCTTTGAGAAATCAAAATGTATATTTTGCTACCCTTTTTAAGAAAGATGACTGGTAAAATATGTTATTATTATTATTATTATTCCTTCTCTCTCTCTCTCTCTCTCTCTCTCTCTCTCTCTCTCTCTCTCTCTCTCTCTCTCTCTCCATGTTAAAAAGGGTAACATTTGCATCTTCATTTCCCTAGCCAACACATGCACAAGCAAACTTTGTCCTCCTCCTTGTTTTCTCTCTCTCTACTCCATTAACAAACTTGGTAGGTCCTTTCTCCTTAGTTGGCAACGTATTTCCCGCCGCCAACACTCCCTTCAACGATAATGCTGACTAAAAATTTTAAATCATTCATGTTCCTTTTCTCTCCCACTTCGACCAGGCATCGACCGAGTATGTGATTTTCCAAAATGGGTCCCAATATTTCTTCTTCCTTAGACATAAGCATTTACCTCCCATGTCTTCTCTCTCTTTCTCAAATTTGTGCGCTCGAACCTTCTCCCACTTTTTGGTGATTAATTTGTTATTTGTGATATGTAGAGAAGTTAGGTGTACAAAATATTTGAAGAATATTAAAGAAACTAATCCTTTTAATGGAACAATGTGTAATGCAAAAGCAAGAGAAAGGGGAGAAAGGAAGCATCTAGAACTAAGGAAGCATGAAGTACAAGACCTCAATTAATTTAGTTTGAATTTATCTATTCCTTGGGGCTGTTTAGTTTCTGTTAGCTTGGGTCCCTGTATGGGTCATCACGTTTATGTACCAAGCCAATGACTCTAGTTGTTTTTCATCCATAAAGTAATAGAATGTTCTTTTCCTTCCTTATTCCTCTCGTTCTTTCAAAAGTTTTCTCACCCTCGAAGTAGGATATTTTCTCTATCAATCTTTCCATTGTAATAGGTTTGTTATATTTGGTACCAGAAAGACACCAATCTCTATGAGTAGAATCAATTCTTTATAGTTGAGGGTACCCACTTGACCCAGCTGCAGGATGGACTAACAAATTTGAAAAACTCCACTGATGCACAGTATCATAACATTGAGATAGAGATGATAGCCCTGAAAAGACAAAATATGTTGTCATGCAACAACTGACACCTTTAACTTTAGAGATGCCAAAAGGAAATCAGACAAATGCCCTAGTTACTTTTCACAATACCTTACCACACCACCGAATTCGGTTAGCTTCATTTCACATGAAGGGTCAAGCCCTCATCTGGTTTCAAGATCTGGAAGAATCTGGACAACTGACTAATTGAGACTCACTTGTCAAAGCTTTATTACTTAGATTTGGTCCTAATGCCTACAATAACCCAATAGAGTCACTAACTAGACTAAGACAATGGGGATCTGTGAAAGAGTACACGGCTTGATTTGAGTCATTGTCCAATAGCTTAAGAGGACTTTTTGACCCATGTAAGCTAAGTTTCTTCCTAAGTGGGCCTAAGTGGGTTAAAGAATGAGACTAGACTTCTTGTAAGAATGTTTAATCCCTCAACTCTAGCAACAAGATATAGCCTAAATTCAAGAGTAGAGCCTTAACCTATCCAGAAAACACCACAAAGCACCTAACTCATATTCAACCAAACCTAGTTTACTAAAAAGTCCCACACCTAAGAAACCCAACCTACCTATCCAAAAGATCAACTAAGCACAAATAAAAGAAATAAGAGAAAATGGATTATGTTACTATTGTAATACTTAGTGGAACCCAAGGCATAAGTGTCAAAAACCTAGGTTGTATCTATTGGAAGAAGTTTTAACTGAAAATAATGAGGAAAGTGAACCAGAGATTTCCTTACATGCTTTAATAGGGTCTCATAATCCCAAGACCATAAGGATCAAGGGAATAATAGGCTTAACTTAGGTTACAATCCTCATTCACATAGGATCCACCCATAACTTTTTAGATCCAACAGTAGTAAGGAAATCTGACTTTTCCCAAATTGTTTCTGAAATAGTGAAGGTGAGAGTATTGAATGAGGATTCACTTCCCAATGAAGGGAAGAGTGAAAGGGATTTGGGTAAAAATACATAAAATCATTTTTACCTTGGATGTTCATATGCTAGTGCTAGCTAGATGTGACATATTTTGGGGATTCAATGGATCAGGAAACTATGATCCATCCTTTGGAATTTTAAGGATATGACCATGCAATTTACATATCAAGGGAAGGTAGCAAAACTAAAGGGTTTAGCTCCAGTCTAATTAATTGAGGTGGGTTCCCTTAACCAATTCAGTAAACTAGAAAAAAGATGATTATTTTAACATGTCCTTGAAGGTGAAGTAGAGGCCGAATAGACAAAAATGAGTGGGCACTCAATAGCTTTTCAATCTTTTTTGCAGCTCTATGATGATATATTTCAAGGACCTAAGGGCTTACCCCCATCCCGAGCCAAGGATCATGCTATTAACTTACTTTCTAGAACCAAACCCATCTCAATAAGGCAATACTAATACCCTTACTATCAAAAAGATGAAATTGAAAAAATAGTGAATAAACTTTTGAACTCTGTAGTCATTCAACCTAATTGAAGTCCATATTCCTCACCAATCTTTTTGGTTAGGAAGGCAGATGGCACTTGGAGGCTATGTGTCGATTATAGAGAGTTGAACCAAGTCACTACCAATGAAAAATTTCCAATTCCAATAGTAGAGGAGTTCATGGACGAATTATATAGGGCAGTGATATTTTCCAAGTTGGACTTAAGATTCGGGTACTATTAAATTAGGGTTAAACTTGAAGATATTTCCAAGACAGCTTTTAGAACCCATGAAGGGCACTATGAGTTTCTAGTGATACCCTTTGGGCTAACCAATGTCCTGTATACTTTTCAGAATTTAATGAATAAAGTATTTAAGCCCTATCTTAGAAAATTTATCTTGATATTTTTTTAAGATATTTTGGTGTACAGTAAAAGTGAGCATGAGCATGTGGAGCATTTAAAAATGACCTTGGAAACCCTAAGATAACACCAACTTTATGCAAAACAGAGCAAATACATATTTGGGTGTCAAGAAATAGCCTCCCTTGGCTATTTAATTTCAACCTAGAGAGTGAGGGCCGACCCAAAGAAGCTATCAGCTAGGAGGGACTAGCCACGTCCTAATTCTTTGAAGGCTTTAATGGGTTTTCTTGGAGTAACGGGGTATTATAAAAGGTTTATAAAAGGGTATGGAGAGATTGCTACCACACTTACTAACATACTTAAAATAAATAATTTTCTGTAAACTCGAGTGTCTTAAGTTGCCTTCCATCACTTTAACGAGGCTGTTGTGCAATCCCCAATGTTGGCTCTACCTGATTTTTCTTTTCCTTTTATTATCGAATGTGATACCTTGTGAACTACATAGAGGTTGTGTTGATGCAAGAAGGGAGACCATTGGCATTTTCAGCCAGACACATAGAGATGTCTACTTACGAGAATGAATTGTTTGGCATAGTTTCAGTTGTGCACACATAGAGACCATATTTACTTGGATAGCCCTTTGTAATAAGGATTGACCAACAAAGTTTGATATACTTGCTAGAGCAAAAGGTGGAGACACTTGTCTAGCAAAAGTGGATCACCAAACTACTTAGATATGACTTTTTAGTCGAGTACAAGAAGGTCACTAAGAATAGAGTGGTTAATGCCCTATCTAAAAATGGGACTTGGAAGAAATTGTTGCCCAGATGACTAACACAAGAGGGGGGTGAATTGAGTTGTATTTAAAAAAAATAACAATTATAAATCAAATATACAATATAAAATATAAACAAAATATGAAACAACAATAAATATAAAGAGTAAGGGTAAGAGAGAAGTAAACTCAGTATGTTAACGAGGTTCGACCCCACTGCCTACGTCCTCGCCTCAAGCTACCCCTTGAGGATCCCCGAATTCACTATTCAATCTCCTTCAGATGGAGATAGAAACCTATTACACCTTTGAACAACACCGCTACAAAGGATCCGTGTAGAACACCCTCTACACTTGCAATCACCTTACACGTGGTGATTCAACGATTCCCTGTGTAGAACACTTTCTACACGCACAAGGGTTGTACACACCCTTTTACTGATACAAGAATTGATAGTGGGTAGGATATCAGAAAACACTCCTCAATGAGTGAAATAAGAACAATACAAGCACAAACTATATCTCTCAAAATGAATAAGGGTTAAGGCTCAATGCTTAGAGAAGAGAGAATGAAAGCTTTGAATGAGAGTTGTATGCTCTTGGTGTTGTGAATGTGAAGCTCTCAAATGATCTATTTATAGGCATATGAGACTTCATATTCAAATTTAAAAAGATTCACATGTCAAAAACATCATCATTCATTTTTCAAAAATTTCAAACCTAATCTTTTTACTTTTTGCATATGACAAAAGGAGCACACTTTGCTTTTCAAAAATTTCAAACCTAATTTTTTACTTTTTGCATATGACAAAAGGAGCACACTTTACTTTTCAAAATATTCAAACAAAGGCATCTTCCTTTTGCATAAGTCAAGAAAAGCATCAATCACTTTTGAAAATATTCAAATAAAACATGCACATGTGAAAGATGACAATCAATCATCTTTAATATTTTCAAAGTTCAAACCTTTAATCATGGCATGCACATGTGAAAGATGACAATCAATTATCTTTCAAAATATTCAAATTTAATTTTCAAAAATATTCATGCACATGTGGAAAATGTATTTTAATGCTTTATGATAAAATATTAATTTTGAGCCTTAATCCTAATTTCGAATTTTAAGAGATTTACAACATTACTCTATGACTTTAATGTGAGCTTGTTCCCTTCTTGCTCATGCTTGGTTCCTTGATTTGCTTAACTCCATTGTGTGGACAACTTGAGCTTGAGACTCCTTCATTCTTTGAATTCATTTGTTATCATCAAAATCCATGTGTAAATATATAATTACACAAAACTTGAAATCTTAGATTCAACAGAAATATTCACTTATCTTTGATCTCATTCCCCACCATAAGTTGGATGGAAGAATTAAGGGCTACTTATGCTAATTATGAAAATTTACAACAACCAATAACTTAATTTGGAGACAATAAGCTACTCCATTTGTATTCTATTAGAGGAGAGCTGCTCTTATATAAAAACATGCTTTATATCCCCCATACAGGAGATTTTCAAGACCAAGCTCTAGAGTTGATGCACAACTAGGGGTATAACCAATTCGGTTTGGTTCGATTTTGAAAATTTAAGAACCAATACTAGACTGATTCACTACCGAAATCGAAACTTCCAGTTTTTCTAATTTTACAGATTATCTATGTTAGTAATGATATAATTTTTACAAATTCTAAACTATTAGTTTATTTATATTATAGTATAAGTATATTATTTTATAATAATTAATACATACTAGTATAGTATTGAATTTAACTATAGTCTATATAAATTCTAGACTTTTTATATAAATATGTGATCAAATGTGTAAAAATATATTTACAAAAAGAATATATATTATAATTTATTATGCCAAAAATGTATTTATCATTTATATAAATATATATATATATATATATATATATATATATATCAAAAGTAAGTTTATATTAATAACTTAATATTAATGTTTATGTTTGAGATTAAAATTTTATATTATAAGATTAAAATTTATATGTTATATCAAATGTTATATTAGAAATTATAAGATTAATTTTATATTATATCACATGTTATATTAATTTTATGTTATAAGATTAATAGATTTGAATAATAAGATTAGAATTTCATGTTATATTAATTAGCAATTTAGCATATAGTACATATATAATATAATATCATATAAAAAAATTATAAATATATATACCGGTCCAATCCAGTTCAACAGGTTTTTCGATTTTTTTTAACACCCTTACGCACAACAACCAATGGAGGGTCACTCACAATATGATAAAACCATTCACAGGATAAGAATGGAGTTTTGTTGGCCAAGTTTGAAGAGGGATGTTAAGCAATTCAAAAGGGGTTGTGATCTATGTCAGAAGGTTAAATTTGATAACATTTTAGCCAATGGCTCACTACAACCCCTTATTATGCCCCAACAACCATGGATTCACATCACCATGGACTTATCATGGGTATTCCCAACTCACAAGGTTTCAACAGGTTGTGGATTGAAGTGAATAGGCTTACTAAGTATGTCCATTTCACTACTCTCAAACATCCTTACATAGCACAAATAGCGACCAAGCTTTTCCTAAGAAATGTATTCAAACTTAAGGGTGTAACCGGTCCGATTTGGGCAGTTTTGGATAAAATTTAGAACCAAACAGATTTGAACCGGTTTTGCATTTTTAAGAATTGATTTCGCTTTGGTTACTCCCTTAAACCAATTCCTCCGATTTTAACAGTTCCGGTTCAGTTAAGTCCGGTATTTTAGTTATAATATACTAATATATTATATAATATATATACTATAGTGATAATATATTATAGTATATTATAATATATATTATAATTGTATTATAGACTATAGTGATATATTATAATATATAATATAGTGATATATTATAGTATACTATAATCTATAGTGATATAGTATTAGTATAACTATTTATATAATAAACTATAGTGATATTATAGAATTTTAATATTTAATATTATATTAATTAGTAATTTATCATATAATACAAAACTATTTTATATATAAAAATTATATACAATATAAAAAATTTAAAAATCTATATATAAGAACTGGTCCGGTTTTAGAAAAAGAAAAATCAGAACGAGACTGATTTTAATCGTTTTTTAAAAAAATAAAATCGGTACTAGACCAAACCAAACTCAGTACAGGACCAAATCCACCAGTTCAATCCGGTCCAATCCAGTTTATCAGTTCACTGGTTTTTTTTACACCCCTATTCAAACTCCACGGTCTACCCATCAACATGTTTTAGACAAGGACAACACTTTCACCAGCAAATTTTGGCAAGAGTTTTTCAATCTCCAAGGATTGCAGATGGGTATGAGCATAGCCTACCATCCTTAAATTGATGGTCAAGCAGAGGCTATGAATAAGACCCTGTTTGATTTCATAGATGATCTCAACCCACTCATCTTATCATCCAAACACCATTCAAATATAAGCATTTTTCAATTTTAGATTTTCAATTTTGTCATCTAATCATTACCTCATCATTACAATTTTTCTAAACTTTTAAACAAAACACAAAAAACAATTCAACATTTTTAAATTTCAAAACAAAAATAATATTATTTTTAACTTTATAATATTTTTATTCAACTTTTTCTCTCTCATTTCCAAACTTTCATAAAATATTTTAACTCAAACAATTTCACTATTATTCACAAACTATCTCACTACTATTTACAGATTTCTCATCTCATTTATATAACTAAACGATACCTAAGACTGTGGAAAACGACCTAAGGTGCTTCTTAGGTAATAGGCCAAAGGATTGGTCTATATGGGCAACCCTAACTGAGTGGTGGAACAACTCTACTCAACACCACTCCACAAAACTCACATTGTTCGAAACCCTGTATGGATATCCCCCGCCGAGTCTCCTTAACTATGTTCCAAGCATTGTTAAGTTAGTGGCTATGGAAGCCAACCTTTGGGCCAGCGACCAATACTTCAAATACTACGATGCAATTTACATAGAGCCCAGGGACACATGAAAAAATATGCAGTTTAAAGAGAAAATAGTATGAATATCAAATCGGTGAGTGGGTATGCTTGCACCTCCATCCCTACCAATAGGTCTTCATATCCCATCACCGAAGCCTCAAGCTATCACTGAGGTACTTTGGCCCCTTCCAAATCATTCAAAAGATTGGATTTGTAGCATACAAACTAGATCCACCCCCACCCTCCATCGCTCGAATTCACTCAATGTTCCAAATTTCTCAACTCAAAAGGAAACTTGGGATAAAGTTTACGATTGTATAGAATCTACCACCAATTGACTCCATAGGAGTCTTGAAGCCAAAACCCGAAGAGGTTTTGGGTCGTTGCTTAACTAAGGCACATAACTGAGCCCTATCGGAGCTTTCATTCAGTGGCAAGTACAAGGGATAAAAAAAGTGACGTGGGAACCATACCTCTAGCTCAAGGAATCGTATCCTCACCTTGTGGGCAAGGTGTTTTAAGAGGGAGGGTTTGTAACACTATGTTGGATAGAAGCAAGAGAAATGAAGCATTTGGAACTAAGGAAGGATGAAGTAGAAGGCTTCAATCAACTTGTTGTGTTTGGGTAGTGAGGTGATCTCAGATATTTTGTGAATAGTAGTGTAAAAATAATGATAAAATATTGAATAGTAATGAATAGTAGTACAAAATCATAAAAAGTAGGTACAAAATAATGATAAAATAATGAATAGTAGTGGAGTATTTTCAGAACACTACACTACCCAAACTAGCTCTAGGTTTGAGTTTATCTGTTAGTTGGGCCAAGGGTCATTTGGAACTGCGTTAATTAGAATTTCCCTTTATTTTGGTCCAGCATGTTTTTTGGACTATAAGACAGCAAGTATGGGCCTGGACCCTTAGTTTTATTTCTTTTTCTATGTTGTTTAGTTTTTGTTAGCTTGGACCCTTAGAATCAATACAAATCTCCCCACATCATCAATTTGGGAGATTGTACTTGCTTCATAATCAATAATTGCATGGGGTTGTTTAAGACTGTATATAATAGAGGGTCTTTGATAGTATTTGGTTGATTTCTTAGCTTTTTTCTTTAGGCTGTTGTTTTCGCATTGCGTCGGAAGATTGAGGATTCAAAGCATTATAGGTAAATTTGAATCTGTGGTGGGTGATTCAGTATGTTCTTTGATTACCTTTTTCCCCAACATGTACAATGATCTTCATCAACTTCTTGTCCATATAAGTAGAGTTATTACATTTCTTTCTTTGAATTTTCTTTATTAGTGAGGGATAGAGTCATCTGTTTAGATTGGATAAATATATTGTTGGGTGGTCATGAGAAGAATTCTAGTTCAAAATTCAAAAAGATTAGTCTCTTTGATATTTTCCAAATCTTTTGTAAAGCTTAGCTATCTATTTCAAGCTAGCGAACTCTAACCTTCTCCAACCAATTTAGTCAGTTGTGTAAAAAAGAAACAGATTATCGACGTACGTACATGCAATCTACTGTATGTTTGCATGAATCGAGATTCTTGGTCTTTAGGCAATAACCTGCAATTTATACAAGACTTTTTTTTTCATCGAGGAGGTTCTTGCATATAATATTCATGCATGCATGGTGGGTGATAGAAGAGACTTAAGGGATGTTTGGAAATGTTTTTCATCTCATTCTATCTCATCTCATCTTATTTTCTTCCCAAACATCATTTAAACACAAACACTTTTAAACTAATCATTACAACATTTTCAAACTAATTATTATAACTTTCCCAAAATTTCAAATAAAAAAAATAATTCAACTTTTTCAAATTCCAAAACAAAAATAATATTAAAAAGTTATATTATAACATTATTTTAATTTTATAATATTTTTTATTCAAAATTTTCTCTCTCCTTTTCTAAAACTTAATAAATACTTAACTCAAACTATCTCACTATTATTCACAAACAATCTTATTACTATTCAAAAAATTCTCATCTCATCTCATTCCTCAAGCATCCCTTACCACCACCACACTAGAAGCTAGAAAGCATGATTGTGAGTTTTGCGAGTTATGAAAGTGCATTACAATTGAAAACTTCCAAAGAGGTATATGTTTTTTCTTATATATCGAATAAGTGTTTCAATTGGATATAATTTAAAATATTTTGATTGAGTCGTGCTACACAGTAGCCCTAAAATTTAACAAACTCAGAACATCCGATAACATGGGAAAAAAAGGAATGGTAAAAATCAAATGAAGCAAAAACCCATAAAAGCAACCCTTTTGTTCTAGTCTCCATCCAAAAAAGAAGAATCGACTTCACAGACTTATCTTAAACCCTAAGCCCCAAATCTGAAACCATTTTCACAAACTCATCGGCTTGTACTTGAGAAACCCATGCTGAAGAATTGAGAAGGAAGAACAGATAACCGAGATGAAAAAGAACAATCCCCATAATGAACATTAAAAAAAAAAAAAACCCCAACTGCCAATTAGGCCTAGTATAGAGATCTGCTTCCTGATCTTCCCATGTAGTCCAAGTTGAACATCATCAACTTACCCATCCGTCATTAATAAAAGAGAAAATATTGGGAGCAGCCACTATTCATCATTGCACACCACACACCCTATAAAAAATATCTATATATCCTATGAAAAGTATCCCTACACCCTATAAAAACCTATAAGTGTGTGGTGTGTAGTATGAATAGTGGCTGCTCCCTAGTAAATCCCTTAATAAAATCCTAACTAGAATAGACAAGAGAGAAGATAAGAAAAAAGGAACAGCTTGCCGAAGAAAATAGTAAATGCTAGTAATTACCTAAACCATCAAACAAAAAGGAATAATCATTAAAAAAATCAAAATATAGTAACTATTGAATATGTAATACGAAAATGTGAACTGAGAAGGAACATTGAACGAGAAAATGGAAGGGAAATATTGACGAAACTCTTTCCAGGTCTTGCTTGCTGGAATGTTGACGTTAAAGGAGCCGAAATCCTTGATATTCGCTGCCCACCCTGGCTTATGTTTTTGTAAATGAGAAGGAGACTGATGATGGTGACATGAAGGGGAAGAAGGAGGAGACAGGGGAAGGGGGAGAAGAGCAGGGACATGTGAAAATCAAAAGGGGGAGAAGAAGAAGAAGGGGACGAGGGAAATTGTGAGAATGAGAAATGTGTGTTTAAATATAAGGGCAAAAAAGAAAATTCACATTTGCTTAAATAGTGTGCAGGGTGTGAGGCTTACGTTTAGAATTGTTGATTTTGATTTCTAGGTTGTTGGATATGAGCATGAAGTTGATTTTGTATATATTTTAATGTTTTATGTTTGAAAATGAAGTTAATTTAGGTTAATAAATGGGTTTTGTGTATTTGATGTATAGATTGTAGGAAATTATAAAAATAAAAATAAAAAAATGCATTAAAAAAGTAGATAAAAAGTTAAAAATAATTTTATTATTATAGAGAATGAGATGTCTAATTCAATGTAGAGTTCAAAATTTAAGTGACTAGCCAAAAAACAAAAATGTCATAGGCCAAACTTTGCCTAAACTAATACTTAGAGGTATATCATTACATTTCTAAAAATTATAATTTAAAATGAAAAAGGAAAGAGGTAGTCCAACAGATCGGCCCATTTATCGTGTAAATGGCCGAGACACATTCAGCTGCCCAGCTGCTTCTTAAGAGCCCGATGCCGCAAATAAATTGTCAGGTCCACTTACCTCATGGCCCAAGCCCATCTTGTATTCCTCCTCAACGCACCGTATTATAGCCTCCATCTTCTCTGTTAATGCAGACGGTTGTCATTTCATTTCCAGCAAATCACTGCGCACGCCCTCCTTTGCCAGACCACGACGAGCCTGCCATCTCCACCCTTCCACTGTACGCATGCTGTACTAGAGGTAAGAGGAGCCTTTCCACCCCTATTCTGCTCTCTGGAAAGTATCGGCAGCGTCCTCTGCAACAGAGCCTCCTTATACGACCTGTTCTGTGGGTGGTTCACCACCACCAATGGCCTCTGAGTAACCCTTCCTCCGTTGAGAAACGCAATCCCTCCCTCTTTAACCGCCTCCCACATTGCATCCGCCATTCTCCTCCAGCCCTTACCTCCCCGACTCTTCAGGTATAAAAATGAAGCTGCGTCTGCCGCCACCACCATACTCCGTTAGATGGATATATATATGTTTATATTTTCGTTTAGAGTTTGAATTTTCTGCTGCCAAGTTTTAACTTTTCTGTTTCTTAGTTGAAATATTGTTTTCGAAACAACGGAATTATTCTGGGATCTTTCTTGGTTTCATGTTTGAGAGTTCAATCTTGCTTATTTGTATATCTTGGAAGTAATAGAGACATAGTTGTGTGGCGTACTATTTATTTACTCTCCAGGAATGTTAATTCCCATTTCATTAGGAATCATGCAGCTGAGGAGATGTACTTATTCAAAGCATCGCGGAGGACTCAAAGAGATTTTGTTTCTGAAATAAATAGATAAAACGAAATTTATTTAACCTTTTGACTGGGTTTTTGGTAGAACAGGTATTATTCTCTGAATTTAATGTGTCTGCTTTCTTTGATTTAGTTCAGTATGACTTCTTTTTCTTCTTATGTTTGCATAAAACCAATTCATTCTGGTAAAATTTTTACATGAAGTAGTTGTTAATTTAAAACAGCTAAACGAGAAGCTTGTTATGTCTATTTTGTCTTCCATGCACATATTGATACAATAGGAAAAAAAAAAACCACTAGCTTAGCTAGAATACATTGTTTGTGAAGTAGAGTAACTCGTTTTTCCATATTCATGCCATCGTTTCTAGTAAATGTGTCACATCCTTGAAATTGGGGCAATCTGATGAAATGATAGACAGGGCTGCTAAAATAGACAGCCGTATGAACTTGGCCCTTTATATGACCCGTTACCCTATCAGTTGGGATTACCACCCCACTTGTTTCAAATTCACAACATATCTCATGTGTCAATGCTCCAGAAAGTATGTCACCAACCATTCACATGTGCTACAGAGCAAACCCCTTTAATTACGAGAGGATCTATCTTATAAGGAGGTCCCATTATGGATAGTGGACAAGAATTGTAACAAACTACTCTAAGGATTTATGTATTGAGGAAGTCCTATTGTGGATAGCGGACAATAGGTACAACAAACTACTCTGGAGACAAATAGGAAGTCCTGTTGTAAAAGTAATGAGGAGGAACCATAAGACTCTGGGATGAGGCTTCATGGGAAGTAGAGGATGGGATGAGAGCCAAGTACCTCAATTGTTTGAGTGTCATTGTATTGAACTTCAATTAAAGAAACGTCTTCTACAGAATGAGATAAATGTGTTTGCATTGTTTTCCTTGACATCATGATTGTATGAGCATTTGTTTGTTTGATAATTTTGTGAACACATATGAGTTCTCATTAGTAGCTCCCACGATCAAGCTGGGTTTTTGGTTAATATTATTGGGCATTGTACCAGATAACTAATGAAACCTAACAATTTGTTCTCTTGAGGAATCTTTACAATTTTTCTATTTTCAGTATTCCACCATATCCTAATCTACACATTTATTAGTTTTTTGCACCTAGTTACTATGTTATGTGTGTAGATTAGTATTCCCCCACACTGTGTTCCACCGTATAATACAGCTTGTGTCATTACCAAACAAGTTCCCAAAGTAGTAATTAAAAGCAGTAACATGTTAATCAGCCGTCTCATATCCCTATAGAAAACTCTTTCAATTTCCCTGCACAGTCCTAAATTTTAGAAGACTCGCAAATTTGTGTCATTACTAAAGGAAGATTTGTTCTTACCAAAGATTTATTAAGGAAGGATATATTTTTTCAAGAAAATAGTGAGAAAAAAATCGCTCTATAAAATTTCTCAGACAGATAAAGAAATCTACTGAGTTAAAAAACATTATGATTGCATGGAAGAATGATTGTCTCAACCAAAATCTTTTAGTTTGAATTGATAGTAAAAGTGCTAAAGCCATAGATGTTAAAATCTTAGCTTCGAAGCAGATTTTTGCCAGATGTCAACTTTAAAGTATTTGATTTGATATTGAACAATTTATTCCTGATTTTGTCACACGTGAATTTATGCAGGGAAAAATGATGAGAAAAATTAAAGCCAGGCCCTTTACCAAGAAGTCATGTGCAACGGCTCCTCTGAACACTCTTCCTGTTATTGGATCACCTCGACTAATCGAAGATTGACAATGTTGGAATGGTGCCATTTATTGGTAAACATATGCGAAGATCCTAAGAATTGCATCCTTGATAGAAAAAATCATGCTTCTATTGCATCGAATTATTCCTTCCTTGGTTTCCGTATCAGTCAGAGATTCTATCAATCTATGTGTTTACTGTTCTAAATCGGTGGTAGCTGAATTCATTCATAATGATGCAAAGGCAAACTGTGATACAGTTGTTGATTCCATTTGCAGCTCATTTAGGAGAGGCTGGAACTGGGACAGGCTGACTCAAAATTTTGATACTTTGCAGTTAAATGATTTGATGGTAGAAAAAGTACTGTTGGAGTTAAAGGAACCAAATGATGCAAAACGGGCTCTGGCTTTCTTCCATTGGTCAGCACAAAGGAAAACAGTTGAACATGGGATTCGGTCCTACTGTATCACAATTCATATTTTGGTTCGAGCCCGGCTGCTTATGGATGCTCGCGCATTGCTTGAATCAGTTTTGAAGAAAAGTGTCGGATACTCCCTACCATTTTCAATAGTGGATACTCTACTTAGCAGTTACAAGATTACTGCTTCATCTCCATTTGTGTTTGATTTGTTAATACAGGCTTATGCTAAACTAAGAATGTTTGATATTGCTTTTGATGCTTGCCACTATTTGGAAGAACATGGGTTCTCTTTAAGCCTCATTAGTTTCAACACTCTGATTCATGTTGTTCAGAAATCTGATCAAGTTCCTCTAGTTTGGAAGATTTATGAGCATATGATTCAGAAAAGAATTTATCCAAATGAAGTAACAATCAGAACTATGATAAGTGCATTGTGCAAGGAAGGGCAGTTGCAGAAATATGTTGACGTACTGGATCAGATCCATGGGAAGAAATGTTCTCCTTCAGTTATTGTTAATACCAGTTTGGTCTTAAGGATTTTGGAGGAGAGAAGAGTCGAAGATGGTATGGTATTATTAAAGAGAATGTTGCAAAAGAATATGATTCTTGACACAATTGCTTATTCACTGATTGTTCATGCCAAAATAAAACTCGGGGATTTGGAGTCAGCATACAAGGCATATGAAGAGATGCTTAAAAGAGGTTTCCAAGCAAATTCTTTCATCTATACTTTGTTCATAGGAGCCCATTGTAAAGAGGGAAAAATAGAAGAAGCACATTGCTTGATGCAAGAGATGGAAAATATGGATTTGAAGCCGTATGATGAGTCCTTTGATCTTCTAATTGAGGGGTGTGCTAAAGCTGGAAAACTGGAGGAAAGCTTAAGATATTGTGAGCAAATGTTGGGGAGGAGACTTGTTCCCAGTCGTTGGGCTTTCAATGAGATGGTAGGAAAGCTCTGTCAGAGTGGGGATGTGGAGCAGGCCAATGCAATGCTAACTATTTTGTTAGATAAAGGATTCTTGCCTGACGAGGTTACATACTCTCATCTGATCGATGGTTATGGTAGCAAGGGTGAGATAGATGAAGTTCTCAAACTCTACTATGAAATTGAGTACAAATCGCTGTCTCCTGGGCTATTGGTCTACAAGTCATTGATTAGGAGCCTTTGCCTGTGCGGGAAATTAGAGGAAGCTGAAAAATATTTAAGAAAGCTGAAAGAACGCTCACTAGTTCCAACTGTGTGCATTTATGACACATTGATTGCGAGCTACTCTGAGAAAGGTGATAGAACAAGGGTCCTCCACCTTCAGAATGAAATGATTTCACTCGGACTTAAGCCTAGTTGCTCATAGTTTTTGGGTTATAAAGCACAAAGAACATTGAAGATTAGCCAAGTTGAGAAAACAGAGTTAGGGTCCACTCAGGATGAAGAGTGATTTGTGTTGACTTTTAACATCTTCTCCATAAATTACCAGTTTTTACTGCTGACCCGGATTCACATTGCAGCAGCTTAAGTTGGTCATATAAATTGTACATGTGGAAAGGATGTTTAACATAAAAAAGAGAGAGATACAATACACACGAGGATGGTTTTGTCGTTCCTATTGGGCTTGTGACGACCTCAGTAAATAATTCAAGTTTAGCTAAATACTCTCTTCTATGGTGTTTGTCTCCATGTAATTCTTTGATCATGTGTTGGAGAATAAAATTTTGCCGTAGAATTTGCCAGGAGTGGATCCATTGGTGTACTTCTCAGGATTTGTGGTAAGATTAATCGTGTAATGTGATACACTATGAAGTTGCTATCCTTGAACTGATCGGTCAGTGACATGAAAGAGACTGCTGAAGAGAGATTGTTATTAATATGACAGATTATACAAAAGCAATCCTACAAACTGATGTGGCTTCATATAATCCGTTAGATCTACTTTACAATAAAAATAACTTTACAATCTAACAAATCAAAAGAAACCATTTTAATTTGTAAAATTATTTTTGTATAATCTATTTGTGATTAAAGTATTTTTCTATTAATATTGGAACCACTCACATCACATGTAGTTAATAAAGGATCACCACTGATCCTCCTGTATATTCAATATGAAAGAAGATACATTGTGTATGTGTGGTTCCATTTTCGCTTCCTCCCATGGCTTCAGGCCACTTTATATGATTACATAGGCTTTATTCTTATGAACATAGACCCAAGTTACCTCTCAAAATTGCCCTTTCTAGCCCATGAAAGGAGGAGAACCATACCATACCATACCATAATGTCTCACCTGGAGGCTTGGAGCCCATGCTAAACATCACCTTGATCATCTTCACAATGACAAAAAATTTACCAAGCTAGTTACCTAGCTCTCTTAAATAATTACCCCAGTTCGACTCCTTGGCTCTCAGTTATTGAAGCCAAAGTTTAGTTAGAAGAAAAGATCATTTAACGCATTGAAATACACTATTGTCGTGGAACGAAGTTTTCAGCGTAAAAAGTACTAGTATTTTTTTTTTAATGACAATAATGGGTTCCACATAAGCAGAATGTTTACACACCAGCTTATAACCGGTAAAATTTTAATTATAAATTGGTTTTCCCACTTTCTTCGGTAGTCTTTCTTGGATTTAAAACCTCTACAGTTTTTTGGCTGAATTCTAAGACTTGAGAGTGAGAGCGATAAACAAATGAAGAGGACCTCTTGGCATTTATAAATGCTCAGCATTAAACGGAATGTTCTCCTCGCTCACACCATCTAAATTAGTCATACCATCAATATCAACTGCCATCAGCTTAATTAATGTTTTGACATTTTTTTCGTCACACATCTCTGTCCCATTTGTAGTCGTATCGATAAAGAAAATTGTCTGGCCTACGTGTCTTCTACAAAACCTTTATTACACTAAACTTGTTTTGTAAATGTGAAAAATAGAGAAATGATATTTACAATTTTAAGATATACAAATATCTGTATCACGTACTTCTTTTGATAAAAGTAGATAAATATGAGATTTATATAAATATGAGATTTATATAAATAAATTATTTTTTTAATATAGACTTCATTATTTTTCAAATAGAATATGTAAAACTTATCGACTTTAAGATTGTAAGTTTCATTATATTTTCAAATAGACTTCATTGTCTTGTACCACTGGTCCACATTCATTATCTTGTCACCATCAAGCTTTGTTGGGACAACTTCCTTATAGGGAAGGAAGGCCAAGCTGATACCATTTCTTCCTGCCCAAAAAACTACTAGTGCATCTTCATGCCACCATTCAAGCACTGTTGCAGATAATTACTAATCCCAGACAGCCATACTAAAGACCCGAAAAATATTCCAACTTGAAGATCTCAAGTAGGAGAGAGATTAACATAAAAACTAAATCCTCATTTAGATCAGTATACTAATCTGCTTGAGTATTAATGTTTCTTAAAGTTTTGCAGTCATATGGTTAGTTACAAACCCTTCTGCAGGAACTGCATGACTCCCTCCTTCCACAATCCAGATTTCTCCTTATAGTTTCTCCACTCCTCTTTCAAGCAAAGACTAGTTACTAGTTGCTCTTTACTGCACCTAGGGCTGAATAGAAATCCGAAAATCCAACTCCAACCCTGACTCTGCTCCGAATCTGACAAGTCGGAGTTGGAGTCGGAGTCGGAGGTGGAGGTGAACCGACTCCGATCCGCTCCGACTCCGACTCCAACTCCAATGCCTGGCTCCGACTCTAACTCCGTTTCCGCTCCGATATTGTACATATTTAATAAAAATATATGTCTTTTTCTATATATTAATCATATAAATATAATAACATATAATAATAATATATAAATGCTAAAATGCATAATAACATGTAACACTAATGGATAAACACTAATATATAAATAAGAAATTTATAATAACATGTAATACTAATGTATAATAACTAAAGTATTGATTATGTAGATTTTATATAACTATATCTTATATATTTAGTTAAACTCAATAATATATATACTAGCATGAGTTAGTTATTATTATAAAAATATCTATATTCTTTTTACATTAATCATATATATTTTATATAACTATAACTTATATAGTGAGTTAAATACTAGTATGAACAAATGTACCTAAAATAATATATTTTTACTATAATAACATGTAACACTAATGTACCTAATATACCATGTAGTAGTAATGTATTGACTATAGTAATCAATTTATGATTCTATAATAACTTATAACATATAATACTAATTTTGTTCTTTTTTCTTCAGGCACAAATTGAAATGAAATTCGTTGCAATTTGTATTGGTTCTTTTGTTGTAAGTTGTAACTTGTTGATGGAATTAGAACTTGATGGATGATGAGCCATGAGTTGGTTGGATAATTTGGGAGGAGAGATGATGATGGATAATTAGTTTGTAATTTTGGTTATGTATTTTTAATTTGTAATTTTGTATAAATGATTTTAATTTGTAATTTTGGTTATGTATTTTTAATGTGTGTATCATAGTTGGAAAATTTCTTCTTGCAAGTTTGAATTTTGTTTTATTTTACAGTATCCAAGATTTTAATGTATGTATCAAGATCTAAGGATGAAGGATCCTTGTATAAATGATTTCTTTTTACAAATTTGGTTAAATAAATTATAAATTAGATTTTAAAAAAAATTGATATGGAAGCCCAAATTTGATTAGAGTCCAAAATTGTAAAATTAAAATATCAAATGGATTAAGAAAAAAAATCCAATAAAAAAGCCTAACTCCGACTCCGCTCCGACTCCACACCGACAAGTCAGAGTCGGAATCGGAGCGGAGCCTATAGAAGTAAGAGTCAGACCTCCGACAAAGTCAGAGTTGGAGTTGGAGTTGGAAGACGACAATACCAACTCTGAAAAATCAGTGCTCAGCCCCAACACTCTGCACTGCACCTTCAATCAATGTCAATGTCCCTCTTTGCCGTTCAGATTGTGGGAGGATGTTGAGGGTCATTGTGATATTGGACAGCTTGACGGGCAATTAAATCTGATAACATGGGAGGCACAATCATAACAACTCCTAGAGAGAAGGAAAGAAATCAACAGTCTTTAGAAAGTCCATCAATTGTAGTACTATTTGTTTCCTATGTTTCTCATTCAAATACCTTTCAATTTCTCATTCAAATCCATTGTAATCAAGGCCCATTAATGGGTGTTATCTACTGACTGTGATAGACACATATATAATGTAGTCCTTTTCTCCAAACTACATCCATGTGCAATTCAAACCACAAAAAATAAAAAATAAATAAATGGGAAGCCTAAACAGATAGAAGAATCAGCACTTCCTGATCACTCATATTGACTGCAATATTTTGTAACCTTCTTTTTTATTTTCCAAGGATCTAGCTGCCCTCTATTTTTTAATGGAGTAATACTATATACAGTCGTAAAGTGTACAAGGGTTGTGCAGTTACTTTTTAAAAAAGTGAGGTACATTATTAAAAAATTAATTTTATTTTCATATGGGTCACATATTTATTCTCTTTTTTCAAAATGATTGCGCAGTGCTTGTACACTTGTGACTACAAATATAATTTATCTTCTTATTTTTTATAACAACAGTACTTTGTTATCCATCCTACCTAGTTTCCTCATTAATCATAAACATTTTTACACCGTTAATTTGGAGCATGCTTTTTCAATGGTAGCACCACAATTTATATTTTTGAACCCATGTCATCATCTAGTAGTGTTATGCATCTAATTTCTTGTTTGTTTATCCAAACCTAAACCATCTCATCTCATTATTACAACTTTTTAAAATGTTCATACAAAATATAATAAATAATTTAATTTTTTCAAATCTCAAAACAAAACTAATATTAAAAAATTATATTATAACAATATTTTATTCAACTTCCAACAAAACATCTCATCTTATCTCATTTGAACTGTGTAACCCAAACGTTTAACTCTCATGATAGTCTAAAGTGCATATAATAATATAACTTTTCATTCATATATTCTTTCTCTAATTTCTCGCAAATTAAGCATCTGATGATGAGCATGAGTCACAGTACCAGAAATCTAATGATATACATAGCCATCAATCCCCAATATTATTCATCTTCTTCCAATCCCTTTCAGTTTCTTATAATAAATCAAGCAAATCTTTCATTTTAGACTTCCATTCCAAATAGTAGTGCCCTTTCATTTGTATTAATAGACAAGTGAGAGACTTTATCTGACACCAGTGGTCTATCTGAACTATATATATACCATGAAAGATATGGAGAAGATCTCCCAACTTTATATTTGCATGATTAAAGAAACAAAAACAATTATGGAGCAAAATCTGAGAAGGACAGCCATGTGGAAAGGAAAAAAAAATTAGAGCAATATGAAGTTTCCTTTGAATATATGTATATAAAATCAGTTTGGCAAGGCATTCAAGTGTCAAAAAACGAGTGATGGAAGCCAAAAGAAGACAAAAGGTAAGTAGCGTGTCTGGATGTGCACTTCCACAACTCTTGTTTGGATGCTGGTGATGAATCATCAGTACTGCTTCTAACTTATCCCTATCATGGAGGGTACTTGTGTGAGAAAAAAAAATAAAAAAGGCTATATATATAAATAAAATCTATTTTGAGGCAATTTGGATGATGAGATAAAGTTTGGTTGATGGAGGATACCACAAGGTGGGATGATGCCTCTCTTGCCACATACTTTTGCATCAAACAATTTAGGAGAAAAGAGAGAGAAAGCGGTGTGTGATTGACACTTTCACTGATCTTAAAAGTGCCATTTCCAAGTTTTGTCGTTCATAATTACATTTGTTATAAGTGGCTGCCATTCGAGGGTTGGTGTGTGTATATATATATATATATATATATATATATATTTAAAGGGTGGGTCTACACCTACCGCTGCTGCAGGGAGCCACAGTTAGTTCTAATTAGATTTTTTTTCCTCCTTCTTATATGTATTTTTTAATATTTTTAAATATTATTCTAAAAAACAAAAAAATATAATATTATGAAGAAAAAAAATACTTCCTTAATCATTAAGTAAAAAGAAAAGTTAAAAAATAAAATAAAAAATTTGAACGATAACACCAAGCAGTAGATATAAGTGGTGAGAGTAGCATTTTTCATATTTAAAATCATTTAAATGTGTCACACCAATTAATTAAAAATGATAAAATATAAGATAAATAAAAATTTATCCTCTGAAATATAAAATCATTTAGATATTCTCTTATAAAATAACACATTTTGTATTATAGGGTAGGGATTTGTCTTGGAAATGAAAAAGAAGGCCGTTCAAACTCCACAAGGATCTTATATAATTTCACATATATATATATATATATATATCTTCTTGCAAATACTAGAATTGAGGAAAAAAAAATCCCTCAAGTGTGAGAAAGCAATTAAGATCTATTCAATTTTTTGAATGAATAAGATCGTTCAATGCAAAGAGAGATCAAACATATATACTTAAATATTCATGATGTCGACTTCACGGTTTGCCAACAAATCTTATGGAGACAATATTAACCGCAAAAACTCTATTAAACGTCATAAGATTCATATGATATGTCTTTCTCTTTATAGAATCATAGACCATGCGTGCATCCATTTTGATTAGAAAATCAACATATGATCAAATGAGTCTTACAATTTTTATTATTATTTATATATATATATATATATATATTTTATTAAATAATCAATAAATATTATAAAACCTATTAATTTCTTTATTCATCTTAGAAACTCTCAAATGTAGATATTAAATTAATAAACGATGAAATTAATTTGTTGCGAAACTTCATTAGTTTTTATTTATAATAAATTTAGTTAATTGAAATCCCATGCAATCTATTAACAAAAATTTTATATGAAATCACTTTTGCGTATTTTTTACGCATTTTACTAATGTGATTGGTTGTATCGTTTTTTTTAATATAAAATAATTATTTTAACCAATCATATCAATAGAGTGCGTAAAAAGTACGTAAAAGTGAATGTATGTAACAAAACTCCATTCATATTACTAATTAGTTGCTTAATTATGTTCGATTAATTTATAATAAACAAAATGCATTCATATTTTAACGTGAAGTATATTATTTATTCTATAATTTTATTTTCTGAGATGTGGATCACGTTAGCATGGCCAAGCTCTCCCGTTCGGACCGGGATTTGAATCCAAACCTCTCACGATTGGCCAGTAAACGCTCAACTACGGCACAATTAGTTCAAATATTCTCCAATTTACGCGCTTAAGTACTAAACAATAACTAGAATTTACATAGCTTTCAAGATGCTCTTTAGATTTTTAATTTTATCAATTATTGACTGATTTTATTGTTGGAAATTTGGACCTCCCAAATTCACCCCCACAGGATCTACCCTTTGCAGGAATAACAAGAAAAATAGAGAAATAATAACAACACAAGAAATTTACGTGGAAACTCCAAAACAGGAGAAAAAACCACCAGACTCAGAGAAGAAAATCCACTATATGAAAAATTGTTACAATCACACAATTTCTCTCCTCACCCCAAACACACCCACAAAACTTTTCCTACTAGTAAAACTTTAACTCACACCTCTTTCTATTTTACAAAAATGGACAACAGAGGAATTTAACTAGAGTCAAAAGTTACTAACTAAGCATTTGACTGGTGCCCTTAAACTAAAAGGCTAAGCCTCTTATTTATACATGAGGCCTATGCCCATTTCCTTTAATCCCACCGATGTGGGACTAGTGAAGGAGCACAATAGTCAACAATCTCCACCTTGCAACTTTGACTAGTCCCATAGCCAAACTCCACCTCAATGAAAATCTTCATAACTTCCGCTATCATGTTTCACCATAAAAGCATACCCACTCATAATAAACCAATTCCAAGCATTTCACTTCGGCCCATGTCAAAAATAATCTTGCTGAAAATTATGGTGTAACTTCCACGTTTGGCTCTCTTGGAAGTTCATCAGCTATCGACATGAATTTCCACCACACACCCTGCATCAATGCCAAACCAATGCCCGTGTGCAAACTTGTGGACCTGCTAACATTAACACATCCTCTATCATGACAACTTTAGAAATTAGCAACATGCCATAAGGATGTACATGTCTCATTTTTCATGGAGAGAGACACAACATTAGCATCAATACCAGTATCTTCATTTACTGACTTGGAGCCACTTGCCGAACCAACTCCTTGTACTAGCCGTTTCACCAGTCGCTAGTATCACTGCTGACTTCAGGGGTTGATCTTCTCTTCCACACCTTGTGTAAACTAATTTCTCCATCTCATTCCTAACATTGCCTTGATGAATTTTACTGTAGAAATGAATAGTACCTCACTAAGTAAGTTCCCAGGAAAGATTGGAGGGTCATAATGGACACACTTAAAATTTCCAATCTCCTAGACAGAACCTCCTTACACTATACGTATCCACACTACCACACCAAAGCTCCACCCTACAAAAAGAATCTAGTGGCTCTGATACCAATTGTTGGAAATTTGGACCTCCCAAATTCACCCCCACAGGATCTACCCTTTGCAGGAATAACAAGAAAAATAGAGAAATAATAACAACATAAGAAATTTACGTGAAAACTCCAAAACAGGAGAAAAAACCACCAGACTCATAGAAGAAAATCCACTATGTGAAAAATTGTTACAATCACACAATTTCTCTCCTCACCCCAAACACACCCACAAAGCTTTTCCCACTAGTAAAACTTTAACTCACATTTCTTCTCATTTTACAAAAATGGACAACAGAGGAATTTAACTAGAGTCAAAAGTTACTAACTAAGCATTTAACTGGTGCCCTTAAACTAAGAGGCTAAACCTCTTATTTATACATGAGGCTTATGCCCCTTTCCTTTAATCCCACCGATGTGGGACTAGTAAAGGAGCACAATAGTCAACATTTATAAAATATAAATGATTTAGCCATAAAAGAATTTTATTAAATTAAATTCATAAATTAATGTAGTTTGATGTGATATGTTAGATTGTAAGTTTATTTTTATTATAAAGTAGATATAACATATTGTATAAAGACATGTCATTTCTTAGGTTTATTTTTATGAGATATTTTTTATAATTATAGCAATTTTATTTGCAAAATCTACTGATTTGGTCTTTTTAATGATAATATAGATAGGCAGGTATTATCGGTTATGTTGACAGAAATCTTGGTTCCGTAGTAATGATCGATAATTTTAAACGTACGTGAATGGGTGAAATCTTGCAAAATAAATAAATGACGAGGATAGGTGAGTTCTTCGTGGACAAATAATTAATGACATGCGATATTAATGAATTAATATTAATTGTTTTCAGGAAGAAAAGTAAATCAAATTAATTAGGTTCTTATAGGCTTTATATATATTTATATATTCTATTATTTTCTTTTTTGATACAATTCAGGTGGGAGGTTTTCTTTCTTGATTGTAGCTACGTAGCATTATCTCACACATTGACAAAGAGTAATGAACACATGCCTTGCACCGGTCACACCATGAATTTTTTTTTAAAAAAAAACCTCTTGTTTTTAGTGGAGTCTACTTTTTTTACCAAAAGTTTGCATGAGACTTGAATACTTAATTAAGGTCCCGTTTAGTTATACAGATGAGATGAGATGTTTTAAATAGTAGTAATAAAATATTATTATAATATAATTTTATAATATTAATTTTGTATTGGGATTTGAAAAAGTGAAATTGTTTATTATATTTTATATAGAGATTTGAAAAAGTTGTAATGATGAGTTGAGATGAGATGAGATGTGTTTTTTAATTTTGTGTAAACAAACAAGAAATAAGACTTGTACCTATTATTACTCTACTGTAAAAATTGAGTTTACTAGATTCACTTTTAAGTTACGTTTCCATCTAAGATTTTCTTTAAAAAGATTAAATTCTTTTTAAGAATGTGTTTTTTTAGATTTTTATGAAAATGTAAGATCCATTAAAGGTTATTTAGATGAGTAGGTTGCAAGATATGTTTTTATTAGAATTTAACCAAATAATAGGTCCATTTAACAAAAAATGGTAAGATCTACTAATCATTTATTTTCGTAGATGAGATGAGGTGAGTTAAGATAAAAGTTAAAAATTGAATAAAATATTATTAGAATGTATTTTTTAATATTATTTTTGTTTTATAAATTGAAAAAACTGATTGTTTATTTTATTTTATGTGAAAATTTTAAAAAAATTGTAATGACTAAATGAGATGAGACGAAAATGATTGTAAAAACAAACGAGATGAGATGAGTTAAAAATAAAAATTTTTAGAAGTGGTTGTTTCATTTTTGTGAAAGTTGTTTTTCTTTTGAGAAATGGTTCGTTTGTAAAAAGAATTACAAAAAATTTAACTTATAATTTGTGATGTTGTAAGTTAAATTCTAAAATTATTTTATTTTAAAATAGATTTAACATATCACATTAAATTACTTTAATTTATAATATGGTAAGCTTTCTATAATTTTCTTTATAAATCCATCACTACAAGTTGATTTTTGTTATAAAGGTAACTTAAGATGAAAATAATTTTCTAGAATGTTTAAATGCAAAGATATTAAACGAAAAAAAAAATTCAAAAGCATTTTATTCTTAAACATATCCAAATGTCATCTCATATTATTATTATTATTATTATTATTATTATTATTATGTTTTGAAAATTACATTACATAACTATATTATGCGGCTTTCTCGCAATGAATTTGTTAGGAAAAAAATAGTAAACATAGATTGAAATTGCAATATAGTGAGCCGATTGTTAATCTGTCTCTTAGATAAATATTACTTTATATTTATGAATTGAGTTCTACAAAAGAGAATCTAACAATTATGTGCTCAGGATACAACATTGTTTATATAGTGTGCAGATTGTAAATTCTGAACACTAATATTAAAATGAATAGATGTAATTTGTAGCAAGTGTAATGTTTCATTTGAAATTTAAACAAAATGATCAAAAAGTAACTATCATTAACAGTTATTAATAACTATCAAAAATAAAAAAAACGCATCACTCCGTTTGATTAAAATAAATCCATCACTTGTGATGATGCGTACGTGTTAAGTGCGTCTATGTATTGCACTCGCGTGCATGTCGTCGGTGCTTTGCATTGGGTGGCACTATTATTGCGTGTTTACTCTTATATTCTATTTTATATATTATAAAATTCATTTACTTATAAACCGCTAAACATTTGCTTGTCTTTTCAACGTGAGACTAACAAAAAATACAACAAGAGAAGGAAAGAAACTCTAAAAAAGAATATTTATTTGAAATAATCCTATAAAGTTCATGATTTTGTCTCTTCTCTCTCTTTTTATTATTATTATTATTATTTTAATATCTACAAAAGAGAGGACATGTTCAAGAGGATTAGAACCCATGATTCCTGATCTGACCCTCTCATGTATTACAATAAATAGATAACATAGGGGTTGAATTATAAATCGACCGATTTCATTTTTTACTTTAAATTATCTTTTCATTGAATAGTTATTAAATAGTGTACTTATTTTGTTTCATGAGTGACAGATAAGCATTCCCCGATCCCTTGTGATATATTAATAGCTATTTAGTATTGTTCTTCATGTGTTAATTCAACAAATATGCCAACAATGCATTAGGCATTTTCATTAAATGTCCTAATTAACCAAGTAAAATTGTTTTTATTATAAGCTCAAAAAGAAGAGAAATGATAGTTATAATAGTCAGTGCGAAGTGCCGTGCAATTATTTTAAAAAAATTGAATAAATATGAGACTTATATGAAAAAAATTAATTTTTTAATAGTAAATTTTATTTTTTTATTAAAAAATTTATAATTATAATACATAGCATGGATTTGCAGAGATTAAATTTTATATTTTGAATTTAATTATATATGGTGAATGATATGTGGTGTAAAAAAATCTTAAATAGAATTATTTTTAAATTATTATATCTAATGTAATCTAAAGTACTTGATTTATATTCTGTTAAAAATTTAATGAATATATGTAATTAAAAATGAATGAACTAAATTTAAAAATTAGTAAAATTTTTTTGTAAAAAGTAATTGTGTCGAATTATTTTTCAATTAAATGCATTCAAAACATAAAAATATTTGAGAGAAAAAGATAATGTTGCCAGGGATGAAAGTTTGAGGAATGATTCCGAATCCAAGCCAAGAAGAGAGCGAAGGAAGGCGGCCAGGTCGCATTGGGAACCGGACAGTCTTGGAAAAAGTGAATTACCTACTCATCTCTCTCTCTCTCTCTGTCGTTTACTCTCACTATTCTCCCTACACGTGTACAATTCCTGCCCCACCATTTCCCCGCCATGTGGTTCTCTCTCCTCAACCTCACCATGTTTCTCCTCCAAATCCTCCTCCCTCGCCTGCTGTGATTTCAAACTTCATAGTTCGACCCTTTAGCATAAGCCAATGCCCCACTCCTACTGGCACCAAAACTCTCCCCCAACCCCCAAAAACACGAATCCCCAAAAAGATACGTTCTTTACCTCCTCGCATGTTTTTGCCCTGCCTCTCTTTTTTAATTCACATTTTATCTATTATTTTTCAAAAAAATCACTAGGAAAGTACAAGAAAACATGTCACAGCAGTGTCAAGTTATGTATTTTCCTCTCACTCCTCGTAGAAAAGCTTACTCTTTTGACACGGCATCCAATGATATCTAAAAGTTGTCTTTCAACTTCTAGAGTCTCGTATCATTGGAAGAACGATATAACCAAAAACCCAAACTTTCTTCTCGAGGAAATCACCGGAAAAAGAAGAGAAAATCACAGAACTGTTGCATGTTATGTTTATGACCCAACGACATATGGTCTTGAATCTTTTGATATAGGAAACCAGATTTTTCTTTTGCTAGAAAGTGAGAGAACATGGCAGGTAATGAGTGGATTAATGGGTACCTAGAGGCCATACTGGACAGTGGGGCTCCGGCAAAAGATGAGCAGAAGCCGACGCCGGTGACTCCGAGGGATAGCGGGCATTTCAATCCGACCAAGTACTTTGTGGAGGAGGTGGTGACGGGTGTGGATGAGTCTGACCTGCACCGCACGTGGATCAAGGTGGTCGCCACCCGAAACACCCGGGAGCGTAGCTCCAGGCTCGAGAACATGTGCTGGCGCATTTGGCACCTTGCCCGCAAGAAGAAACAGGTCCTTGTTCATTTTTCCTCTTTTTTGTTCTCTCAGAATCTCTCTTGGCTTGAGCTTCGAGAATCAGTTTAGAGTAAATGAGGACTCTTGGTTTTTCAGATAATCAATTGCCTGTTTACTTAGTTTCTGGTTTTTCAGAAAATGAGCCCCCTTTGATCTCTCCATGGAATGGATTTGGAAATGTATCTATCTATGCATGTGTACGTCGGTGTATTTTTTTACGTGGTGAACGTAAACGTGTTTTTCGAGATTTACCAATGGGGGAGAAGCTTTTTAAAGAATTGTGTGAATATCTGTGACTTTTCCACGAGATGGGTATTTTTATCTGTCTGGCTCTCTCTCTGTCCGGAGTGTGCTGTGGGTGAGAGGTTTGTTGGTTCTTGAGGAGACTAGGCGACTTTAAATAGGTTTTTTCATATACCAGATACCTTGCTCTTTCTATGCCATTAGGTATTTTTCGATGGATTTCTTGGATGGATAGAATTGGGTGAATACCAAAGTAATTTTTTCTTTGTTGAAATAGTTGTTGATTAGCTAAAAGATTGTCTTTTTCTTTAATCCTGGAGCATCCTTTCAATATTTAGTATTTACTAATCCAAAATTTGTCCTGTTTAGGTATGATATAAAAGGAAGGAGGTAGCTGTTAATTTCGTAAGTAAAATTTTAGGACTTAGTACTAGAAATAAGTGTATTTATCAATTGGTTCTGTCTGTATGGGTGGGTGGATCTTTCGATGATACGCCATTTAGCTGCTCGGGGATAACAGTACCCAGAACTTGAAGTTCATAGTTCCCTGCTCAAAATAGAAGCAATGACTAGACGCCACCATGGATTTGAACTGAGAAATTCCTATCTGCATTGGCTACATCAGTTTAAATTTCAGAAAAAGGAGACTTTTTACCCCCAATATTGTTCTTGGGTGTTTTAACTGAAGTTTCCATCTAAAGGCATGGGTTCGGCCACACCAAGAAACTCAGTACACGGTTACCTTTTTATCAGAGGGTAATAATTGCAAGATTAATAAGCCAAACTTGTAAAATTCATGCAGTTGGAATGGGAGGAACTTCAACGTTTGGCAAACCGAAGATGGGAGCGAGAACAAGGACGCAAGGATGCAACAGAAGACATGTCCGAGGATTTGTCAGAAGGAGAAAAGGGGGACGGTTTGGGGGAGATGGTGAATTGTGATACTCCCAGGAAAAGGTTCCAGCGAAACATCTCGAATTTGGAAGTATGGTCAGATGACAAAAAGGGAAAGCGGCTTTATATTGTTCTTATCAGGTATGATTCTTTCTAGTCCATCTTGACTGCAAGAAATTTTTGTTGTAGACTCTTTCTAACTATATAAAAGTTGTTTACGTTGATATCTTTGCTGTCATTAAACCTTTTGTATTTCCCAACCATATTTTTAAGATTGTAATTTACTATACTGGCTTCTTAGACCTTCTAGAATGATATTTAGTGCCGTTTCAAATAAACCTTGTCTATGCTTTAAATGCTCAATCTAGATTCTGGGAAGATGGGGGAAATAAGAATCAGTTTGGGCCTATCTCCATCATTCTTACAAAATTAAACAAAGGCATGGCTTTATTTTCATATTTTCTTTGCTTCTGCCCCCCATCCCCTCCTGTTCTCTTTCTGCAAGGGGTTGGGCATATGGTCTGTTCCTAGAGATCAAAAAGAGCACCAGAGAAGGCAAAAAATAAAGATGGCAATGAGTATACATTTCCAGCCATGTAATATCAAGAGATTAGTCTATCGAGACGAACCTTTTAAAATTCATTGAAGAAGAGCTTCTTTCTGTAACTACTCCTGCTGTGACATGCTTTCGGTTATCAAAGTGCGAAAACCATGGATATATTTACTATACTGCTTACATGCTCAGAGGGCTGCTTGCTAATGCACTCCTATTGTAGCTGCTCACATTCTGTTTAAGAAACATAGGCATCTTAGATATAGTTTCTAACTGCAACATTCTTCATGGCCAGTTTGCATGGTTTGGTCCGGGGAGAAAACATGGAGCTTGGTCGAGATTCTGATACTGGTGGACAGGTACCTTGGGGCTGTTGAATTCTTAAAAAAGAAAGAAGTGATAATGCGCCTTGATCCCATTTAAATTTCTCATTGAATGGACAGTTTATTCTTAAAGAATTTACTTTCAGGTCAAATATGTGGTTGAGCTTTCTCGTGCACTTGCAAGGATGCCTGGGGTGTATAGGGTAGACCTTTTTACCCGCCAAATCTCATCACCTGATGTTGATTGGAGCTATGGGGAGCCAACAGAGATGTTAACCGCAGGCCCTGAAGATGGTGATGGTAATGATGTTGGAGAGAGCAGTGGGGCATACGTTATAAGAATTCCATTTGGTCCCCGCGATAAATACCTCCGAAAAGAACTGCTTTGGCCATATATTCAAGAATTTGTAGATGGAGCTCTGGCTCACATTCTTAACATGTCAAAAGTTTTGGGTGAACAAATTGGTTGTGGCCATCCTGTATGGCCATATGTAATTCATGGACATTATGCAGATGCTGGTGATAGTGCAGCTCTTCTTTCAGGTGCTTTAAATGTCCCAATGGTACTGACAGGACACTCTCTTGGGAGAAACAAGCTGGAACAGCTTCTTAAGCAGGGGCGTCAATCAAAGGAGGACATCAATTCAACATACAAGATAATGAGGAGGATAGAAGGAGAGGAGCTTTCCCTTGATGCTGCTGAGCTTGTTATTACAAGCACTAAACAGGAAATTGACGAGCAATGGGGACTTTATGATGGTTTTGATGTCAAACTTGAGAAAGTGTTACGTGCCCGTGCTAGACGTGGGGTTAATTGCCATGGTCGATACATGCCAAGGATGGTGGTAAGAACACAGCTTTTTTTTTTCTTTGACATCTTGTTATCAAGTAATGACTCTTTATCAATGAAGTTTGTAGCATTGAGATTAAATGAAGAGTTAGATGGAAGAATAAGAGCGTAGTAGAAGTTATGTTTCTCTATTCTTGTTCTTGACTCCTCTGGATATCACTTGCAGTATGCCCCAATGGTTATAAATTTAACAGTGTTATACTCCAATTCACAAAAAGTCCTAAGAAAAACAGTATAAATTTATGTCTCAGAAGCTTATTACTTCTGAAGGTCCAAAAAAGAACTAACAATTTATTTGCAGGTTATTCCTCCTGGAATGGACTTCAGCAATGTCGTGGTTAATGAAGATGACATTGATGGTGAACTCATACAACTGACTGGAGGTACTGATGGATCTTCTCCAAAAGCAATTCCACCAATGTGGTCAGAAGTGAGTGGCTGGTTTGTGTTATGTTTTGTTACTAATTAATATTCTTGTCAATTTTACTGCCTTACGTGCAATATGTTTTGGCAGGTGATGAGGTTTCTTACAAATCCTCACAAGCCAATGATCTTGGCGTTATCAAGGCCAGATCCAAAAAAGAACATAACCACTCTTTTGAAAGCTTTTGGCGAGTGCCGTCCCTTGAAAGATCTTGCTAATCTTGTGAGTTAGCTTGTGCAATTGCACAATTTAACTATTATAAAATATAATCATCAGCTTTCTAGAACGTAATTAGGTGTCTCATCTTGTATACTTCTTGTGTACATGGGTACCGCCTAGTTTCATTCGTTTCAATAAAGTTTATTACTTATAAAAAAAAAATATAATCAAGTACTTGTAAAAGTATTAATGTGCTTCTTAACAGACACTCATAATGGGGAATAGGGATGATATAGATGAGATGTCTGGTGGAAATGCTAGTGTGCTTACGACGGTGTTGAAAATGATTGATAAGTATGACCTCTATGGGCAAGTGGCTTACCCAAAGCATCACAAGCAATCGGATGTTCCAGAGATATACCGGCTTGCAGCAAAAACAAAGGTTTATGAAGTTGCTTTGTTAGAATAAACTTATTATGGCTTTACAATGCGTGTCAGCTAAGTGGTTGGATTAATTACAGGGAGTCTTCATAAATCCAGCTTTGGTGGAGCCTTTTGGGCTAACCCTGATTGAGGTTAGTTTTGACCCAATACCATTTTCTCAACATCTCTCAGTATGTAAAATGCTTATTTGTATTTTTTTTTTCCTTTTGCCGACTAATGTAGGCAGCAGCACATGGGCTTCCAATGGTGGCTACAAAAAATGGTGGACCAGTTGACATTCATCGGGTAAAGAGTGACCTTGATAACTTTGCTGATCATATGATAAAAAAGTATATTATAGAATGAACTTCCCTCGCATGCCATTCACCTAGAAGGCAAAGAAAAGAAAAGGAAAAGAAAATTCAGGGCTTTTCAGAACCAATTTTTGTTTGAATAGGTTTCAGCAGAATTCTAAATTAATTGATGCAAATTATAAAATACAGTGATTTTGTTGAATATGACCATATTTTTTATTGTGCTTGATAGGCCCTGAATAATGGTTTGCTTGTGGACCCCCATGATGATCAAGCAATTGCTTCTGCACTGCTTAAATTGTTGTCAGAGAAGAACTTATGGAATGACTGCAGAAAGAATGGTCTGAGGAACATACACTTGTTCTCATGGCCTGAACACTGCCGAACCTATTTGACAAGGGTAGCAGCCTGTCGTATGAGGCACCCACAATGGCAAACTGATACTCCAGAGGATGATATGGCTGCTGATGAGTCTTTCAATGATTCACTTAAGGATGTACAAGATATGTCACTTAGGCTCTCAGTTGACGGGGAAAAATCTTCACTGAATGGATCTCTCGACTTAGCTGTGGCAACTGGTGACCCGGAGCTGCAAGACCAAGTGAAACAAGTCCTGAGCAGGATAAAGAAGCCTGAATCTGTCCCAAAAGATTTTGAAAGCTCCCATAAGTTTCTTGAGAATGTGGCAAGCAAGTATCCCATGTTGAGGCGGAGACGTAGGTTAATAGTTATCGCACTTGATTGTTATGACAGCAAAGGAGCTCCTGAACAAAATATGATTCAGATGGTGCAAGAAATAATTAAGTCTGTTCGTTTAGACTCTCAAACAGCAAGAGTCTCCGGCTTTGCTTTATCAACGGCTATGCCAATGTCTGAGACAATAGAGTTTTTGATGTCAGGGAATATTCAAGTAAATGAGTTTGATGCTTTGATTTGTAGTAGTGGTAGCGAAGTGTACTACCCTGGCACTTATTCCGAAGATGATGGAAAACTTTTGCCTGATCCAGATTATGCATCACATATTGATTATCGTTGGGGTTGTGAAGGTTTAAAGAAAACCATTTGGAAGCTGATAAATACATCTGAAGGTGGAGAAAACTCCTACAAGTCTTCCAGCCCCATTCAGGAGGATGTGAAATCAAGCAATGCGCATTGCATCTCATACTTAATAAAGGATCCTAGAAAGGTAGTTGAAATTTATTAATGCTAGTGTTGGCAGTAAAGAAAGTTCTTTGCTTTAATTGGACTTTTCATGGTGATCCTGATTCACAGGCAAAGAAAGTGGACGATTTGAGGCAGAAGCTTAGGATGCGGGGGCTACGTTGCCATTCAATGTACTGCAGGAACTCAACAAGACTGCAAACTATTCCTCTCCTAGCATCTAGAGCACAGGCTCTCAGGTACATACAGTTAGGAGCACCGGGCAATTTCATAAAAGTAGGCCTATTTTTGTTTGGGTTTAGATGAGTCTTCATTATTGATAGCATTTGATCAGCCATTCTTTTCTCTTAACCATTGCTTAAACTAAGGCTATTAAAGTTAGAACTGAATCAAGGGATTGAAAACAATCTCAAGAAAGAGTGGTTAGTGACATATTCCCTTAGGAGTAAGGACCCTTTTCTATGGCCAAAAGATAACAAAATTGCTCTTCCTCACTTCCCCCCAGAAAGCATGTGGTACCCTGCTGTTTTTAGACAATAATTATATTACAGATACGCAGTCTACAGGCAATTCTCATCTTGATTTACTGAGTCATTTTTCAGTTTTCTCAAAGCAAATCTCCAAAGTCGAACGTCAGATTTATTTGATTCCATAAAATTATACATGACCGGAGAAGGATGATTGTTACATAATATTTTATTTGTGGTGAGCTCTATTTGGGGACAGAAGTTGCAGGTGGATAGAATCCTGCGGCTTTCTTCATCCTAAAATAAAATTATTTGGACGCTTTCCAACTTATTTACTCTAAAAACAATATGAATCAATGATACACTCTGGTCTAGCAGAGAACAAAATTCTTCACTAGATGATACAAGTTGTCATTTGCTTTCTTTCTAAAACAAGAAAGATCATCGTTTTGGTTAATAGATCATTTGGCAGTTGAATGTGCGAGTGATTGGCCTATATGAGAATCTGTTGTTGCAGCACATTTTGTAGAGCAACCACATTGCAATGTCCAATGGGGAACGACTATAACCGCACTGTTAACTATTTCTCATAATTTCTGATTGTTAGATACTTTTTTGTCCGCTGGAGATTGAATGTTGCAAACATGTACGTGATCCTCGGTGAAAGCGGAGACACTGATTATGAGGAACTGATATCTGGGACTCATAAGACCATAATCATGAGAGACTTGGTAGCTAAGGGTTCGGAAGAGTTGCTCAGAACATCAGGAAGTTACCATAGGGACGACATTGTTCCTAGTGAAAGCCCATTGATCACCACAATTAGTGGGAAAGGAAAGTCCGATGAGCTTGCCAATGCCTTGAAGCAAGTCTCTAAAGCTGCTGCTGGAATGTAAGGTGGTAGGTATTCTTTGTTGAATACAATTATCTTTTTTGACCATATAATGGCATGAAATTATCTGTAACCGGAGGCATTTTCTGATGTGGGGTTTATGGCAAAATGTAGCTAGATAATACCTCCCATTGTCTCAAGATGCTTATGTTGATAAAAAAGAAAGAAAGAAAGTCTGTAGTGGCCAAATATTTCTCCCAGATTCTGCTCTCCCACCCCTGCCCCCTCTCCATTGAGCTGACATAATTATCTGCAGTGTATTTTGCTGGAACTTGATAGGGGTATGGAGGCTTTTATTAATTCCTTGGATAAGACAGAAGCATTCGATGCATATAATATTTTGAAAAAAAATGACAATGCCATAGAGATAAAGATGAAGGTTTGTGAATTAAGTTTTCCGATCGTATCATTTCAGTGGCGAAGCATGCAACATGCCAAATTCCTCGATCAAAGTATATATAAACGTATAAAAAGAAAAAACATTCCCTCCCCTCTCCCTCTTTCTCATCCTCTCTCCCGCGGGATGGAGGGAATATGACGTCTACATGGCACAAGGTAGTGATCCCTCTGTTGGGAGAAATCTAAATAACGGAAATAGTTGTCTCATACTTTGTATGAATCTCTTAGAAAGTAATTGAATAGAGAGCAATATAAAACACATAGAGAGCTAAGAATTTTTACGTAGAAAACTCTTGAATGCAAAGGAAAAAATCAAGGGATCTAGTTCAGTTAAAACTTTCACTATCAATAATAATGTGTACACAAATGTTCTCTTTAGATAGCACTAGAGGCATATAATTAATAATGATCTCGAGAAAAACACCTTGTTGACAATCAAAAGTGTGATTAGAAGACATCTCATCAAGAGATGTGTTACTGTTTATGAACTCGAACACAATAAACACAACTCCAAATCTGATCTTCACCCTTCAGATTTTAGAGCATTCCGTCGTGAACATATCTGCAAAATTTCAGCTTAATCGGACCACAGAAAACTCCGATCAGAGCATTTGATTGAAGTTGGATGAAGTCCTCTATTTTTGGTTCTCTTCCCCTATTCTCACACTGTTTTTCTCTCTTTTCTTCACTTGGTTCTCTCTGCGCTTCTCTACATAGTAGCAACACTTAAGTTTTAAAAAACCTAATTAAACTAGTCCGTCTCTCCATGTAGGCTTAATGATCCCACATGGGCCATTCTTCATATAGGAGGGAACCCAACACAACAAATCTCCCTCTTCCCGACTATGTGGGGGGACTAACCATCTCAGCGATTGAGCAACAAGACTCAAGTTTCTCCTTTATTATAGTTTTCATTAATATATCAGAACCATTATCATATGCGAGATTTTTTTTTCAAGTTCTAACGACACACAGAGACAACCAACTCTACCTTGTGTTCATCTTCCATGGCTTCTACATAACACTTAGGCTTTCCCTTGTCAGTCATTAACACATAATCGTCTGTAGAATACTAAGTAGAAGGATGTCGGTCTTTAATAGACCTCCTGAGTGGAATATCTGGTGGCATCTCTGGTTCAAGCAACTGATCAAGGGTCTCATTCTGTAAGGGAGCATCTGCATCACTAGGACTCTATTGGTCATCTTGAATAGCATGCTCATACTGTGCTGGCAAATCTATCAATGGCACCAGATCCAAGCTAACTGAACCATCATTGCATTGAAACATTGCTTTATTTGTCTTCTTAATATCTTTTATGGTTTGATCTTCAATAAACACAACGTCTTAACTTCTCACTAGTTTCTTGTCAAGTCAACAGGATCATATAATCTGTACCCAAACTCATCCAAACCATAACCTAGAAAGATGCACTTTCGGGTCTTCACTTTGAGCTTAGACCTCTCATCCTTGGGAATATGTACAAATGCTTTACATCCAAAGCCTCACCCCAAAAAGATCTAAGCAATTGTGCTTGTGAAAGCAAACATCTCACTTTGTTTTGTTCATCATCTCAGTTAAACCATTCACAAATGGTTTAACTGAGATGATGAACAAAACTATATTCGGCATCTTTTGATGTCGAATACCTTGCTGTCTACAATAATTATCAGATGGGCCTGAATACTCTCCCCCATTATTAGTTTGGATGCACTTTAGCTTCTTTCCAGTCTGCTTCTCAAGTAAGGCCTGGAACTGTTTAAACATTTCCAATTAGGGTTGCACAACGACCCGCCCAAACCAGAATTTAGGTCCACCAGACTGGCAAGGAAGCCCACAACAACTTGACTTGACCTAATTTGACTTGACTTGACCCGACCTGTAAATTTTGGATCAGGCCGAACCTATTCGCCTTACTTTGCTTTCAATCCTCCCCTCCCCTTTTCTCTCCTCTCCCTCCTCTTCCACTTCCTCTTCCTCCTACTCTGCCCCTCCCAAACCCACCATCCCTTGCCCCAAATGCCACCACCTAAAACTCACCTCAAATCTCTCTCTAAGATGTCCATGACCAACAACAACAGTCATAGATCTAGAGCTTTCAGATTCACCACTAGGTCCAGAACTCCCACTTCGATCCCACCTCCCAAGATGACTTCTTGGAGCAAATGTTTTCTACCATCCCTCCTTCTTGTTCCTGGTTCGACCTTAACCCTGCCAAGACCCCTGTCACCTGGGACCTCAAGCCAAAAGACCTATTTGATGATACGACGCCGCTCAACCCTGACAACAACAACAATGTTGCTTTCCAATTCGACGACTTCGCCAACCTCGCTTCCAAGCTTTGCAATCACCATATTAGTGGCTCGACCAAGTCTGCGACTACCATAATGCTCCAGCAGTAGCACTTGATGTCTAGTGGTGTGGTCGGGGCAGGAGAATCTAGGCTGATTCCGATGCCACTTTCATTGGGGTCTGTAGACAACAATGTTGATGGTTTATTGTCCTTCGAATCTCCCAACCCGGTGAGTTATTTTTCTAGAAAATAATGGAAATGGAGAGAGGTTAGGGTTTGAGGACTTGAGGAGAAATGGAGAATAGCTCTGAGGCGTTGGTTTTTTTTCTTCGGGACTCGGGTGATTGGTTTCGACATGTAATAAACCCAATAATGGGTTTGACCTGTTGAACTCGACTTTATTTGGGTGGACCCATGTCGGGCCTTTCGAATTGATCAGGCGAGACCCTTTTATGGACAAGCCTATTTCCAATACTTGATCTTTTCTTTTCAAGGTATAGACCCACGACTTTCTTGAATGATCATATATGAAAGTTACAAAATACAAGGAATTTCCAAGTGTTCTTGTCTTCTTAGGACCACAAACATTTGAGTGCACAAGATCAAGTATACCTAACTTTCTTGAAGGAGAACTTTTGAAGGAAACTTTATTCTGCTTCCTTGCCAAATAGTGAGTACACTTTTTCAAAGGTGCACTCTTCATTCCAGAGAGAAAATTCTTTTTACCCAATATTGCCAAGCCTTTCTCACTCATGTGGGCAAGTCTCTTGTGCTACAATTGTATTGTGAGCTCATTTTCCATAACATTAATAATGCTACAAGAGAGCCTTGCATGTATAAAGTTGAAGCCTTCTTGCCTCTAGCCATAACCATAGCACTGCTTGTAAGCTTCCATTGCCCATAACAAAAAATGTTACAATACCCTTCATCATTAAGTTTACTTGTAGAAATCAAGTTTAAACAAATATCGGATATCAGGAATGTGCTTTACATCTTTAAGAGCGAGCACTGTGCTGTTATTCATTTCCAAGCACATATCTCCAATGCCAATAATTTTAGCCAAGCCACCATTGCCCATCTTTATTGTGCCAAAGTCATTAGGTACATAGTTTGTGAAGAAAGCCTTTCAGAGCATAGCATGAATGGAGGCACCACTATCATTCACCCAGCTAGTTTTCATGAGAAGCAATGTTTACAAGATCATTATCATCATATGAAGAAGTCTCTAGTAGTAGTGGTGGCAACTTGATCATCATTCCTTTCATCGTCGTTCTTCTTCTCATTCCATTTTTCCTTGTATTCTCTCTTCAATTTTGTACAATATTTTTTGATATGCTCCTTCATGCCACAATGATAGCACTCAACATTAGCAAACTTGTTTGACTTGCTTTTGCCTCTTTCTTTAATATTCTTTGGACCTCTGCTTTTACTTCTCCCCCTCTTTTCTGTAACCAAGACCTCTGACTGCGAAGAGGAACCTTGTGATTTTCTTTTTATTTCTTCATTAAAAATACAACTTTTCTCCAGATCCATATTGATTACACTATATGGGGTTTAGTTAGATAATGACATTCTAAATGTCTTCCAAGAGTCCGACGATGTACCAAGCAAACACAATCTTTGTACCTCATCGTCGAACTTGATACCCATTCTAGCCAACTGATTAATTATTCCTTGAAATGTGTTCAAGTGATCTGTCAATGGAGTTCTATCTTGGTATCTCAGAGTCATCAAATGCTTGATCAAATAAATTTTATTATTTCCAATCTTCCAAGCATATAACTGCTCAAGTTTATTCTAGAGTGTACGTGAATGTGTCTCCCCACTAATATGGTTCAAAACATTATCATCTACTCACTGCTTGATGTATCCAAAAACTTGTAGATGTAGCAAAGTCCATTATTCATTAATCTTCCATTATTCAACACAAAGTATTTAACGATTATGACTTCGTTATGATACCACTGTGTTGGAAGAAATCTAAATAGTGAAAATAATTATCTCCCACTTTGTGTAAATCTGTTAGACAACAATAAAAAGTAAAATCACACACACACAGAGCCAATAATTTTTACATCGAAAACTATTTAATGCAAAGGAAAAAACACGGGATGTAGTCCAGTTAAAGCTTCTACTATCAACAAAAATGTGTACATAAATGTTCTCTCTAGATAGCACTAAAGGCATACAATCAATAATGATCTCAAGAAAAATACTTTCTTAGCAACCAAACAATGTGATTTAAGAGATCTCACCAAGAGATGTGTTACTGTTCACGACCTCGAACATCAGAAATATTGCTCTAAATCCGATCTCCACTGTTCAGATGTAGAGCATTCAGTCGTGAATGTGCCTACAAAATTTCAGCTCAATCGGACCACAGAAACCATCAATTAGAGCAATTGATTGAAGCTGCACGAGCTCCTCTATTTTTGGTTGTCTCTTCCTCACCCCAATCTTTCACACGGTTTTTCCCTCTTTTCTTCACTTGTTCTCTCTCTGCTTCTCTACATAGCATCATCACTTAAGTTTTAAAAAACCTAATTAAACTAGGCCCTCTCTCCATATGGGCTTAATGATCCCACATAGGCCATCCTCCATATATGTGGGCTTTGATACTAATCTCCCACTCACATATCGGGGCCTGGGTCAAAGACAACGACAAATTATTTCTCCCACAAACTATTGGTAAACCTAAGCTTTGATATTAGTGTTAGGTGGTTTTGAGTTTCTTTCAACTAGCTCAAGATGTAAGACTTTCTCTCACACTTATAAATTGACCACCAACTCCTTCCACAACCAATGTGGGACAATCTCAACACCCTCCGCATCTAATTTTGAGACATAAAGGGAAATTTATGGCATGATCATGCAAAGAGCTTTGAGGTGTTAAGGTCTACCTCATTTTTTGATTGTTCAGGTGAATCGGTCACTCGACATCGGCTACCATGAAAAGTTTGGAGGGATTTTTTTTTGTCTTTTTTTTTTTTGGAGAAATTGTAGAATAATCCTTATGGTTGGCTCAATGATAGATTGACTGCTAAACTCTAAAATTGAATTCTTCACTCTTATTGATCAAATCACTCTCGTATTTGTAAATAGATTGAAGTAGCTCATTACTACTAATAATTGCTTAACATGCGTCTGTTGATGGATAACGTGTGAAAAATATCTCAAAAAACAATTTAAAATGTTTTGCTACTTTTTAAAAGAATCAAAGTTCAAGAAATAGTTTTTAAAAGAAAATAAATGAATTAAAAGGAAAAGGGGATAAAGAAGTAACCTTCCCCCACAACAATCAATCCCTCCCCACCCAAGGACCATGGTGCAACTATCCCCTTGTGCCACTACTTAAGGAGGGGATTTGACCTTCTTCCTCATTCAATTTACACTTGGGAGATTCCCCACCCTCAACTATTGTATTCTCTCCAAATTTAGATGTGGGTGGTTGGAGATTGTCCATGGAGAATGGACACTTTTTTAAATACTAATTTTTATAATAAGAATTTGTAATTCTAATTGTTTTAAGGAGTAAAAACATATATATATATATTTTTAAAGTTATTTATACGTTGCCTATCAAGTTTGTCAACTAGTGACATAATATATCAAATGGGGTGTAATTTTTTTTTTTATTTGGAATCAGAAAGTGCATTTTGAATATTAATCATGGTGATGGCCATAAGCCATTACAATAGATTGAATACAAGTAGCAACACAATCTATATCTATTAATTCATTCTCCATAAGGACGACTTCTCTTGCTAGTTGATGAGCAACACCATTGAAATCCTTTTTAACAAGCTGAATTTTTAAATTAGAATAAGGAAGTAGAGTTCGTAAGTCTGATAAAAGAGGTAGAGCATTCACATTGGTTTATTTGTAATTTAGTTGAAAATAGCTAATTTAATTATCTAAATGACAAAGAAATAGAACGATGAAAGAAATAAGAGAGAGAGAGAGAGAGAGAGAGAGAGAGAGAGAGAGAGAGAGATTTATAGGGAAAAAATTATTCATTAATCAATGGTCGTCATTTTACATTTGAATTGGTATTGTAACAAATGTATTTTACATTACCTTTGCATACATACATACGAAGAAAGAAATTGCATATAGACCAAAACAAATCAACATGATTATAAAGAATGCCTGTAACACATGTATTTTTATTACTATTAATTATTATTTATAAATTATTTATTATTATTCATTATTTTTTATTATTTCTTTTGTCACTGTTCACAAATAAAATCACTTCAATCTCAAAACTAGCCTTAATAGCTTGGCACACGTCCTTTGAGATATTAATTAGGGCCAGCTTTAAATGCCTGCAAAGTAGTGCTGATTGAAAATAAAGAAAATAATGTGTCAGAAATTTTCAATGAAACAGAAAAAGCTAGCTAGGCCCTGAAATTTTTTATGAAAGTTTTAATTTTGTCATTAGCCTCTCCTTATTCACACAATTCAACCACTCCATTAAACTACCCCAAAATAGAGTATTCTTCTAGCAAAGCACTTTTTTTTTAGATGTATGTACTGCCTATTGTTGCAGAGGATTGTGGTATGTATCTTTGTCAGTAGAAATGTTTGGTGTCAAGGGGAAAAAAAAATTGAAATACTTAAATGTAATACACCACTCTGTACATGTGAAAGTTGATTTTCTCTTAAAATTTTTTTATATATGATTCATCCAAACAAATACCTTAATGTGAAAAATATTCTAACTGATTTAGTTTTTTGTGTTGCGTATGCTTGAAAAATCAAAATGAGAAAAGTAAAGGTAATATGAGAAAAGTCATCTATGCTAACAGTCTAGACACTGACACTTGTTTACAATATCATGAATTGGATTATGATCTGGTGATGTTGTATGTCCATTAGGGCTCACTTCTGATCATTTTTTCTGTTAGTTTACCTTCAGTCCAAAGGGTTTTAAATTATTTAAGCCATTTCCATCCAATTGAATGGAGACCATCAAATGCAGATCTAGTTAGGTTTACAATAGAACAACTCACACTCATTTTTTGAAGAAATTGTAGTCATCCTCGTATCTTTATGAAGATTTTAATCCTACTAAAGTTAACTTTACAGCTAGCATGCAAGGACATCCAATACCTTAATGTGAAATATATGATATTTACCATATTTAATAGTTGCAAGTTTCCTTTGAAGTTTTGCTCTTCGAGATTTTGGCTTCAATATCATAGCATGATGTTTGTTTTGGATATTTAATAGTTGCATATTTAATAGAATAGATGTGCATGATTTTTCTCTAAGCAATATTGAATTATATATATTACTAGCCCAAGTAAAAAAGGAGCTCATGCTTGGGAAAAAACATAAGGTGACCTTAAAAAAGTAAGTAAGTATCATTCTTTGAAATATAAACATAAAAGGAAAGGTTAAAAACATTACAAAGTTTTAAGGATTAAAGGGTTTTCACTACTATATAGTACTTATTATTAGGGTTTTTAGATCCAAAAGAACCATGTAGTTAGTTATATCAAAATTTCAGACATATCAGAATTTCAGAGAAAGTTATACGTCTTCTCTTAACCATCTTCTCCAAGTTCTCTGAAACCATTTTAGTCAAATTAGGATATTTAAATCCAAGCTCTGAACCAAGTTTGCCATTGACAGAAAAACGAATACATCTTTCAGTATTTATAGAAAATATTGGACGGAAAAGTGGAATGCAAATTTTAAGAGGGAAGAACGTCAATATAATGTTACAAACAAATCCAATTTTACTAGACAACTGGAGCAGCCTAACTTAAAAATACATTTGGAATAGCTTTTTAAGTAAGGACTTTAAGGTAAGTTGGAAGTCGAATATTTAATTAACATGCTTTGACATTTTTTGTTAAAATAATTAACTATATTAAATGTTAGTTAGAACAGTAAGCTTGTTGTCGAAGTTATGTTTTTAAAAACATGTTAAGCTTGACAACTCTAATTTTCTCATATATATCATGTTTCGTGTGAGTGCAGTGGATTTTTGAACGAAATAAAGGTAATAGAGAGAAGCAAGAAAACAATCACATGGCTGGACGAATGTCATTTGTACGGCTAATGGAGATGAGGGTAAGTCAATAATTTTGGTTGTGAGATGCACATCAATGAGACCTTAAGATGATATAGTTTAAGTCTAAGTTGAATCTAATTTGCTTGTATTCGCAATCTGGGAATGATGAGAATTTGGTCGATTTCTTTAAAGAAGTGAGATGGTCAAAGAAGAAGAACAAATTTGTGACTCTCATTGCTAAAGAGAAATATGTGAGTGTTAAAATAAAATCCGGGAAATTTAGAAAAAACCGCCAAATAATTTTTGTGTGGTATAAGTACATATCTCTTACTAACATTTGTGACTTTTCCAATGGTTAATAGCTAGAGATGGCTGCAAAGATGTCAAAACTGGAGCCTAAGAAGCAAACTAAAGAGGCTGCAACAACAATCTTTAAGAAAGTTTTGGGCCACAGATCAGGGTATGTAAGGGGGCTCAGCGAGATGGTTATATTCCCGAGTCATCTAGACAAGCAGCTGATGCCCAAATAGTAGAATTAAATGAACATGCAGAAAGGTTTGAAAAAGCTTCTTTAGATTATAAGGATCAACTTGATGACTTACGAGCGAATGTTATGCTACTAATAGTGAGACAAGCTGAATACGACAAGTTTATGGAGAGATATGAGTCAGAGAGGCAGGCCCAGGGAGAGTCTCGTAGAGAGAGTCAGGGACCTGCATAGTTAATTACTCATTTTGGAGGGAAAATAATTTTTTGTGAATTTTGGTAAGGAGATGAAGGTTAAAGTAATATATTAAAACAAAATGCCTCCTACTTAGATAAGACTTTGTTCATCAATTTACTGGTGTGGGGTAGGTAGTGTATTGTTAGGTTTTGAGGATATTTTGTAACTTATGTCAATGTACGTTTCTCAGCTTGCCATCAACTGGTCACTTGGAAGTTGTTGGTCATTTAATGTCCAGTCAAACTGTTACTACAAGGTAAGTTATCATTACATATATAGCCTTTTTTTTATCTGATTATTTGCACATGGCTAAATTGTACCTTGTTCATTTCTTCTTCTTCTTACTTTTTGCTTTTTATCTATCATTTATCGTTATTCTATTTTTTCTTTCAGGGTTGGGAATTTTACTTGCACTCGTGAATATATTGTCAGATGGTTGTATGAAGGAAAATCATATGGGCGAATGTGTGTTGGCCTTACCCTGATAATTGGATCATTACAGATGTCATCTTTGACGTTGAAGGATCTCTATTTTGAAGGTAAGTGTCATATTCTTAGATCTAATTTATGGATGCTAAAGGACCAATGGGACCGGTTTTAAGCACTTTTGTCTATGAAGAAGAATCTGGAAACGAGTCGTAAGGTTCTTAGAACTTCTTAATGTTTAGGGACTAGTGCTGTTATTTTAAGCCCTTAAATAGTTCCTTCACAGAGGTGGTTGATGCGTATTTGATGTTATTGTGCATTTGTATATGTGAAAAGAAATGTAGAGTGGCTGGATGTAGTCCTGGCTTGGCTTTGATCTGGTGCAAGGATGGATTCTGCTTATATTTTAAATTAATGAATCCCTTATGTAGTTGTAAGTATGCCCATTCAATAGGTATTTCTGAGGACTTTTCATGAATTGAGATTGGAGTTTGTTTCTCTCTTTACTGTTAAAAATAGTTTGTTTTCCTCTCTTATAGTCATATAATATAATGGGGACAACTGTCTTGGAAGAGTAAGCATTTGAGGACTTGTTTTCATTTGTATTTTATTTATTCCATGACTTGAAGGTTGACAAAATTTGCCATCAAAGCTCATGTTCAGATTTATGCACCCCTTAAGCCTTACAGCATCGGCTGCTGCAAAAGTTTATATATTGATGACTGATGAGATATGGTGAGGAAAATATTCCAGTTTCAATGGTACCGTTGGATTAATATGATCTTGTGTGTGAGAGAGATTCGAGAATATCTAGACATTTCATGATTTCATTAATCTTTTGGTTGGGAAATTTCTTTCTAATTGTTCCTGCCAGTGGATCCAGGTTTTGAGGTGCATGGCATGGGATCATTTAATTAATATTGATCACATATTGTACGTACGTAGCTGTTGAGTGCATGACTAGCATGCATCATTTCAACGATTTTCATTCCCTAATTTAGTTGAAGTCAATTATTAAGCTGATGTATGCATGCAGTCTGGGTGGCCGGTACTGTACGTTGTCCCTTTCATTTTAATTAGATCAGTTTGATTTTGTTTTTCTTTCTTGCATGCAGCTTTCTTATTTCATGTATAGGGTTAGGCGTAGTCATAGTTATAGTTGGAACCTGGACTTGGACTTATGTCTATCATTTTTGCAACATATATATTGTTGAAAGTTATGCACACAAAAGCATGCATCGCCAGTTGGTTATATTGTTGAAAGTTATTCTTTTATTTTCTATTTCTTAACAACCAAAAGCATGCATCGCCAGTTGGTTTTATGTCTATCATTTTTGCAAATTGATTTTTTTTTTTTTTTAACTATCAATGTTTAGTATCTGATCTGATTGCTAGATGGTGGTCTATAAACTTATCTGGTTTCAATTTGATCATGTGGAGAGATGACTTTTAATAGTTTATCTTAACTAAATATAAAGTGATGGTTTTTCCTAATCTCATTTTGTTTATGATGGTTAATATAAATCCAAAATCTCATAATCTATTTTGTGTTCTTGTTACTCACAGGATCGATCCAATATATCAAGAAATACAGAGTAAAAACATTTCAAAAGCTGTCAAAGATGAAATCAAAGTTAAACCCATGTAGAAAAAATTTCACTTGTAAATGTATATTCCGTTGTGATACGTTGGATGATATATATATATTGCTGAAAGTTATTCTTTTATTTTCTATTTCTTAACAATCAAAAGCATGCATAGCCAGTTGGTTTTATGTCTATCATTCTTGCAAATTGATTTTTTTTTTTAATTATCAATATTTAGTATTTGATCTGATTACTAGATGGTGGTGATCTATAAACTTATCTGGTTTCAATCTAATCATGTGGAGAGATGGCTTTTAATAGTTTATTTGAACTAAATATAAAGTGATGGTTTTTCCTAATCTCATTTTGTTTATGATGGTTAATATAAATTCAAAATCTCATGATCTATTTTGTGTTCTTGTTTCTCACAGGATTGTACCAAGATATCAAGAAATACAGAGTAAAAACATTTCAAAAGCTATCAAAGATGGAATCAAAGTTAAACCCATGTAGAAAAAATTTTACTTGTAAATTTATATTCCGTTGTGATATGTTGGATGATATTGTGTAAAACTTAAAACAATGGTAGTGGTGAATTTCAAATACGTACTTTGAGGTTATATGAATGATGTTGGCAAGCAAATATAAAATTTTTCAAATCTAGCATTTTAATTTATTAGTAAGCAAGTATTTATGACATAAATATCAGGAAAAAAAACAACGTACGATGAAAACAAACATGCTGAAGTTTCAAGCATTTCCGGCTAAAAAAAAGTAGACGCAATAAACTATTTTTGGTAAAAAATAATAGCCGCAAATAGTTTGACAATGGATCATGACTCTTGACAAAACTTTTTGAGACATAATTTTATGACATTTACGGCTATTATTCTTGTAGCAATTTGATGGAAATTAAAAGTAGCCGCAAATAATTAATAGTAGTTACCTTTTATGGTATTTCCAGTGACGTGACTTTTATCGTCGAAAATGAGCTTATTTCTTATAGTGACAGAAACACAAACAAACTTGCCGACAGCAAGAAAGACACCTTACACTCAAAAGTGAAAGAAAGAAAATTCCTCCTTAAAGAATTGTTGGAGAGCCATTATATTACTATAAATATATGATATTTATAGAGTTACTTACGATCAGCTCTACCAAAATCTTAGTTCTTTTATTAATTGAGCCGTTTATAAATATAGAATTATGATTAATTATTAAACGATTCAAGTAGTATAAAAACTTGCCGCAACTCTTATATACTCATACAATTTTTCATGACAATATCTTAAATATTTAGAAAGATAACATCAACATATATTTTTAATACGATACATATTGTTTACTTCAGTTAGCGCGTGTGAGCCACGTGCACCTGTAACGTTAATGTTTTCTTTGGTTGCCATCTTGAATCATGTTCTTTTATGATCTTTAGATATCATTTGCGTTTTTCATAAACAAGAATATAAAGGTAGTGAAAGGAGAGATCTCACACCAAACAAACCTGTTCGGAATTGGTTTTAGTCAAATGTAACTTTTATTTTGCATCAGTTGGCCATCTATAAATAGATTCATTGGCCTACAAATTTGACAATGCAAGAATAAAAATTCAAAATTCTCTCCCAAAAGTTTCATTTGTTCATAACTGTTTATTAGGATATGTTCATTCGGTACAGAACAAATTTCTAATCTCTTTGTTGAATAGTAAAGTCTAAAGTATTTTGATCTAATTTCATATGTATCTTGGAGAAACAAACTTGTTTTGAGCTTCATTGTATCTTGGAGGAAATTTCTCTTGTAATCTGTGTGCATATCATTACAGGTGGGGCAAATGTTGTCTTAAGGAAATCAACATTATAACGCGACTTGAAGCAAATTCTTCTCTCACTATTTTCTTCTTTTGCAGCCCCTTTTGCACCAGCATGTCAAGACAGAGAGATTGTGGTTTTGTAGTTTAAGTTAATGCTAGTTATCGGTCACCAAGTAATTATCTTATCATTTCACTTGTTTCATCCTAAATAGTGAGATTGTTGACAGAAAAAAGTTAAATGGAACAACCCTCTATAGTGTTTCCTAACTTGCAACATTTTTTCCATGTATGTGAACATTGAAGGATATTAGCTCCAATTCTTGTGCAAGCTTAACTTTCAAAGTGATCAATTGATGGCTGTTGGGACATCATAAGTTGAGTGTCCAGCTGCTAGAATCCACCAAAAGATTTTTAAACATGTTCTCATAAACTAGAGGCTGAGACTCTTATAATCATCTTCCTCATAGAAGATACTTACGCATGCTATCATACTTTGAAGTAGTGGATAAATCTTAGCTCAACGTCGTCTCCTTTGATCACATATGCTTCCATGCATATTTATTCCATTTTGATTTGCACATATTTCACTTGAGACTTACATCTTCAATGACAAGGGAATGAGAGATCCACTTGTTACAGTGTGAAAAAATATACCGTGACTTCACTATTATGATGCACACATGGTAGTTACTATTGCAGATAGCTGCCACAACATTGATATATACCATGTGGAACTGTCTTTATAGTTTATTTGATGTTTCTTATATTTTCACATGTGTATTTTATAAAGTTCTCAAGATATTCTATCCTAGCTATTTCAAAATCTAATTGAAACTGTTGCCCAGATGACTAACATAAAAGGAGGGTGAATTGAGTTGTATTTAAAAAAATAACAATTATAAATCAAATATACAATATAAAATATAAACAAAATACGAAACAACAATAAATATAAAGAGTAAAGGTAAGAGAGAAGCAAACTCAGTATGTTAACGAGGTTCGGCTTCACTGCCTACGTCCTCGCCTCTAGCTACCCCTTGAAAATTTCTGAATTCACTATTCAACCTCCTTCAGGTGGAGATAGAAACCTATTACACATTTGAACAACACCACTACAAAGGATCCGTGTAGAACATCCTTTATACTTGCAATCACCTTACACGTGGTGATTCAACTATTCCCTGTGTAGAACACTTTCTACACACACAAGGGTTATACATACCTTTTTACTGATACAAGAATTGATAATTGGTAGGTTATCAGAAAACACTCCTCAATGAGTGAAATAAGAACAATACAACGCAAACTATATCTCTCAAAATGAACAAGGGTTAAGGCTCAATGCTTAGAGAAGAGAGAATGAAAGTTTTGAATGAATGTTGTATGCTCTTGGTGTTGTGTATGTGAAGCTCTCAAATGATCTATTTATAGACATATGAGACTTCATATTCAAATTTAAAAAGATTCACATGTCAAAGACAACATCATTCACTTTTCAAAAATTTCAAACTTAATCTTTTTACTTTTTGCATATAACAAAAGGAGCACTTTACTTTTCAAAAATTTCAAACATAATCTTTTACTTTTTGCATATGACAAAAGGAGCACACTTTACTTTTCAAAATTTTCAAACAAAGACATTTACCTTTTGCATAAGTCAAGAACAACATCAATTACTTTTGAAAATATTCAAATAAAACAAGCACATGTGAAAGATGACAATCAATCATCTTAATATTTTCAAAGTTTAAACTTTTAATCATGTCATGCACATGTGAAATATGACAATCAATCATCTTTCAAAATTTTCAAATTTAATTTTCAAAATATTTATGCACATGTGGAAAATGTATTTTAATGCTTTATGATAAAATATTAATTTTGAGCCTTAATCCTAATTTCAAATTTTTAAGAGATTTATAATATTTCTCTATGATTTTAATGTGAAATTGTTCCCTTCTTGCTCATGCTTGGTTCCTTGATGTGCTTGATTCCATTGTGTGGACAACTTGAGAGCTTGAGACTCATTTATTCTTTGAATTCATTTGTTATCATCAAAATCCATGTGTAGATTTATAACTACACGAAACTTGAAACCTTGGGTTCAACAGAAACACTATATTTTTTTTCCTATTTGTGTAAATATAAAATGAAAAAAGATTGAAATAGGTTTCTATTTATCCCATAGGCTAATGTCCCCGAGAAGTTTAGGGTTCTACATTAGTTTGGTGAGAATAAAATTTTGTATGACAACAATGCTTTTTCTTCTTTATTTTCCACCCGTATTGATCACATTTGTTCTTAGATCTTGATCAACTTCACTCATCCTTTACTAATCACTTATGTTTTGGGTTATCATTTATCATCGAAGAGTTTTTTTTAGCAAAGCAATAACTTGTTTAATCTACCATCAAGGGTGGTGGCTAAATGGTTTTTGAGTTTCTTTCAAAGTGGTTTAGCATCTACTAGGACCTGAGTAAATTTCGAATATAGATTCACCTTAGACTATTCGTATTAGCCAGCTAAAGATTCATTAAATTTCCTAGTGATGTTGGGATCTAAGCTATGGTTCAAAATCTAACTTGAGGGAGCGCATGCAGCTTCCTGCTATCTAGGCCAATGAGTAGGGTGCTACTATAGTCACGACTAGGTAAGAAAGATACCTCGGGTTGCCCTTGCCCTTTTTTATTCATAAAAAAACTTGTTTAATATACAAATCCTTCATATATAGGCATCATTCTTTGTATGGGCGGCTTCCTAGGGGAAGGTTCTCACATTAGATAAATTAAGAAAACGTCGAATTATAATCATGTATTGATATTGTTTGTGCAAGAAAAGTAGGGAGTTTACTAATCATCTACAAATTCATTTTGAGATTATCATGACCTTGTGGAATAAATTCTTTGCGAAGGTTGTGATGCCAAGAAGGGTGATTGGTCTCCCAACTTCATGGAGGGGCTTTCAAGGCACTTTCCAGATTACTAGAATATGAAAGATGTGTTTGGATATGCCCTATAATTTTAGGAGCAGAATGAGAGAAGTTTTAAAAATCGTGAGTGGTCAATAAATAAGTTTAGAATTTAATAATGGCTGATTGATTGTCGAGCTTTTGGGGTCCTATCAAATCTCATGAGCGGTGTGAGAATAATTATGTCTACTCTTCTTATATTCCAAAGTTTTCCAACGCACCACATCGAACATTCCATGCATCCTTCTGGCACTCATTGGCCTTGGCCTTATAGATGCACTCATTGACCTATCTAACATCACACTTGCCATTGGGAGTAGGCTATACCTAAATAACCTTTTATGTTTTCTCCTATGCATTCGTGCTTTCATTCCAACTGCTCTGCTTATATCTCAAACGTGCAGCCCAAACAATAGTACACGTACTGTGAGGATGTACTCTGAGCATTATTCTCCTCTCTGCTACTATATAGTTGGGTGCTTCTGTAGTAGAAGAAAAAACTCATTTATCCCTTCCTTTATGTTTAAGTAATGAACTTCCATTTTTTAAGGTAAATGAGGAAAGACAATAATACGTTGCGCCAAAACCTTTTGTTTATTTGAGAATTTTACATTTTATCCATTCAAGATATCAGTTCTTTGGCGATATGACTACCAAACTATCATAGATGTCATTTTACCCCTAAACAACCACTCTCTCTTGCAATTTGCCCTAAGATCTGACCGTTATGCTTGGGCTATGTCACTTACTTTTCATCCATATAACGGTTAGATCTTAAACAATAGGGTAAATTTCAATTTATGTTTCAAATTGGGAGGCAAAGTGAAAACTTTGGTAGTGTGGTGGTCAAATTGAAGGTACTACATCCACACGAAAGACATCTATGCAAAGCAGCTTGCAAAGATATGCTTGGCCACCATATTCCTTGGGACTGTTTGTTTGGAGAGGACGTCTCTTGATGTTACCTTAATCCACAGGGTCATGCTTTTTGGCAAGTCTTCATGGGGTTCAATTCTTATTTTGCAAACACATTCTTAATATTCTGCCGTACTCACCAACTGGGATGGAATCCAAAAGCAAGGATCCTCCCTACTTGCCGCAGAAGTGGGGAGCGGGGTCTTCCGCGACACTCCTTTTATCATATGCTGAATTGAAAAAATCTTAATTTTCTCTTATAAATGAGCTTCTGCCATGTTATTAGAGCGGTGAAGCAGTGATCATGTTTCTTTCTGCTCTATTGGAGAGATTTTTTTTATAGGGAAAGGGGAGGGAACAGATTTAAGTACTGAAACAAAAACTAGAGAACAACGCAAAGAAAAGGGCATCTAGCTTTCCTCTTTTGCCAAGAGAAATTTAACCACCCTCTTCAATCAAATCCCGCATATAAGAGGAGAGGCTAGACGGACCTACAGAAACACACTCAGGCAGCATTTCTAGCTTAAATTGGATTGATGTCTCAAAATGTTTTTAAAACGTACTTACCCTTGATGGATTTAACCCTATATTCGAAGTACAAGCTAAAGTTGCGTCATCCAAAAACAAATTTAAGTAACTGAGAGCGACTCAGAGGCGTATCCTATCAACAATAGCCTGCACTAGCTTCTCCACCAGCTCAGGTTCATCAATCCACAAGGAACTTTGGCGGCGTAGCAGCTCATTCTTCTCTTTCTTCTTCTCTACCTTTCTTTTTTCTTTCATCCTCCAATTTTCAAGTTTCTCAGTTCTTTCTTTCAACTGCATTTATACCAACCAAAAAATAATAATATAATATAGTAGGTCAGAGAAGGGAAGAAAGAGAACATAACTTCTGTTGGTTTGGACACAAATGAAGTAGGAGATATATTTACAATTCTGCGCCCAACATAACATGCAGAAGACTTGGATTGTCGAGTTCAAGATTATACAGTTCACAAACAAGATGAATGCCTAATGATTAAAATTATCTGTCATGCATACTAGTAAGTACACACGCGCTTTTTTACAGAGGTTGGCATCAAGCTTTTGACCATGTTGTATCAGATTTTCATGATAGGACAAACAGCTGCATTGGCACAGAAACTTCCTACAGTACTCAATAATCTCTTAAATTACTTGAAAGGAACATAGGACCTTCAAAAGGATAAATAACCAAAACTAGTTTATTTTAACCATCAAATTCACATGCTAAACAGGAAAATATCATATGCAAATTTCTGATTTCCACACAAATTTCTGATTTCCACAGATAATGCAGCTAGCTAAAGTTCTCTCTCTCTCTCTCTCTCTCTCTCTCTCTCTCTCTCTCTATATATATATATATATATATGTTTATATTCTGCAATATGCATTGAAGGTGAAGGTGCTACCTACCTTAGATGGAAAAGCAGGATGGTAGTAGAAGCCAGGCCAGATACAGTCCACCTTATTGGGTTTGATGGGGAGCCTAGTCTGTGGCTAAAGCCTAGACATTCACTTTATGGAACAAGGTCATCTCTTGCAAAGGTTTTCAAGCTGGGCTAAATGATATTCAAAGTTTTTTTTTTTTTTTTGGGGTGGGGGGGAAATCCTATTCACAGCAACCTCAAAAAGGGGTTTCAAGCCAGAATTGTAGGGGTGAGAATTTGAACCAGAAAACCAGCCTAAACCGGTTATAAAATATATATAATTTTTATATATAATATATAATTATATATGAAATAATTTTATATTATAATTTATAACATACAATTTTAATCTTAAATATGAATATTTGTTTGATCATATGTTATTAATATAAAATATATATTAATTACATTTTATGGCCTAATAAAATATGCATAACGTATAGCATTAGTATCACTAATATATATTATATATATATACTATATGTTTTTTGATAGGTAAAAGAGGAGAGTATAAATATATATACTATATGTAGTAGTAACACTATAATAGTATAATATATAGTATTAGTATATATTAATATAATTGTTTTTGATAAATTAGTATATATTAATATATTATAAGAGTTATAGCATAATATATGTATAATAGTATAGTTAACTTAATATATTAGTATTAATATCACTATATCACTATATAATATATATATATATATACTATGGTAGTAGTAACACTAAATAGAATAATATATAGTATTAATATATATTAGTATATTATAAGAGTTATAGCATAATATATGTATAATAGTATAGTTAACTTAATATGTTAGTATTAAAACTGGAAAACTGGGCTGAAACAAGTAAAACCGGAATTATTGGTTTAGGAGGGTAACCGGTTTGAGATCGGTTTTTGAAAATGCAAAACCGGTATATACCAGTTCAGTCCCAAAATTTGTACAAAACGGGACCGAACCGAACCCGTTACACCCCTACAGAATTGTAATAGTTCCTGGATGCATTGCCACTTTTCAGCTGGTTGGCGATCAAGAAAAAAGGATGTGCCTGGTTGGTCAAAAGCTCCACTCACAAGGTGTGAAACCACAATACTTCAGTTCAGACACTCTCTCTCCCTCGATCTTTGTGGTGCCTGATACAGGGATTTTGGAGGTGATAACTGGGCATTGAGAGACTGATGTTTCCGCTGGTTTGGGAAGGGGGGGCCCGGAGTCAGGGGAACCCCATGAGTGGGAACAGATTCAGGAAACTGATCAGTGGTGTCAGAGGGGAAGGGGAGATTTCTTTGGGCATGAGACCTGAGTTCTTTTTTGAGAAAGAAGGTGGTGGCAGGAGGGGAGGAGCGCTAACTCAAGCAAGAAGAGTGAATTGCCCCTAGTGATTGGATGTGATCAAAATATGAATGCAGGGTCCAATTTGTATGCTGGCAAGCCTTCCAAGGAGGAACTTTTATGCTGTCAGCTATTGAATTTCTGTCTTCCAAAGAACAGGACCAGCCTGAAGGGAGGGATGGAAACATCAGCCTGGGTTATGCATTCTGCAGAACTTCTTTAGACATTTTGTGTTGATATCATGGGAAGGGCTAGAGGAATTCATGGCACTGCTTGCCACTACTGAAGCTAGCCATTGCCTAAATAGAACGGATCATATTCTCAATGCAAATAATAATGGCACTCAGCTAATAAAGGCAGCAAATAACTAAAATGATTAACTTAGTACCATTAATTACGACTCAAGCTCTCTTATCAAGAAAAAAGCATAACTCAAGGGGGTAAAGGGCACTTAAACTTTGAAAACGTGCTTACAAGCAGCAAGATTAGCGGATACAGTTTGCTCCCCAATTCCATGTGGAGGTGAGGGTGCCCGAAAGCTGAAGACTTTTAATAAGGCACTTCTTGGGAAATGGTTGTGCTATTACCATCAAGAAGGGGAGTAATTATGGAGAGCTCCAAATATGGGAGTGGTTGGGGGGAATTCAGTGTACTTGGCCACTCCTACTGATATTAATAAATTCTAACTTGTTAAAAAAAGAATTCTCCAAATTCAATTTTCTAATTTTCCTATGTTTCCTTCGCCCTCCAATTTAATCGCAGAAAAGAAAGAAAAATTGCATCTCCAGTAATGTCTTTTGATTAGCAAACAAAATTTTATTGATGACAAGGATAGGCAATAGCCCAAGTAGACGGGGCTTACACAACAGCATCACCTAGTATCTTCAGTAGTAATTTAAAGGGCCTTTCCCTACTTTCCAACATTTCTTTAGTTAAAGTTTCTCTACTTTCCCTTTGTCTCTCCAGATTTAATAAATGAAAAAGAAGTGACTTCAACTAATCCAAACAGCTGTTAAAGTTTCCGTTTTGTTTTGGCCCAGTTAATGAAAAAACTAGAAATTCAACTATTCCGATTGTTTTTCCACATTGTCACAGCAACCAAACAGGAACCATAAGAAATTTAAATCTATACATATAAATTAGGCCCTCGCATCGAAAAATAACATTCCCCAAGAAACCAAATAGAAACCATAAGAAATTTAAAAAGAAGGGGGGAGAGAGAAGACGTACAAGTGTTTGGCGGAACTCTTCGAGGGCGGCCTTGCGCTCCTGGGCTCGGAGCTTGGCGGCCTCGGCCTTGAGCTTTTTCTTTTCCTCAATGGCGAGCCTAAGCGCTTCTCTGTGGGCCTCGTCCTTGCGCTGCTGCTCGAGGCGCATGAGCTCAACCTCGTGAATATACTCCTTGCGGATCAGTTTGACCTGCTTGGCGTAGTCGCGGCGGAGCAGAGCGAGCCTGCGCTCGGCATCCTTGGGGTCCTTGGGAGGGTCGGAGTGCCACCAGCTGCCAACGAAGTCATTGGGCTGCAGGAACTCGTGGGTGTGTTGGTTGTTGTTGCGGTGGGAGGGCGGGTTGGAAGTAGTGGAGAAGTTGCGGAGGAGATGTCTGGAGACTTGGCTGCTTGTACGGCGGAGGGTGCCACAAATGGCCATTGGGGCTTGGCTTCTCGTGTACAGAGCCACAGAGCGTGTGGTTAAATGTGGGGTTGGATCAGTTATTAATCCACTGGAGTCGAGGTTTTGAACATGTTTGGGCTTCGTCGATTCGGGCTTTCACGTATTTTTTTACCCCCAAGAAAATACTGTTTATTTTCATTTTAATTATTATATATGTTCATGCCAACAGTTTGATGGTATATGATTTAATTTTTTAAGTAAAAAATATAAATTTAAAACTCCACTCCTTATATTAAAAAAAATAATTATCTGTTCATTTAATTTGGTATCATATAATAAGTAAAAAGAATTTTTTTAAAAAAAGGTAAAAAGAGAATAATCAGAATGTGATATTGTAAACTTGAAAAATGATATTTATAGATTTAGAAATCTACATAAAAAAATAATATAAAATTGAGATCCACATGAAAAAATTATTTTTTTTAAAGTAATGCTACGTATAGTCGTGAAATGTGCGTCGTGCAGTTACTTTGAAAAAGAATAGAATCTATTATTAAAAAATTAAATTTTTTTTTATGTGAATTTCGTATTTATTTACTTTTTTCAAAATAATTACACGGCGCTTGCATACTCACTATTACAAGTATCATTCATCTTTTTTTAATAATGAATCTTAGATTTTTAGAGGGAGTGTGTGAGATTGCACATCCATGATACACTTTTTTTCAGTATGTCCATTACCTAATTGTTTTGCACACCTTTGAGTCGTTGAACTAGTTGTTATTCTTATATTGGCGAGTCTTAGACATTTCTCCCTTTTAAATTTTATAATCCAAATCAAATCATAATAGGTAGACAATGTGTAATCTAAATGACTTTAAATAGAATTATTATTTTATTAAATATCTTATATTTGAAGGCTTTACAATGCTGATGTGGAGGGATGCGTGGCATTGTTTGTTTACTTCAAACCTAATGGATTGGGCCTTAATTGGCCCGTTTGTCTTTTTGGGTCCAGCCCTCCTGGTTGGTCCTGAATCAGTGTATACGGTGGCTCATCAACGTACAGGATGCTACGATAATCTCACCAGACACCGTCTACAACTGAACAAGCGGACAGTCCTACCCTTAGTTTGTTCATCAGAGAACAAGATTAAACCACCTAAGAAATATATATATATAATTAAAAAAAAATGGAAATAGAAAGATTGATCAAATCACCAATGACGTATTCTAACAAAAGATCGATCAATTAGAAAATCTTTCAAGCTAAAAGCAACAAACAACTTCTATACGTTTTATTACCGGAATTATTTTCTCATGTCTAAATTGAAGGATGAAAGTAAACAACATAAACGTATACACTGTTGCCTGTGACAAATTTTCCTCTATGAACACTGAACAATTTATTTGTTAGGACCCTTCATTTCACAGGACCCCATTGATTTCGGCAAAGGCAACCATTTTGAAGAAATTCCACCTGGGAGCTCCTCCAAATCCTATACTCATGCTTTCTTTTGCAACACCAAAAGAGTGTTTATGCACTTGCAACTGGACTGGTCCAGTTTTGAAGTGACACGGCTATACCTTTCCTCGGCGTCGAAAGAAATATTCCGCATACTAAAACCTGTAATTTCAGTCAGTCTCTGTGAAGGCAGTCGTAGTTAGGCTAGAGACTTTGATTGAATTTTCGCAGACAGCACAGATAAAATGGAGTGCACCTTAGGAAACAATGGAGAAATCATTTTGCTGCCTTGGCATCATAACAACCAACTGTAGCTTGCCTGACTGACATAATTTTACCGGATTTTTGTATACGGAAACCCTGGCAGCATTATTACTTAATAAAACATGTGCAATGCTGAATGATTCACCTCTATCCACCGCAAATTGCCACTCTCTTGTTGATATATTGAACCAGTCTTTTTTACGGGATTTAGTTGCTTTAACTTCAATGTACTCTCTGCAATTCTCCTCCCCTACGACAATGTCATAGGGCAACCCGGTTTCACTATCTTCGTTAACCCATTTCACAACTGTGTTACCAGCTTTCCCAATAATGTATTTGAAAGCGACTAGCTCACCCAGTCTCCCCGTACGTGCAGCTTGCGTTGCATTGGGTGTGCCAGTTCTAAGTTGGTCTCTCTTGTGAAAATTGGATGAATCCAACTCAGGGTCATCAGCTGTAGTATCAAAATCAGTAGGATCAAATTCAACTTTCATACCAGAATCAGTCTGGTTGCAAGCTTGGTCAGACTGATCTTCCAAATTGTTATCTGACAAAATTAAAGCTGTTGAAGCTGTGGCTGAATCATCTTCAATGATCCAATCATCATCGATTGAGATAGGAACAGCATTATCAGTTCGCATGACTCTGCCTTCAGAATCATCCTCGTCTTTCTTTTGTGGGCCGCAACCATGCTGTGCACTTGTTGCCTGTGTCCTAAAACCATTTGCACGAGCATAACTAAAACCCGGTGCAGTTTTCCAATCCACAGGCGGCCAGTTTGGGTTATTTTCTGCTTTCCTTTTGGACCTTGGATAACTTTGCTCTTCCATTTTTTCTGAGTCAAAACTTGTCTGGAGTGAATCATCATTCTTTGTTAAAGAAGGCACAGATGAGAGGCACCACAAAGATTCCTCATCAGGAAGCTTTGGCACCTTTTGGCTATTCAAGATGAAAAACTGTGTCTGCTCCTCAGTGGAACCTGATTCAGCCATGGTCGTGATCATGTGAAGGAAATTTGCCAAGTGCAAATCAGGAGTTCCATTAAATAACAAACGAGACAGCTCTGTAAATATGGCATGAGAATCGGAATCTCGGGTTGTGTACAAAATGTTATCCTACAAAAATCATATAAATATGGATGCAATTAAAAAAGTATGCATACAATATATTACTATTCAAAATCATGCCACATATCATGCAAAGATTCTTTTTTTTTTTTAATAATTTGGGGGTATTGTATTGACACTGGATGTTCAAGAACAAAGTTCTGACCAATCTCGGCGGTGTACAGGCCATTGGCAAGAAGTTTCCCGCAAGTTCACCGCGGGTAATTCAAGGGGAAAGTTCTTCCAATCAGACGGCCCTAGAAATTGTTTGCACACACAAGAGGATTCAAACCTTAGACCTGGAGGGAGCATACCACCAAGACCAATACGTTTACCACTTGAGCCAACCCCTAGGGGTTGGAAAGATTGTCTTTTTAAACCTCAGAACATTAACAAAAAACAGCTGGTCTAAATACGGACCTGCAGAAGACAGCCACATTCAATTCGCTTCTTCGATGTACCAAACCCACTCTTTATAGCATTCCTGTAGTACAGCTTTTCAACAACAACAACTTGTAAATGATTAAGAAAATTGAATCCAGATTGTTTGAGTTGAATATATTTATCCGGGTGTACGCTACAGAAGTAGCGCTGAGCATAAGGAAGAGCCCAGTCCACCAATGAAGCTTTGAAACTAGAGTCTGCCAGACCATAATATATTGCTTCACGAGTTACAACCTGCACATAAATGCAACAATGCGGAAAGGAAAATTAAAATCACATTATATAGCCCATTCTTCGGTTGACTGACTTTTTTTTCCTCTCCTCTCCAGACTGACAATATAGGGCACTCTATTTTCTTAAAACAACAGAATCTAACACCGTATGATGTCAACTCTCACTCAGAATTAAATATCTTAAGTCTGATTTATGGCGAAAGTTAATCCGAGAGGACAGTTAGTAAAGACTACATCACGTGATATTCAGCTTTTCCTTAGTACGGAAAGGAAATGAAAAAGTGTCAGAATCAAAGTAAAAGGCAACTATATCATTCTCTATTACACCCTAGTTAGGTATTTCTCATGTATACATCCTGTGTACTTGGGCTATGCCTCCTTTTCTTATGGAAAAAATTCTAGATTACCTATAAAAAGAAAATCATTCTCTATTACTACCCCAAGCATATGACTGCATTTTCCTTAAGAAAATATGAAGTCATCAGAGCTGTAATTGTTCCAGTCTAGGTCATTCCCTTTCTCGGGATATGCTTAGGCAGAAGCCATATCTTAAGCGGAGTTCTGTTAACTTACAATAAACAAAGTCCTAAATTTATTAAAAAGGATTTTTAAACAAGTTGAATTTAAAAATAAAAATAAAAATAAGATGGATTGATAAATTATTAGAAAAAAGTGTATGGGGTTTAATAGACCATAATGGAAACATTAAGGAACTGAGCATGGAGAATAAATCCAAAATAGTTCAAAGGGCTATAAATGACTTAGGAAGTGTTAAGAAAGCTGCAAGTACAATCATTGTTTCTTCCAAAAATTCCAGGAATACATTTAAATGACGTAGGAAGTGTTAAGAAAGCTGTAAGTACAATCATTGAAGTGTTAACTGAGAGAGAGAGAGAGAGAGAGAGAGAGAGAGAGAGAGAGAGAAAGATCACCTCTGAGAGAGCTGGAATCCCCAAGGCTTGCATGAGGACAGAAACTTTTGCCTGAAGTATCTGTTTTTCAACCTCATTGAGTTTGCCAAAGTACAGAAAATCAATGTTATCAACATTCTTAAATTGCTCCCATAACTTGCTATCATCACACCAGCACACAAGGCCAAAAGAAGGATGCAGGGAAACCCACTTATCTTGTTCAGTTGGAAGCACCGTTAATTCCAATTTCAAAAGACATTCTTTCAAGTAAATGACATCTTCCGGAGTTAGGATTCCAGTTTGCAATCCATCACTCCACTTGAGAAAAACTTGAAAAACCTGTGATATGAAAGGAACATTTAGGTTGGACAGGAACTAACAGTTATCAAAGGCAAAGTTTTGCTTACAAAGCTGGTCACTTACTGCATTAGCTGATAGTGAAGGCAAAGAAATAGCAGATAAGTGCATCAAAATCTGTATGTAGCTACGGAGAGGAGGGGTCTCATGTACTCCGCAGCCGTCAATAAAAAAGTCACGAAGTCCTGGATAAGTACTGCTCAGCGTCTTGTTCAAGGGGTGATGAGTAACTTCTGTCAAACTGCAATGAGGGATTTCCTCCATTTGATCCAGAGAACCAGTTGAATCATGCCAACATACTTCTTCAGGAGATAAAAATATACCAGGTAACACATCCTCAAGATTAGAGCCGGAGGTATATGGAACAAATATAAAAGGTCCTTGATGCAACGCCTCTTTAATTTTCTGCTTTGAAGTAGCCATTTCATTCCAAATGAATGTGTACAATTTTGACATTTGTGATATGCTGGCATGAAAAGAATGTCGGTTCCCATTTAGATGAGCAGGTTTGCTTACCCAGAGAGGGGGAAAAAAAAAAGGAAAAGGGGTGATGGGGATGGGATTCATCGAAAAACATTCCATGGAACCATCAATAGGAAAAGCACAAGGTGAAAAGAACAAAAGGATCGCATGCAGGGCAAATGCCATGACAAATCAAAACAAACGTCCAAATTGATACAAGTTCTTATTCAATCAACCACGTAAAATGTACACTACGTCATTTCAGACTCAAAATGCAGGTTTAAACAGCAAGGCTACTTACCCCAGATGATAGACAGTGGTAAAGTAATTTACAGATATCGGTCTAGAGGTTAAACTAGTTGGCTAAGAGAGATAGTCTCTCCGAATTCTAGTCTCGACAGATGATAAAGGGATAGCAGACGTAACACAGCCATGCCACAATGCTGAGGAAGTATATGTAAAAAGCATATATAGGAAACAAGAGTTCCATGGGTAGAAAAGATATCATTGCCACAGGTGGGAAAAGAAAGGAGAAAAAAATAGATGAAACAACTAATACAAGTCTACAGCAAGTAGTACCACAAGAAATCTTGAAAAGCAACCAATATTCATATTCTGAATAACAAAATGTCATTCTCGTGATAAAACAAAAGAAAGTATTGAAAAAGTGGAAAGAATATGTGTAAGAAACATAATCCATTGACAGAGCAGGGAAAAAAGATTTGGGAATAGATTTCATAAGAAACTGAAAGATCCATTTCAAAGAAAAAAACAGACAACGCTACCTATCAAAAAAAGAAAAAGAAAATAGAAAATGGAGTAACAGAATGATTAGTGTGTAATGTCAAGTGCACACAGCCCATAATCGATAATTACGTAATATCGCATGGTTAAAGCACTGATAGACAATACTGGGCAAGACCTATATAGGTCCAATATTCATCTAGAAGTGGGATTGATACACCAATAACATGCCACAACAGAACATAAACACAAGATGTTGATCAACTTTACAAATGTTGCTCTTACTAACAAAAGAAATAGTAGGACAACATAAGGGAATTTTTATGTGAAAAAGAGGGAACACTAGAAAATACTTATGAAGAGTTCAATCAAAAATAAAGAATAAAAGATAAAATCCCATGAAGTAAAAAATGCGAGCACACAACGAACAGGAAAGAACAGTTAATAACAACAAATATCAAATATCAGATTATGAGATAATAAACATCAAATATCAAATTGTAAGATGCAAAAATACCTGGCCTTAAAAGGTGTCTTGGATCTTCTCCATACTTTTAGAATTTCCAAAACATCATCCAATATAACTTTAATCTTAAACCCAATATTGCTAACTAGGTTTCCACTTCTCACCTGTTTCAGTAAGAAAAACAAAAGCATAATAAAGAAATTGCAGAAATTTAAGTCATCCAAGTCCTCCAAGTATACAGGGAGATGCAGCAGTTTCAAGTGATAACTACATTTGTAAGTATAATTTACTAACTTTCTATACATTCATTCTAGGCACTATCTAATTTATTAGATTGCCCAATATCTCCAACATGTAGCACTAGAATGGAAAAATTGAACTCAAAATGGTAAGGACTCTGTTTGTGATGCATGTTGGTCACCCAGCCTACTCAAGATGTCAGTTGCCATTGAGAAACAGATGATAGAAGTCCTCTCTAGATGTTATCAATGACTAGCACCTAAGATGAGCCAATAACCACATCCAAATCTTTGCAAGTTCTGAAAGAGAAGAATTCTTTTGCACATTCATAATAAAACGATGACCTGGGCATGTAAGGTAAGAGTCTAAAACTGAGTATCTTCCAGGTTCTAATAAGCAGTTACTAAGGTCTGCATTTGAACATATGTGGCTTAAAACTGACGGTTTTGTAGATAGGGTCAGACTATGGTGGACTTCTTACAGTGTCCACGGCTCCCCAAGTTTTCATCATGGCAAAGAAGTTGAAAGCACTGAAACAGGATCAGAAGCAATGGAATGAACAAGTTTTTGGCAATGTGCTTCAACAGAGGCGCGATCTTGTGGAGGAGTTACAGGACCGGGAAGGTGAGGAGGAGGTCAGAATTCTTTCTAAAACTGAAGAAACTCACAAAAGTTTGGTAGTAGCAGAGCTTGAAAGAGTAACTTCGATAGAGGATATTTCATGGAGACAGAAATCAAGGGCGCTCTGGCTTAAGGAGGGGATAAGTGCACGAAATTCTTCCATAGGATGGCTAATTCCCATAGGAGGAACAATGCTATTGATACACTGATGGTAGATGGGGGCAGTTTCTTCGGATCAGATGGTCATCAACAACCACATTGAACAACTATTATCAACAACTCCTACCGGAAGAGCACAATTGGTGACCGAAAGTGGATGGTTTGTCTTTTTCAACATTAGACCAACGGAGTGCAAGAAGGCTAGAGAGGCCATTTGCAGAAGAGGAAGTGCATAGGATAGTCAGAGGTATGGCAAGTGATAAGGCTCCCGGTCTGGATGGCTTTACTTTGGGCTTCTTTCAAGCTTGTTGGGAGGTGGTCAAGGAAGATCTTATGCAAGTCTTTCATGAATTTCATTATGATGCTAGATTTGAAAAGAGTATAAATGCCACCTTCTTAGCCCTCATCCCCAAAAAGGTGGGGTCTTAGGATGTGAGAGACTATCGCCCCATTAGTCTTGTGAATGGGGTGTATAAGGTTCTGTCCAAAGTGCTTGCAAATAGATTGAGCTCGGTGGTGGAAAAACTAATCTCGAAGCCACAAAATGCATTTGTCAAAGGTGGACAAATCCTTGATTCAGTACTTATTGCAAGTGAAGTTTTGAATGGTCAACTGAAGTCTAGAGAACCCGGGTTACTTTGTAAGCTAGCACGGAGAAAGCTTATGACCATGTCAACTAGCAGTTCTTACTTTACTTACTTGACAGGTGTGGTTTTGGGCGGAAACGGCAGAAATGGATAGAATTTTGCATCTCTTCAGTTCGCTTCTGTGTCTTGGTAAATGGTTCACCGATGGATTTCTTCAACTCCTCTCGTGGGTTGAGGCAAGGAGATCCGCTTTCTCCTCTTCTTTTTTATTTGTCACGGAAGCTCTCAGTAAAATGATTGAGGGTCTGGTGGACGAGGGGCTACTCTATGGATTTCGGTGGGGAATGGCGAGCTCAACATTTCGCACCTGCTATTTGCTTATGACACTCTCATCTTTTGTGGAGCACAACTTGGACAAGTTAAAGCCTTAAAGGCACTACTCCTTTGTTTTGCAGCTACTTCAAGCCTGAGTATCAACCTTGCAAAGTCCGAATTAGTGGCCAGTGGGAGCTGTCCATGAAGCGGAGAATTTGGCTACAATCTTGGGGTGCAAGATATCTTCACTAACTATGAAGTATCTTGGCTTACCTTTGGGTGCCTCCTTTAAATCTGAAAGGATTTGGAATGACGTGATCGAAAAGGTGGAGCGCAGATTGGCTGCTTGGAAGAGGCTATACTTGTCGAAAGGCAGTAGGTTGACTTTGATTAAAAGCACTCTTTTAAACTGACCCACCTATTTTTTGTTTTTGTTCCCGCTTCCCACAAAGGTGGCTAACAACATTGAGAAGTTACAAATGGATTTCTTATAGAGTGGATTGGGGGAAGAGTTCAAATTCCACTTGGTTAATTGGTCAACAGTTTGTAACCCAATTTATGGGAGAGGTTTGGGGATTCTCCATTGGACGAAATTCAATCAAGCCCTATTAGGTAAATGGTTGTGGAGGTACCAACACGAAAGGGAGGCCTTATGGAAGTCAGTTATTGATTCACATTTTGGGGAGGTTTGGGGAGGATGGTGCTTGAATGAGGTACGAGGTACGCATGGGGTGGGGTTGTGGAAATACATTAGGAGTCTTTCGGAGTCCTTTCGAGGACATGAACATTTTGTGTGGGCGATAGCTCTCGTGTCAATTTTTTGTATGAAAAATGGTGCAGTAACCATTGCCTATGAGACAACTTCCCCGCTCTCTTTGAGCTTGTTAGAGATAAGGATGCTGCGATTACCGATCTTTTGGCCTTTCCAAATAGTTCCCCTCAATGCAATGTTGATTTTAATAGGGCAGCCTAGATTGGGAATTGGAGTTTGTTACGGAGTTTTTTGCGGCATTGTATTCCGTAAGTATTTCAGGGGGCACCGGAGACGAGATGCATTGGAGCCATTCCAAGAAAGGTGTTTTCTCTATTAGCTCATTTTATCAAGCGCTAACGAGCCCTATAAGGACTATGTTCCCGTGAAAGAGCATATGGCAGACGAAAGCTTCTTCAAAAGCAGCTTTTTTTGTATCGACAGCATCCTTGGATAAGATCCTTAATGCAGATAATCTGAGGAAACGACGGGTAACTGTACTGGATTGGTGTTGTATGTGTAAGAAGCATGGGGAATCAGTAGATCATCTGCTTTTACACTGTGCGGTGGCCAGGTTTTTGTGGGATGATTTTTTCTCAAGAATCGGTTTGTCTTGGGTCATGCCACTTAGATTGATAGATTTCCTAGCAAACTGGAGAGGACTTCATGGCAACTCACAAGTAGTGGCAATTTGGAGAATGGTCCCAAGATGTATGTGTTGGTGTATTTGGAGAGAGAGAAATGCCAGAAACTTCGAAGACCAAGAGAGAACTATGGATGAGCTAAAAGCTTTCTTTTTTAAGTCATTGTTATTAAGGGCGGGAGCCATAGTTTGTAACGAGTGAAGGATCCATCACCTTCTTCTTTCTATTGTAACCTCTAGTTAGGTGTTCCTCATGTATACTTCATGTGTACCTGAGTTTTGTCTATTTCTATGAATATAACTTCTTGATTACCTATCAAAAAAATATTTGTTTTATGTAGGTGTGTCGCAACAAAATCTCTCTCTCTCTCTCTCTCTCTCTCTCTCTCTCTCTCTCTCTCTCCTTTTTCTGAGAACTTGCAACAAAATCTCAAATACACAAATATAAACTCTCAAACCGCCCCCCCACACACCCCCAAAAAAAAAAAAAAAACATACACACTCACAGAAACAAAGGTTGCTACAAAGAGAGAGCCTTTCAAACAGAGCAGATAGCTCTTAGTTTAGGATCTCTCTCACTCTTGCATTGCATTGCCAGAGCATTTCCCATCAAACAAGCAAGGGCATAAAACTCAACCCATCGATTGATAAATTTGGACTTCATTTGTTCAATAATTCTTGGTTTTATGAAATATAAAAAAGATTGTACTTCTCATTAAAAGGAAAAAAAAAAAAAGAAATAAAGGTTAAATTATCACAGATTGACTTTAGGTTATATTTACATCTATTTCTCTTACAAAATTACATTTGACAAAAGCATGTCTAATGCAATCCAATTAAAAAACCAACTCATAGGCCATCTCTGAAACAAAGTAGAATCCTCACGAGTCTAGAAGCGTGTAAATATAAGGCATCTTTTGCGATATTTTATGAATAACAAAAAGAATCTGTAAAGAGTAACTACATGAATTAGATAGACTCCCATTAAGAACAAAGCAGAATTTAAAAAAAAAATTAAATTATAAGAGCAAAAAAGCATCCAGTGTGTATCATACCAACCTTTGGAACAGCATATGGAGCATATGCACCCAAAATCATACGTACTGCATCACAATCATAAAATAAATCTTTGGGATAGTGAAGCTCATTATCCATGCTAGATACTATCCACTGGACATCACAAATGCTGCTCAAAAGAGAAGACTTGAAGGGTTTACTATCTCCACCAGATTTCGGACTGCAGTAACCTGTAACTTTGTCGCTAAAATAACCATCCCATAGTGTATCAAGAACCTCCAACAAAAAAATACAACTTTGCTGCAAGCCACTTTTGGACAACATAGCTATTAAATGGACCAATTCATGAGATTCCCAGTCTTTAACAATTGATTCAGGGGAAATCAGATCTCTTTCGCACATTATATTCTTAAAAATGGTTGGAGATATGTCAGCAATGGTCTTATCAACTTCAAGTATTTGCACAAAATCCATGACACCTATTTCCTGGAAAAATGCCCTCCATTTCATCAGCCCAAAAGTGAGAGATTCAGTGACCGGATGCCTCAAATAGGAAGGGTCAACCTCGAGCCATTTCATATCTACAACATTGGCCAACTTATTTACATCGACTGGATTTCCATATTCTTTACTAAAATGAATTGATACCTCTAAAGGTTGTTTAAAGCCATCATTTGTTAGAACAAAAGCGTTATTTCGTAATTCAGAGACTAAGTACTCCCTTTCAACACGACAATCGGGGCAACTAGACTGCAGGTGGATCATAACAAAACAAAGATACTCTGTCATCAAATTTTTGTCCCTATTTGTAACTCGGGCATCTGATACAGCTGGCAAGATATGCACCTTCACAATTTCATGAGCAGACAACCGCTGGACACCAATCCTATGAAACATCTTGATAAGGTTGTCCACCAAATTCATGTTCATGCATGACATATCAGAGGTACCAGAAGTTGATGTAGAAAGGAGGGCATGACTGACAGTCCGGAGTTTAGCAAATAAATTTGGGAAAGCTTCAAGACCTTGCACACCATCAAAACCAGTGCTTATTGCATCAGTGGGTAACCAGATTGTACCTTCATCGACAGAGCTGTATGTACCATCCGAAAGGGGAATAAACTTTATTTTTCGAAGGTTTTCTATTAGGTCTGTTTCTGTATCAGAGTTCAACAGAATTTTTCCAGAAGAATGGAATGTCATTATATAAAGTTCATTTAGCCAAGAAGACAACCAACTCAGGCCCATTGAATTGATGCCATTTTCCACATGACTTAAACGGGATATAAATTGTAGTAGAATTGAGGGTCCATACTCCTGAATACCCAGTGCCCTTGCTAATGAATCAGACATTTTTATATTTCTATTCAAGAATCCAAGGCCAAGATGACCACTAAGCAAACTATCAGGAAGAAGAATAGAAGCTCTTTCATTCCAACCTCTTAGAACCTTGCATGGAGGAACCCATCTGTCATTGCCTCCCTCCAAAAGTAAGCAGTTTGACATACGTAATTTAGAAATAATCAACCGGGGAAGACTAGTAAAGAAACCATGAACTTCCCCAACAAGTGGAACAAAGCCCAAAAAAGCTGACACAGCTTTTCCTGGATTCTCTCTAAAACAAGGAAGAGCACAAAAGGATCTCTCTGCACCAACAAACAAACCTGGAAACTCGGACAATAACCATTGGTTCCAGGAACTATCTCCATCCACTTCCTCTCTAGATGAAGGAAGGACAAAATCACCTTGTATAATAAATTTCAGACCATATGTTCTTAAAGGAAGAAATGCAAAAACAGGCTGTTGTTCAAGAAGTGGAGCATAATCCCCATCATTTGGTTCCTGCAATGTAAATGCTATTGAGATTTCTGTTGTTTTCACATCAGGACGAATGACATCTGCTCGCAACTTCTGAGATGCTAGAAACCATGTCATTTTCTCCTTTCCATGCAAAACCCTAACAATGCCATCCCCCATGATTTCTTTTCTCATAACTATGAGTGAATTGTTGAACAAGTTTCTAAACTTAATACACTTAAGCCGGTGAAGAAAGAGCAGCAAAGATGGGTGAAGATCTGAGAACATAGTCATAATGCTGTTCATGACAGTTCCATCTGATAATCTCGCTCTAAAGGGAAGTACAATGCAAGTGTTCCAGATTTTAGGATCCAAATGACCAGCATCACAAGATGCCAGCCTACTAAACATGTCTATATCACATGGAGGTACTATTGTTGGCAAAACAAAACCAATCTGGCCCTCACTTATGTCAAATTTGACATGAAATCCATTAGAATGAATCTCCGGAGCATCAGTTACCTGCAGAAAGACCAGCCACATTCAAAAAGCTTACTTCATATGGAGCGTAACCACTATTTTAACAAACCAAAAACAATACCCTACCAAATAAAATTATATTCATGCATATGGAGTACAGAATTAAAACCGCATGAAAATATTTAATTCTTTAAGTTGAATACAACCGAACAACCTTGCATGGACCACCCAAGCACCACAATAAAGCAGTGGAGTGCATGTGAAAGATGATCATAGTCAACAGAGTGATTGATTATATTGGAGATGAGCCTCAAAACCATATTAAACCATTTGCTTCGGAAACCATAACACTAGATTAAATAATCTGCTTCAGAATTTATTGCAATTCATATCATTCACTCCTGGAGCTACAAAAGCATGAGTCAGACCCATATTAAATACCATTTTAATAAACCTCGGTCAACCCAACAGCCACAATAAAGCTTAGGGGTGCAAGCAAAATTGAAAATCAAAATATGTATCTTTTTTTAATAAGATATTTTAATTATTTGATAAAAAAGCGCTACAAAGTACATGGTAGATACACCTAGCTAGAAAGAGTACAATAATCAAGAATATCCAAAAATCTAAATCAGGAAGAACATAAGTATGCTGCCATACAACCATCAAGAGCCCTAAGGTTGAAGGAGGGGGACAAATGTACCAACTTCTTTCATCAGGTGGCTAAGTCGCAAAGGAGGAACAACGCCATAGAGACATTGGTGGTGGATGGGGTGGCTTGTAACGCCCCAATGGAAGACTCAAACCACATTGCTTATACTCCAAAAAGACTAGTCAATGATACAATTGGAGCTTCATTGGAACCTTATAAAGAGCAAGAACTTCTCCTTCCCAAGCAATGTGGGATTTCATACACCACCTACCTTCAATCTTATCATATAGGGGTATCACAATCTTTTTTTTTTTGATAAGTACGACTTATAGGGGTATCACAATCTACCCCCCTTAAATTCCTGACGTGAGGATTTCATACACCATCTACCTTCAATCTTATCATATAGAGGTATCACAATCTACCCCCCTTAAATTCCAGACGTTAGGCCTGTTTGTTGTAGGTGACACGGCTTAAGTCCCACATTTCTGGTTGGGATAGGCTCTGATACCATTTATAATGCCCCAGTGGAAAGCCCAAACCACATTGCCTATACTCCAAAATGACTAGTCAATGATACAATTGGTGCCCCATTGGAACCTTATAAAGAGCAAGAACTTCTCCTTCCCAAGCAATGTGGGATCCAATACACCACCTACCTTCAATCTTATCATATAGGGGTATCACATGGCTCTCTCTAACCAATCCAAGGTAATGGATCACATTGTTAACTACTATTAGAATTTGCTTTCGGAACAATTTTCTTGGGGACCAAGCTTAGATGGACTTACTTTTGACCCTATCAATTATCAACTCACAAAAAGAATGATGGCTCGAAAGGCCTTTTGAAGAGATGGAGATCCAAAAAGTGTTAAAAAGCATGGCGGGCGATAAAGCTCCAAGTCTAAATGGCTTCAGTATGGCATTCCTTCAGATTTGTTGGGAAGTGGTCAAGGGTGATATCCTGGGGGTTTTCCAAGAATTCCATGAAAATGGAAGGTTAGAAAAAGCCTCAATGCAACCTTCATTGGTCTTATTCCAAAAAAAGGGGTGTGGTTGAGGTTAAAGATTATCACCAATTAGTTTGGTTAGTGGGATGTACAAAATCATATCAGAAGTCTTCGCGAATAGGTTAAGCATGGTGGTGGAGAAATTAATATATGCTTGAGGGATGCAGTTTTGGGGTGGAATGGTGCTCATGGATCAAGTATTGCATCTCTACTACACGCTTGTCTATCTTGATTAACGGCACACCAAGAGGTTTCTTTCAAAGCTCATAGAAATTGAGACAATGTGATCCCTATCTCCATTACTATTTGTTTTTGTAATGGAGGTATTTAGCAATGATCTTAGATGTTGTGGAGGGTGGTTTTTTATCCGACTTCTCAGCAGGGGAGGCAAATACTGGCTCTCTCAATATATCTCATCTCTTATTCGTCAACACAATACCCTGATATTTAGTGAGGTCAGGCATGTACATATTTGTACCTTAAGGGCTCTTCTTCTATGCTTTGAAGTCGTTTCTGGATTGAAGGTGAACTTGGGCAAATTAGACGTAGTTCGGGTAGGACAAGTGCATAATGTGGAAATTATGGCTTCTATCCTAGGATGTAAGATATCTCATCTGCCAATTTATGATGCCCTAGAAAAAAAAGAGCGGAAACTTGCTAGTTGGAAGAGGATGTACTTCAAAGGTGGTAGTCACACGTATCAAAAGTACCCTCACCAACTGACCGACCTACTTCCTCTCATTATTTCCACTTCCATCCAAGGTGGCTTACCATATGGAGAAGCTTCATCTGGTAAAATTGGCCACAATTTATTCTCCAATTTCAGAAGGAGGTCCAAGTATCCAAAATTTGCAGATTTTTAGTAAGGCTTGGTTGGGCAAACATCCATGGAAATATCACATAGAATGGGGAGCCTTGTGGAGAACCGTCATAGACTCAAAGTATGGTAGTGTATGGGGAGGTTGGTGCTTGAACGAGGTGAGTGGAACATAGAATGTGGGCCTCTAGAAGCACATCACAAGAGGATAGACTAAATATTTTTGTTATACCCGTATTGAGGAGGGTGATGGGTCCTGAATAAAAAACTGGCATGACATATGGTGTGCCCTTTAAAAGAAGCTTATCCAAAATTCTATGGTATAGTGAGAATGAGGGAAGCCTCGATTGCAGACCTCTTAGATCAATCTAATGGCACTCCCCCAATGGAATGACTATTTTGCTAGGGTGGGTGTAGCTTGGGTGATGCCAAAAAGGGTGATCGATCTCTTAGCTTCATGGGTGATGCCAAGGCACTTCTTAGTTGTCGCAATTTGGAAGATGGCTCCGATCTGCCTATGGTGGTGTCTTTGGAGGGAGAGGAACAAGACAAGTTTCAAAGATAATGAGCGGTTAATGGATGAACTTATAACTTTCTTTTTTAGTACTTTGTTCCATTGGGGTCAATTGTAATTGATTTTAATGGATGAACATTTATGAATTTCTTGTATCACTGGAACACCACTCTTAGGCGTTGCTCTTGTATATGTCCCGTGTACTTGGGCTTTTGCCTATCCTTATGATCAATTAAATCTTATCTACCACTAAAAAAGCATTGAAGAGAATCAAGAAAGCCTCCTTAAGGGGTTGATCTCCATAACACATCAAAACCCTCATCAAATCATCTTTTATACCAACTCAACATGTTTGAAGAAAGCCAAGGAATAACCATCTAGACCCAAGGCCTTGTCTCTGTTCAATGCCTTTACTACCTCATATGCCTCATCCTCCACGAATAATCCATCCAATTTGAATCTCCAATTAAGTTTTTCAATTACTTCAAAGTACCACTTCTTATGTAAGTGTACAATATGATAACTCGCCTCACCTCTTGAGTATTAGAGCACACTGTGCCATTAACTTTTAAGGAGTCAATAGTGTGGTTCCTCCCATGCTAATTAGCCACCTTATGGAAAATCTTCATGCACCTGTCACCCTGTTTCAACCATAAATCCCTTGATTTTTGTCTCCAAATCACCTTGTCTCTACCTATGTCGCTGAAAACTTCCTTGTTCAAGGCTCTTAAGTCTTCTTTCAAGGCCTTTAGCTTGCACTCCAAAACACAGCTTGAGGCACCTTGAAAGCAATAAGAGGTCTTTCACCCTCCACAAATCTTTACGAGCTTAACCACATAATTTCGAACTTCTAGTATCTCTTACCCCCTTGAAAGTAGATGATTGGTCTTAGTTTGTTTGAATCGGTGGTTAATGGGAGTTGGGATTGATTGCTAGTAAATAGGGACAACTTCAAGGAGATAGTTTCAAAGTGGAAGGACAGAGAGACTATCTGACCTAAGACCAGACCTGACTCAGACAAGCCTCATAAGATAGGGAAAACCCTCATAAGATAGGGAAAACAAAAGCCCATGCAATAAAGTAAAAAAATTGATTGTTTTTAAAGCAATCGAGGCTATTTATACGCTGGAAGTGATAGTAGTAACCTGCCAAAGAAGACATACTCCATCTGTCAATGTTTCTAAAACGATGCTGGCAGTTGCCATGTTCTTTCGAAAAGTGCAGCTGGTGGCTCTTGGATTAATTTAAACAAATCAAGAAATATGGCAGTCCCAACTCTAACATTGGAACCTAGACCATCACTATAGAATACCACATCCCTAGACTACAACTTGGAACGGATAGCTACACAAGTCTATGCTCCAGCATCAGTTTCTCACAAGCAAGACCTATGGAATGAGCTAAGATTCATCCATACTGTTTCCAAACTACCTTGGCGCATTAGTGGAAACTCAAATGAATGCCTTAAGCAATCAAATATAAAGGGGTTCTTACTGGATGAAAATAAGAGGAGGTATTGAAGATTTCATGGATCACGTGGCTGACTGTGATTTGGTTGCCACCCACTCTATGGTGCTTCTTTCACTAGGTCAAATTGGACCTGTTCTCCTTTTGCAAAGGCCTTAATTTGGCCTGCCAACCTATGTTTAGGTTGGTTTTGAAGTGGCTCTAGCTAGGGCTGGGCTCATGTATATCCTCTAACCATACAACATGTGAGAGAATACAAAATCCCCCATATGACTATAATAAACCACTAAAATTAAAAAGCTCAACCAGAAAGACTCTTTCAAAGGCAAGAGAATTAAATGTGTTTAAATATATGAAATCAGCGGCCTCTACTTTTGGGGGAAAAAATACTAGCAATCAAGTTTCAGATATATTTTGGTAAAAGTTTTAACAATTCTAAGAGATCTAGATGAATCACTTGCAGAAACAAACAGATAGCAACAAAGCTAACAAAGTACAAATTTAAGAAAAATCTAACAAAAATATACTAACCTAAAATAAAATCAAGACTTGAAATTAAGAAAGAAAGTTATCTTGGAAACCACCTGTGTACTCGGACAACTCACTTTCATCCTTTTTTTTTAATATATGATTTACCTATTACTTATCAGAAAAGAAAAATGAAATCAAAGAAAGATAATAACAGTGTTTGTTCAAACATACACGGAATACTGATTTAAAGCCAATGCCTTTCTGCCCAATATATCCTGCGTTAGATCCTTTCTTTGTTGAATTTCCAACATCACAAAGCGCTCTAATGTTTTGAGCAGAGAAGCCTAGCTCATTATTTAGAACGATGATACCTGACTCTCGAAGAATGAATGTCAGAGTCGGTTCCACATCTTCTGGATAAATATTATCATCAGCATTTTGAACCTGAAGCAAAATGAACAATAAATTCAGGAAAAAATAGACTTATATGCAGCCTATTTTGAACTTAAAGCCTATAATCCAATTCATTTATAGAATTTGTACATATAAAGATTTCTATAGATTGGGATTTATTTTTATTTTTTATAAGATTGGGATTATACTGCATACATTAAACAAGTACGCTATTTTTACAAGTGATAAACTAGAAAAAAGATAAACTGGATCACATTTTCCAAGTTCAATACTTAAAATATTCATCTACCATTCCACATCACAAAATGACATACCGGTAAAAATGTTAGTAAGTGAGAATATAAATCCTACAGGTATGCTACAATAAATTCAAATTCAAACATAAAAAGTCAATGCAATCCTGGTCTCTGTCAGGAACAATAAAGTAACTATATTCTTTTGTTTTCACCATGATACAAGGCTTACAGATTATAGATCAACAATCTGTTTCCAAATTTTTGTAACTTCTATAGATTTCGATGCCTCAAATTATGTGATCTAGTTTTAAGGTTCAAGTGGTATAGGCCTTGGGCTTAGGGGTATGCTCCCCCTAGGTCTAAGGTTCAAATCCCCTTAAGTGCAAACAATCTCTAGGGGCCATCAGACTGGGGAATCTTCCCCTTGAATTACCCAAGGTGCACTTGCGGGAAACTCTTTGCCAAGTGCCTGTAGACCCCCGGGATTAGTCGGAATACTGTTCCGGACACTCGGTGGCAATAAAAAAAAATTATAAAAGCACATTATTTGGCAACAATAAAAAATAAAAGGTCTACAAAAGCCACATTAGTAGGAAGTCTATCCAGCAACGTAACAGATAAAATGCAGATACACAAATGGATTTTACAAAATAAGTTCTCGACACAATCAATTTCTCTTGCCAAGTTCAACCACAAATATAATGGAAAAAATTCAGACAACTAGCTACACATACAGGACTGCAATAATTCAAGGAGAAAGGAAAAGGAACAAAAAATTGTAATCATAATAAATCAATAAAAAACCATACGAATTGGTATTTCTAGTTTACAGCTATTATCAGCTTTCTAGCGCTGCTTCGAAATTCAATGACCACATCCACAATGCAAGTGGATATGACAGTGCAAGAGTCACAGACTCACTGCATAGATATGTGTTTAGCCAATGAGCTCCAGTGCAAACGGTGCTTCCTCCCCTTGTGTGAAAAAGGTAGAGAATGCAGCTGTGGGTTCAAAAATCAAGGAGTGTGCATAATGTACCAATTCAAGGGAAAAAAAAGTACAAATATGTCTCTCTATATATGAGCAACTAATCTTGCGCAAGTTAGCAGCCTTGCAAAATAGCAACTATATGACAACCAATGTATATAAGAGAAGATCCACTTTCCCATCCTGTTATGCTCACCACTTCCATCACGTATCTCAGACCTTGATCTTTTAAGGACTGCTACAGCTTCACTCATTGTAAATGGTATCCAACTATGAAGTGCAAAAGTATTCTTTGTAACTGAACCCTCATACGTAGATAGGGCTGGGCTTCGAATTTGAGAGAGTTGGAGAATAAAACTCTTAAGACTATGACCTCCGATTCCGAATGGAGTTGAAGTCGTTTTTGGACTCCTACTCCAACTCCGACCAAGAAGGCCCTAATTAGGGGGGGTGGATAGCACCCTTCCCGCACCCTGTCCCCGCCCCCATATACTCTCATGCCCCATCCGTTCGACATGCAGATGGGCAGCTCAGTACACCGTTTGTATACCCGCCGCCTACATGGAAACCACCAAATACGTGGCTCGGCTGCTCCTTTGCTCCCAAACTCGAACAAAAATCGAAAATCCAATCAAACAACCAACGAAAATCAAACCAAACCTAGCCAATCGTGTGGCTGTAGGTCTCTAACAAAGAAGAAGAAGATGACGATGACGACAACAAAGAAGACAAGGAGAAAGAGGCTGGGAGTGGGAGGAGAAGAAGAAGAAGTGGAAGGAGTAGCAGAAGAAGAGAATCAAGAGATGAACTGTGAATCGATTAGGGTCTTTTTTTGTATTTATAGGTAGGGCGGGCAGGCGGCTGGATATCCTACCTGCATCCCGCCTTTCTTTTTTTTCCTTCTTCTAACCGCCTCGTACCATGCGGGCCAGACAAGACACACGGATGGGCCAAGGGACAGGACCCTGTTAGGGCTGAAACTTTGACCTCCGACTCCAATTTGGGTCTGAGGTCATTTTGAGTTCCGAATCAAACTCCGAATCGGAGCAGATTCTGACTTCGATCGGAGTAGCCGAAGTTAGAGTCAGAGCATCAGAGCCACTGATATTAGGAGAACACATAGAAAACAAACAACTCGTCCTATCTGGTCCCCAAGAAAGCATAGGAGTAAATAGAAACCAATCAAGAAATCATATAGATCCAAAATTTTCCCAAGAACCAAACAGAATTCAAATGTGAGAGAGAGAGAGAGAGCAACCCAGGACTAGCGCCATCGCCTATGAGGCTCACATTCCAGTAGCCAAAAAACATGGAAGTGCCAAAAGAAAGGGGCACAGCAAGCAAAGCTAACCTTTACGCACTAAAAGCTCACGAAGGGACTACTTCCTTTTGATCTAGCTACGAAGTTAGCAATTTCTTTTAGCAAGAATGCACCCCGGGATAAAAAAGGTGAGATGAGAGCAATTCTTAACCTCTTCAACCTGGCTTCAGACAACAAACATCTACGACTCCCCATTCTTTTCCGCAAGTCCAAAATGTCAACACTCAGAGAGAGAAAAGAAAGAGTGTGTGATTGGGGCTAGGACTTTCTCAAGAAAGCGAGAGGGAGAATGGAAGGATCGAGAGCTTAGGGTTAGGCAATTGGGGGAGATAGGTGGATGGTTAGGGTTTTTGAGGATAAGTGAGTGGAAAATATAAAAGGAAGATGTATATCTTAAATTTCTTATCGGCCCCTTCTTGAGAGCTAGTCCCAGTTCAATCCCACTACCCTCCCTCTCGATTTCCTAGCTATTTTGACATATTAGTCCGAGTTCGGAGTTCCAATATGTCCAACTCTGACTATTTTTTCTACAAAAACTCCGACTTCAACTCCAAACTCCGAATTTTCCGACTTTGATGGAGTCGGAGTAGGCGTTGGACGAAGCCGAAGTTACAGAGTTTTTGCCCAGCCCTAGCCCCAAAACCAACTTTGCTCCTTAGAGTTGAGTGGATAAAAAAACTACACCCAAATACCAAACATAAGTTCAAGAGGCCCGAAACCCAACAAATACATTTTCAATGTTTCCCTTTCTAAAACATAGAGAGGACACAAAGTATGTATAACACAAACAGAGCAGATCAAATCAAGCATAGCGTGCAAAGCCAAATTGGTTAGATCAGTCAAACAAACCTTTGATTCGTGATCTTGCCGTAGGGAGAGAGCCTACTCTAGGGACTAGTCATTGATGGCCCAAACCAGACAAAGCATCAATGTTCAATCTTTGCAGATTCCATAACCAACAAGAAAACCCTAGAAAGGGGAAAGGAAGGAAAGAAAGAAGATCGGGAGATCACAAGGCTTCACTACAAGTGGCCCCACGAGGCTTTGCTAGTGAGGAAGAAGCCAATTTGGTGCAGGCCATGGGACATATAGAAGTCGGGAGAGAGAGAGAGAGAGAAGAGAGAGCATGCTATGCCATGTGAAAGTGAGTGAGACCGAGGCAAGTGATCATTATAACCTGTTTCTTCTTTTTTTTAAAAAAAATTAAAAAAAAAAAAACTAATCTGCAATAGGCTGGCTACTACACAATTTATTAAAGTTGGGACTTTTTGGAGTATTGTTTGGACTTCAACTCTGACTTCAATCAGCATGGAATCAAACCAGAAATTAGAGCAAAGATTTGACGGAAGTCAGGCAGCTCTAATCAAGCTGGACAACCTTACTTGTAGATGACAGTCTTATTTTATTTTTATTTTTTCCCAAGAAACCTTTTTTCTTGTAGCCAGCAATCCTAACCACTAGAGAAGAAAAAAACACATCTCTCAAGACCCGAAAAAAAACTTGATAAAAAAAAGCAACAATTTCAAACACTAAATAGTTACCCTTTCAACCAAATCGACACCAAAAATAAGTGGTACAAGTAACATGGCAATTGTAGATCACACCAGCCATACAAAAGTTTCAAATACTAAGATAGTTAGCCTTTCAACCAAAAATTGACACCAAAAATAAGTTGGTACAAATAACACGGCTATTGTAGATCACACCAGCCGTACAAAAGTTCCAACTACTAAGATAGTTAGCTTTCATCCAACAATTGACACCAAAAAGAAGTTCTACAACCCACATGGCAATTGTAGATCACAACACCAATATGGTTTATCCTGTTATTTACATATAAAAAAGAGCATAATACATAGAAAAATCAACTCTATGCACACATACGGTTTATCCATTATTCATGTATATAGTTGATGGAAGCACAATGAAAGAAGCAAAGGCTATGTTCTTACCAACTCAAGCAGAAAATGTGAATCCTGAGAATATAACTCGTGTGAAAGACAGTGAAGTGCTCTCCCTAGGCGAGCATGCTGCTTCTTCAACATGCTACTCTCAATATTAGAAAGATTTGGATCCAGACCAAATTCATCCCGCCTGATAGATTCAATGACCATGACTGAGTTCTTATGTTCATCAAGTTCAGGCAAATTCATCTGACCAGAGCCAATTCCATCAAAAACGTTTAATCCATCAGTTGATTGACAAACTTGAGTATAATCTTCATTATGCCCATCTGTCACAGCAGGTACATTCATATTTGCTTCAGGAGTGGAAACCTTGCCCAACACATATTGCATATTTTTTGAGCCGATGCATTTCTCAGGCCCAGCAGCTTTCAAGCATAAAGATCCACCTGAGAACGCATCAGTAGGATTACTGGAACAAAAAGCATGGTAATCATCAATCCACTCCACAATACCAAGAGACAATCCTACTTCATGCAGCATGATGCGCTGCTCTGTTTGGTTGCATTCGGACAGAATGGCTGAAGCAGCATCCTTGACAATAGATCGCATTCCAGAAAGTAAAACATCAGCAGCAAAACCACGAAACTCAGTAGGGAAATAGCCTAAGCAATCGAGGACAAATCTGGATATAACGGGCACTACTTTATCAATTTTGAATAAATTCATGTGTAATTCACTACTCAAATTACTAGTAGAAGCTTCATCGACCATTTTCCATCTAGTGCTTCCTTGCATGAGAGAGTTCCAACCGTCATTTACTTCAATAGTCTCCAATAAATTCTTAAAAATAACTTCAAATGCATGGCGTGTATGACACTTTAAAAGTGACAAGGGCACATGTTTTTCTCCCCCAGCTAATGAGAACAGAGATAATAGCTTCACAGCTATTTGGAAAGAGCATCCCTCAAGTGCAGCTTCCAAGTATGAATCCACAGTAGCTGAATGATCCAAGCGGATGACCTTTCCATCTTTAGTCACTAAAAATAAAAACTCTTTCATGTTGACTTCATTCAACAGCCATGTTAAAAGAGGACCAAGAGAGGGGGCAAATATGAGGTCCCAATGGGTCCACAAGTTTAGATCTGACAACATCGGGGCCCTACATAAAACTTCAATTGCATCCTTAGACGTAACAGATTTAGGGGCTCCAGTTTTTTGGTTGATGTCAATTCTTACCTTGGTGGTTTCCAATGAATCATTTTCATCATAGGCGGACAAGTCTCCCACATGACACATTCCAAGTAACGTTACAGAAAATACGACGGCTTTAGAGATTGCATTGCTCTTATGCTTCCCCACAATATCTAGAAAATCAGCCATACAACCTCTTTCCAAAATTTTGAAACTGATCAACGGAAATTGCCTCGTAAGCAGTGAAGAAATCATCTGTTTGGTCATTATTTCATCTCCCCATAAGCCATTCAAAGCCTGTGATACTAAAACAATCAATTGATGCTGGAGCATGCAAACCTCCAGAGGGGATTGTTCACATATATCACCTATCAAGAACTTGTATATCTGATCAGGTAGCAAAGAGGCATGCTTTTCTAGGAACATTAAAAACTCCCCATAACCAAGGGACTTAAATGTCTTGACACAAAATTGCTCTGCCAGCCAAAACTCACAATGATAAAGCTTCCTCAAGAGGATGATTCTCCTTTCAAGGAGTGATTTACCATAGCTGTTGATATCATAATCAAGCTCAAAATATGTTGCTAATTTACTGATAATTTCTTCAACAGAAACCCCTGTAAGAGTAATGACACATCACAATAAGGCATATATGTTATTAGAAATGCTACATATGGAGAAGCAGAAAGGGTCAAAATATTGATGTCTTTCAAAAGTCACTTAACAAGTATATATTATCAAATTATACCCACCAGACCAAATGAAAATATGCCTTTTATTGGTGAATATGAAAGTCCAACATAATCTTCCTAGGACTTTGAGGCATTTATATACATAAGTGGCATTGTGATGAGGAACTTTGGAGACCGTACAAATGCAACATGTTAGTTATACTCTATACCTGTGTAATGCGCCCATATCATATAGATCAGGTAAATTATTTGCTTTTTCACCGATGGAACGTGGCCCCTACAAATCACCTAGTTTCATTTGTTTCAATAAAGTTTCTTACTTATCAGGGAAAAAAAAAATTATTTGCACCCAAGCTTAGTCGTGGGAGGTGCATACCCCCAAGACAAAGACCCTCACCACTTAAGCCAACCCTAGGGGTTAGCTTTCAGTCAAACTATAAATACAAGATAGTGCAAAATGTGTAGTACAGTTGTACAGGCCCTAACATTTTACTCCCATTTTCTGTGATAGGCAAGCCTAGCAACCATTTTAAAAAAATTGCTAATTGTTGGCCAATTTACAGTTCATTTGGCAATTAAAACAATTACACCCCCTCCCTCCAAAAAAAGCAAACACTACTTACTGTGTATACGCTCCTTGTGATCATCAGCTATGACTGGTGCATCCTTAAGACTAGGTTCAACATCAATGATCTCATATTCAGAATATTTTTCGTTACATGTCTTTGTCAATTCATTCTGACTTATGGCTTGGAACGTATCATATATGCTGTCCCACATTCCAAATTTGATGGATGAGACCTGCAATATGAAAAAAGAAACTAAATCATAACATGTGATCTCATATAGAACTATCAAGGATCATAATATGAGACAGTATTTACTGATCAAAAACAAACTTCCGATTAATAATATGAGACAGTATGTAGACATATCAAAAATTCATAGGCGAGTCAGTACATGCATGCAGAAAACATAAAAGACGATTAATAAAATGAAGTGACCCTAACAAATAGAGGATACATTAAGTTACAGCACCTAAACCATTTGGACTCGAACAATGACCTTCGTTCTGATACAAATGTCATTAAACACATACTTTACATGGAATTCATAAGTAAATGAGTCATAGACAATTATATAAGCAAGTAGGTTTCTCAAGGCACAATCTGAATTTTACAAGACCATGCAACTACAGTTAACAATGGCTCCTGTATGCTTCTGCACATGAATACTACAAGGTTAAATAAAGAGTAGCTGTGACTTTGATAAAACAAGCTCCAAGTTTGTCCCCAACATTGAGGTCAAACCTTTTCTAAGCACTTCAAATTTGGTCAAACCTCTAATGATTTAGAGATGAAAAACTTAGCAATCAACCTACATTTCTCAAGGGAAAATGATACTTAGCCCTCTCAAAGTTACCGCTCAAAGTTAACGCTTGAGTATTATTATTATTATTATTATTATTATTATTATTATTATTATTATTTTCTTAATGATTAAAGAAGTGACTATTAGTGAAGTTGTATATTTTTTTAATTTTTTCTTAATGGTTAATGATGTTAAAAAAATGTTTAAAAGAAAATGGAAAAAAAAAATTGCACTAGGGGTGCGCCTAGGGGTAAACGCTAGGCAGCCGACTAGCACCATCCTTTCTAAAGTAAATAAGCAGAAACACTTATACAACAGGATTGAGCCAATAATCTTGACCATCACCGTAACTTATGGAAAGAGATGCCATTTGGTCCAAAGACTATTAGCCTCAGCAATCGACTGCATATCATGAACCAACTCATAGAATGTCAACACTGGCAGTGTAAATATTGGATGGTGGGAAACAAAGGTGGAGCAGGGAACATGGTAGCACAACAAACAGCATGCAAGGAAGCATATCAAAAGAAGCATGTAAGATGGGTACAAGATGTCCATCAAACCCAAGCCCAGTTGTCAAACAAGCTTCTTTGATTATGGATCTCAGAAAAACCTTATCAGGAGTACTAAAAAGCACTTTATGGTCACTTCTGAATTTTAACCAATACGGATGGAATCAATTTTTGTGATACTAGAAGAAAATTGAAAAAAATTTAGAGATGTCATAAAGGACCAACACTCTTAAATTTCAACAGAAAAGGCAAAGAAGCATGGGAAGGAAAACACAAAAAAAAAATAGTTGACAGTCGATAATCGTGTTCTTTCCCTTCTTCTCAGGTAGAAGGACAAATATATATAAACCTAATTAATAATATGTCTGCTAAATAATTAATAGCTGTGATTCTGACGTGTTATACTTCTTCGTTCAAGTGTTCAAGCATGTTCCACAATAAGCTTCTCAAACTTTTCATAACAGATAATTTACCACAAGCAACAGAAAGACTCGAGAAAATATGGTAATTTCAACCTGAGTTTTATATGCAAAGTAATACTAAGATACTAGACAGAAATGGGCTACAGTTCCAAATCCTATTTAAAACTACAAAATATATTTTCAACCTGAGTTTTATATGCAAAGAAGTAGTATAGATGTAGATAGAAATAGACTACACAGTCCATAATCCTATTTAAAACTACAAAATCAACCATCATTTCTCCGTATTCAAATTTCAATTAGCTCAAACTAGCAAAATGATGTCAGATAGAATTCTTTTATTATTATTATTACGAATTAATGAATCTTTCTGAAAGAAAAGATCACACCCTAGCCATTGGGAGTATAAAAGGGAACTTGGATTATATTGATCCAACAAGAAACCAGATTCCCAACCTTGTGAATAGACTAGGAGTTACTTAAAACTCTAATGAATTGGTAATTAAGATTTTTTTATCTCGCTAGCTAAACTAAATGTTCAAAATCTTCTTTAAATCACCAAAGGGGCTATCTCTTATATACATCCCCTGTACTATGGGTTGCATCCCTTCAATGAATGAGTTTGCTCATCCAAGATAATTTAATGTTCAAAAGTATGGTATTAACATCCAAATTGTTCAACTTACAGCAACATTTAGTAATCCTACAAAGGGGAATGATGAAAGCATCAATTTGAATTTCTTTCTTCGCCGGCCTTGTGTTTTATAAAAGTCAAGCATCCTCCAGAACACCTGAAAAATTACATTCATTTTTATAAGCACAAATAAACTGAGGAGGACCAAAGAGACCATCCCTGCTTAGAAACATAACAGTAGCACCACAAATATAAGTACAGGCATAATTCAAAATAAACATGCACATTTTAACCTCCATATTTCAAGAAAAATCACAATAAAAAAATATGTCTCCCTTTGGTTAAATAGAAAAAATAGATATAGGAGTGACGAGAGAGAGAGAGAGTGGAGTTTCGTATATTTCTTCCACATTTTGCATCGATTAATAAAGTTATATTACCTATCAAACAATAGTTTTCTTCCTCGCAACTATGATGTGGGAGGCATTCTTGAATATTTACAAAGCCAATGAATACTCCAATAGATCCTTATATATCGGTGATCTTGATCATAGGGAAGTACTTTTACAGCTCTTGTAAGTGTTGCTTGGTTAAGTCTATTTTATTTGAGGAAAATACACATAACCCTCTCAAATTACAATGCCATTTGTAATTGTATAATCACCACTTGTCCTAAAAGTTTAAACTAATGGAAAGAGATAGATTTAATTATTTGTATTATATTCTTAACAATCTGCCTCACATGTGGGTCAAACTCTCCTTCAATGGGTGGCCCAATACGTAAAATATTTAATTAAATTGGGTGGAATGTAGAGTCAAGGTTCGAATTGAGGACCTTTGCTTTAATACAATGCGTAATCACCACTTATCCCAAAAACTTAAACTAATAGGAAGAGGTAGATTTAATTATTTATGTTATATTCTTAACAGTAATCATACCCCAAAACTATCAATTTTGGAAGTCACCATCGCAAAGTACAAAAAATTGCAATATACCCTAAAAGTTTATAGAAATGCACTTCATTAAAAATTAAAAAACTCAATGCATTTTAATTTACATTTCTGTCTAACTTTTTTCTTTTTCTTCTTTCTTTTTATAATTCTTTTAATTTAATATGGTTATAATCCCTTTTTGAAAATCATTAGGGGTAATTTAGACTTTTTAAAGAGCAAAAGTACATATTTTTTTGTAGTTTAGGGGGTGATTGCCAAGATTGGCAGTTTTGTGGGTTTCTTGGTTAAATTTGTTATTATGTGACGAAGTAAAAAATTTTAGTCCCGATAGGATATGAATATAACTTTTTTTTTGGCACCAGGTGTCCAGGCACAACCCAATAGGATATGAATATAACTTCCATGCATGAATGATCCACTCCCAGATATCCAAGAAATTGGAGTGCAGGTTTCAATAAAAAAATATATTTAAAATTTCAATAAAATCAAAGGAGAGACACCCAAGGTAAAATCCAATATGCTAGGTAGTATGATTCTAAAAGTGTTAGAACCTTCAGAAACTTTGTGAAATTTTTTTTTGATAAATAATCATACCATTCAGAAACTTTGTGAAATCATTACAAAGAATTGAGTTTCCGCGCATATATAAAGCCAAACTAAAATTCAACATCAGGCAAGTCATACAAAGCCATGGATAGATGCAAAGTATGATCTGTACAAGATAATGAACGTACCTCAGACACCGTACACTCCTGACAACCCTCCTTCCAGGTTGTAATAAACCTCCTCATAGAGTTATCAGTAATTGAAAAATCAGTTTCATTCACCTTGCTAGACCTGTCAGTCTTTCGGTAATTATCTACTCCATGAACATCTACTTCTGCCTCGAACCTCTTGGACAATTTGGAGGTTGTAGATATGGTGCAGTCTAGATTATCAGATTTTCTTTTCTTTTCAGATGATCCAAAGGGTGCAGATGTGGTGCAGCTCGTTTTTCCCAATTTTCTTTTCTTTTTAGATGATCCACTCCTCTCGTTGTGCCTTGGGCTGCCACTAGCATGAGAAGGGTTCCCGCATATTTCACCTTTCAACCCAAGCCGTGCCATCTCTTCAATTTGAGATGGGTAAGGGCAGCTACTCGCTCGGTCAGAACTTTTAGCATTTTGTGATGGCAAGTTAAAATGGTTGCCAGGGGCATTGTCAGTCCTTTCATCATAAGAAGTACAATCATCACTATTTTCATCATCCGAGCTTGATGAAACAAATCTTGTGTGTTTGCCACAAAAATCCTTCTCTGCTGATGAAAATGATTCGATACGTTGCGAAATAGAATTGAAACGTTCATCCAGCTGCTTCTTAAGCGACGACAAAATAGGACGCTTCCTGAATTTCTTATCAGATTCTGATTTCAATGCCTCTACAGATTTCTTTAACGTGGCATTCTCTAAGTTCCCTGCTTTCCGAATAACAGAAATATGCATCCTATGATCATAAAGTTCAATGATGTCAATTGAAAAGCAAATTTAAGTGACTTAGCACATATAAGAGCCAATGGAGAACTAGATGTCCTGAATACATAATAGTACAATTATTGCCATGGTCAAGAGAGCTAAAGGCAACATCACAAAACAAGATAAAAGGTTTTGAAGCCTACTTAGGTACAATAATCAAATTTTCAAGAAAGACAAAAGAAAGCACATAGTCTAAGGTGGATGCAGTATCTATTCAAACCTGGACTACAAATGATGCAAATCTATAAGGATCCACCCAATCAGCCAAAGTTTTGAATATATGTTAGAGGAACACAATCAACAATTATGATGAGCCATACAAACTAAAATTCAAATAAAACAAAAACACATCTTTCTTCGTAAACACCAGAAATAAAGTAGGGGGTGGATTAGCTAACACAGGACAATCAGAACGCGAAGTCGGATTCTTCTTTAAGGCCAAATTTATAAACCAAGAAAATAAATCAGAACTAAAGATGGTGGGTGGAGTTAGGGGAAGAAAAGGAAAATGATTGTATAGTTTTAGAGTGTGCAAACCCCGCTCAATCCCATTAAAAAAAAAAAGTGGGGCACACCTAGGACCATACATGAAAAAATCTACCTTTCATGATGGGCCCCTTTTCTTCAAAAGGACTGAGCGGAGCTTGCACATCTTTTTTTATAGGTCTAGAGCTTGCACATCCTTTTTTATATTTAGCATTACTCAAAAAAAAATCATGACCCATATATGACACATATACATGAACAAATGTTGTCAAAGGCAAATGGCAACCTCTAGGCATCAGCTCCTCTATGATACCCCATATGATAAGGATAAGGGTAAGTGCTTTATGGGATCATACATTGCTTGGGAATGAGAAGTTCTTACTCTTTGTAAGATTCCAATGGGACTCCAATTATATAATTGACTAGTTTTTTTGGAGTATAGATCATGCAGTTTGGACCTTCCATTAGTGCATTATAAATGGTATCAGAGCCTATCCCAATAAAAAATGTGGGACTTGAGTCGTGCTATTTATGTGGACTGACCTAACGATGACTTCGGGAATTGAAGGGGGGGAAACTGTGAAACTCCATATGATAAGGATAAGGATAGGTGGTGTATGAGATCCTACATTGCTTGGGAATGAGAGGTTCTTGCTCTTTACAAGATTCCAATGAGACTCCAATTGTATAATTGATTGTCCTTTAAGAGTATAGGCCATATAGTTTAGGCCTTCCATTGAGGCGTTACATCTTCATAAGCCCAAGACGAGATGTTCAAAGGTGCTTTTCGGAGTAAAGAGGTGCCAATGTTTAAGCATACTACTTTTTTTTATTGGCACCAGGTGTCCAGAACAATGTCTCAACTAATCTTGAGGGTGTATAAGCCCTCGGCAAGGAATTTCCTACAAGTACACCGCAAGTAATTCAAGGGAAAATTCCTCTAGTCCAATAGCTTCTAAAAATTGTTTGGGGTTCAAACCTTAGATCTAGAGGGAGCATATCACCAAGACCAAGGCTCTTATCACTTGAACCAACCCTTAGGGTCAATTTTTAAGCATACATGGTACCCTTTTTTTATTTTTGGTAAGTAATCGCAAGTTCTATAAATAATAACAATAGATAGGCAAAGCTGAAGTACATGGTTCATATACAAGAGATACATGGTATACATATTACAAACTCAAATTATAACAGAGTAATAACATCCTACATGAAATCCATTATATTCAATTGCTTTCTTAGAAAGCAAGATTTGTGTGTAATCTTAGAAACAAAATAGGATATTATGTTAGATATTTCTGTTGATAGGGAAAATTAAAATTTAAAATAAATAAATAAATAAAAAACGATGTTAAAGATATTTTGGCAAACACAGAACGTCGATTCACTGTCATGGGCAAAGTCTAAGGCAGCATCACAAAGCAAGATTAAATGGTTTTAAAACCTAGATAGGCACAATAATCAACTTTACAAGAAAGTAAAAGAAAAAAGAAGGTATATGTGCCTGTGGAACCTAGAAAAGTGTAAAACACAAAGGAGAAGAAGAAGGGTTCCAGTCCTTAGAATGCTTTAGTTTCCAAAAATTTTCTCCCACTCAGACTGCTTTCATTAATTTTAATGGCCCATACGTTTTTCTCTTAATGGCTTAACAAAGCAAACTAATCAAGTGGACAAGGTTTTTCTTCTATTGGACTGTAGACAGGAATTTTTTACAGGACCATTTTGTCCATCCCTAAAACGTAGGAATTTTAGAGAGAGTCACCTTGAATACCCAAGATTTTATAAAAGGTTCTCACATGAGTGCTAAAGGCAAAATGCCTTGGTAAAGGTTCCTAGCATTGGAGCTTAAAGGACCTTGGTGGCACCTCACAATGCCTGAGAACCTATTCAAAGTGTTTGGCTTGCCTTTGACAACACTGTCATGTACTATTCACTATTACTTTCAGAAGACAATTATATAATTAAGTATTTTGAACTGTTTAGGAAAGGGAAGTTTACTGGAAAAAGAATAGTGACAACAATTTAAGGAAAGTAACATAAAAGAAATGAGGAATGTTGACGATGTCACAAATTTCCCAAGGCTGAATTTCACTAGATAGGGCCATACCCCAATTTGTGCAATAGCAATCTTGGGCACAAAGCAACATTCTCGAAAAAAACCAATTGCACAACAAACACAAAATTAGTTGAGAGTCAACATTAACTATGACATAACAGCTTGCAAACTTCAAGTATCATAAAATCTCATCTAACATAGAAAATGCATTAGTCATTATAGAAAGTGCAATGCTTTGTGAAAGCTTTATGTCCATGAATGAACATACTACTTCACCTTCCAAGACTTTCTTTTTAATTACACATTTAGTGCCTTTTATTATAAAGCAGGATAGAGTATCACATACCCCAAGCTTTGAACTCGTATCCCAAGCTTTTCCTTGCCCGCAACTGATCGCTTCTTAGCAATGAAATCCAGAAACTCTTCAACCTTAATTTCTTTATACTTACACTTATAGATGAACTTCCAAAGGAAAGAAATTATCTCTTCACCAGTTATTTCAAGGACTTCAGTCACATCTGAGTTCACAGAGAAATAATGCAAGACAAGAGGGTGTCGTAACAAAGGGCCCAACTCCAACTCTTCAAACTTCTCTACACCCTCATTCTCGCAGATTGCCACTTCCAAATCATGCAATGAAGTTATTCTTCTAACCCCAACAAAGCAATGGATAAATGCATTTATCTAAATAACCAAAAAAAAAATAGAAAATAAAAAAGAATTAATGGAAGCCAAATGCATTAAAGAAATAACAAAAATTGGTGGAATATCGCGCTTCCACCTTACCTTTCCCTCCGTTACCATAAGGCGGAAAAGATTCGGAACCCCTTGCATTGCAAAGCCCAAGGAGCTCCACGAGTCGACCTTGAGCATCAACAGAGCATCCTGAGACACTTTCCACGCCGTCACACTCTCTCCAGCCTCGATAGTTTTGCGGCGTGCCTCATCAACCGCGCGGTCGACCTTCTCGAGAAGCTCTCTCTTGTTCGGCGAGGAACTAGGGGTCTGGAATCTTGGCTTGGGTCCCTTCTGGGGAGGAGGCCTAGGCTGAACTTGTACCGTAGGGTTTTGGGCAGAGAAATTCAGGTTTTGGTGTAACTGGGGAGTAAAGCTTGGGTTTTGAATTGGAACGTTTTGGTTTTGGAGGAGGAGGTGGTGGAGAAGGGGGTTGGGAGCTTGGAGGTAATAGCCGGTGTTTTGGAAAGAGAAATCGGGGTTCTGAGGTACCGCCGCTTGCGCTTGCATCGGCGGATGCTGCCAACCCCAGCCGCCAGCGCCGCCGCCGGAAGGACGGAAGCCTGAGGGCTGTCCGTACATAGCGGGATTGAAAGAAGTATGAATGTGAGAGGATTGAGAGGCCCCTGAGAATGAAGGCGGTTTATTTTTAATTTCGTAAATTTATACGAACTAGGGGTTTACGGATACGATATTCGGGGGATATCTTTGTCGGAGACGAATCGATTCAACCCGACCCTTTTTTAAAGTACTTGGTACGGCTACATGATAATTATTTTATAAAAAAATAAAATTTATTATTAAAATATTAATTTTATGTTTATATAAATCTTATATTTATTTAATTTTTTTAAATAATTATATGATAGTTGCACACCCCTAATTTAACTTTCATTTCTTACCCCTTTTTTACTCTGGTTCCTTTTTTTAATATGGAATAAATTAAGGTTTGATTTTTTTATTTTAATTTATAAATTGACGTGTTTGATATAAGATGTTAAATTTATTTTATAATAAAATAATATTATAATTCAATATATCTAACTAACTCACGTTAATTTATAAATTTATTTTTATAAAAGAAATTTATAAGCTAAGCATTTCTCATATTATTATACATAAATATGATGCTAACAGAAAATATCCTCATAATTTATGCAATTAATAATAATTCTTTTAATTCTTTCAAGATATCTAATTTATTGATTTTTTGTTTAGCTTTACGATTAGATTTATAATGACATGCTTTTCCATATTTATAATAAATAATTGTTTTTTCTTCTTACTGCTATTTTTAATAAATTTTGTTGATTTATGATTCTGTCTACATTGATTATCTTTTGTCCTTTTTATAAGTTTTTGTTTTTTTTTTTTTTTGGTGGGTAAATTTTATCATGTTTTGTTATGACTTTTGGAATAAGCTGAGAGCACTCTCAATAGTTTTTATATTATACAAAAAATATATATTATTTTAAGAATTGTTTTAAAAAAGAGTTTCATCCGATTATATAAAATGAAATGTAAAATACATTTAGTTATAATAATCCGCTGCATTTAGCAAATACTATTCATCCTTTAAATATGTTTTTATTATTTATATTTCGTTTACTTTTTTATTTTCTTTTATTTTGATTTTTATCATGTAAGCAAATTCTTTTTATTGTTCATCATTTAAAACACATATAGTTTATTTTCTTCTAAAAAATATCTTAGAAATATTTTTAAACCCATTTTTTCATATTTTGATTTTATTTTTAATCTTTATTTGGCTTATATATTTTTTGTTTTGTATGTATAGGACTGAATTATTTTACATTGTATATAAAAATAAATTACAAATATAAAATATATATATATATATGAATATTGTAAATTTATTGGTAGAAATGAAATATTTAAAAAGAATAAAAAATATTATTTAAATGATATGAAAAAAAAATAGATTTTGATAATGCATTTTAAAAAATAGAATAAAAAATTCATTGGGAGTGCTCTAATAATGTAACGTATCTAAATTGTTCACATAAAATTTCTCATTCTGTTTTAGCGTTATTTTCTTTCTTCATTTGTTGTTTTATCAAATGTGTCGTCAAATTTTAATAATAATTCTTGAATCTTTTGAGCGAAGTATTGATTAAATTCTGCTATAAACTTCTCTTTCTAGTATGCTTATTTACAATAATATTTTATTATAACCTTAGTTAGAAGTACACTTTTATATAAATAAAATTCATATAATGTTAGATAACATAAATTATTTAATAAATCACTAATTCTTACTCTAAATTGAAAATGGTTGCCGACAAAATAATTTAATATTTTTTGTTCAAAGAATCTATCAATGTCGAAATCATATGGTAAAAATATAGATCGTAATATATGTTCTTTTCTTTACTTATGGTAATGACGAGTGATTGAAACACAAGGACAAAAGACTCCATTATCCATTGATGGACAACTGACACATTTTGCCAAACACACTGTTTACTTTAGATAATCAACTTTCGACGGAGGAATGTACATTTTTCAATGTTTTAACAAAATCTGCAGAGCATCAAGATAGATTAACTTTCGGAAACAATTTATCGAGAATTATCCACCCACTTTCAACAATTTGATGGAGTAAGGTGTTTGTTGGATAATGATTAATATGAAAATTTAAAATAAAATAAAATATTATTTGTTAATGACGTGTTTTGTATACCTTTGAATCGGGTCTTTAGCAGTCTAAGTCTTCTGTCTCCGACGCCTATACCGACTTAGAAAGGATCAAAAAGATGAGCCTAGAAACCTCCGCTACCTAAATTAGTGTAGATTTACTAAGCAATGAGAAAATTAGGAAACGATGAGCATTTATCTATATTCAGTCAAAGGATTAGATCCCTTTACCTGGTGGTAGAATGTGCCTTTTATACTCGACCTGGAAAGTCAGATGGCCATGCCTTGCGACCTAGGAAAAGGGAAAATCCTCTCGAACCTCATTTCAACATGCTGTCTTTAATGCAGCATGACCTTCTGATATCAATCATTTAATGTGGCATGATTATCTAGTGAACCCATTTAATGCGGGATGGCCTTCTGGCGCTGCTAGATAATCTGGTCTTTTACTCTTGGCTAGAGGTGAAAAAAAAAACGATAAACTGGTAGACCGGACCAAACCGGTGGAATCGGTCTGGTCCCAAGTTTGGTTTGGTCCAGTACCCATTTTTATTTTCTTAAAATCGGTTAAAATCGGTCTGGTTCCAATTTTTCTTTTTCTAAAACTGGATCAGACTGGTTTGTATATATTTTTTAATTTTTTATATTGTATATAATATTTATATATAATATATAACTATATATAAAATAGTTTTGTATTATATGATAAATTACTAATTAATATAATATTAAATTTTAAAATCTTATATTATTTTGTTTATTGTATTAATAGTTATACTAATATTATATAGTGCATATTAATAGTTATACTAATACTATATCAATATATCAATATATATTATAATATACTATAATATATCATTATATTATATATTATATTATATCATTATAGTCTATAATACAATTATAATATATATTATAATATACTACAATATATTATCACTATATTATTATACACTATAATATACTATATTATATATATTATATAATATACTATATTATATATATTATATAATATATATAATATAGTATATTATATAAAACCAGAATACCGGTGTAGGAACGTAACCGATTTTAAAAAATACAAAACCGGTACATACCGGTTCGGTCCTAAATTTTGTTTAAAACCAGACCGAACCGGGCCGGTTACACCCCTACTCTTGGCATGCTTCTTCTTCTTTCCTTTGACTTGGTTTCTCATGCTCCTTCTACAACGTCTCATCTCAATGCAGGCGGTTATATCCGACCTACACGGGTTATGGGTCAATTTTGAACCACTGGGAGATTGCCATGGGTTTGGGCTAGGCTGCCTTGTGCTACCTAGGATATAGGAGGCATGCTGGATGCTGAGCATGGACTGGCCTCCGTGGGCTTTGAGGCGCTAGACGAAAATCCTCCCAACAATTACCCCACCAATTCTCATTGAGTTGATCGATGTGAATTTCTTTTTGTTCTCGCTTAGGACGGCTAGTTACTCCTCTCGGTGCTGAATGAGCATATTAGGGGTCTGGCGATTCCACTTGTCCGACTCTTATTCTTCCGGTACTTTCCCCGGGGACACAATCTCGGTGTTTTATGGGTTGTCGTTTCACCTTCTTCGCAATGATGACTGTTTGATGTTTCCTCTTTTTGAGATTGTGCTGTTGTATGGGGCCTATAAATCCCTCATTCTTCACGCTTCGTGGTACGTCAAGAATGGGTAGCTTCTTCAATACTCTTGCTGCCTCTTTTTTTCTTTACTCCCCTTTACCTTCAACCCTTCATGCTTCTCCTGCTACAGTTTGACTCTTGCCGCCCAGATGGCCTCCCAAAAATCTACCAACCCTGCAAGTTCCGGTGGTCACCCCAAGGCTGATTTGTCAAACCCAGGTTACGCAGGCCACTCCTGGTGTTTCGAGGCCACTTTCGATTTCCTCTTATCGCTGGTGTTAACTTACCATATCTCATATTTGGTGGTTCTCGAGGTTCCAGCGACACAGGGTGCTCTCTTCCCCAATATGTTTTCCTGCGAATTGAGACTGCCTTTCCCTCGCCCAGTTCGCAAAATACAATACTGTTTGGGCTTGGCTCCCACTTAACTTCATCCAAACGTCTAGCGGATTCTGATTTGTTGCTGTATTTTGTGGTGACAGATGTTATCGAAGTTTGATCTAGAGCATGCGGACCTTACTTATCGTAAATTTATCTTGATCCATAATGTGAAGAGGGGTGAAAGGGAAATTTGCAATTTCAGTGGAATGCTTGCCCTGGTTGTACTGGAGTCGAGGTACCGTAAGGTATCAAATTAAATCAGTAAGTTCTTCTTCCTGTCTGGCCAGGGGTTGGAGTTTCCTCTGGGCCAGGTTAGTCGGGCTAAGTTTCCAATCAGGGCCTCCTGGGGTTGTGTGGAGCAACAGGGCTGTGCATCCGACCGCCACCCCAAGCAAGTTGCGTGGTATCGTGATCATTAGGGATTGGGTAACTAAAAACCCCCTCCTGGTACATTCAGAAGTACTCATTGGGGGGATAGCCTCAACATTTTTCTTCCTCCATAGCTCATGTTACTTCTTCTACACGGGGCATCATTATTCGTCCACCATTGTAGTCATCAAGGAAATGAGTCGCGAATCCTCCTTATGGGGATAAGGGTAAGAGAGTTCGTTCGGAGCCCAATGATCCATCATTCCCCCAGGTCTTGGCTCCGAGGATCGTTAGCATTGGACGCCCTGGGTCCGAGTGTGACACCTCCAGATTTCGCTTGGGATCGAGCAGACATCTAAAGCTTCAGGACATGCAACATAAGGTTACATGCCCCCATTCATGACATATAAGATGCAATATTCTTAACATGCATCTAGCATTATGTAATATTCGCATTAGATAATTTTTTTTGGAGCAATACTATGCACTAAACTTATAATATCTCAAATAGTTAAATCGTAATCCAAGCATACTTAACAAAATAAACATCCACAATTTTAGTACCAGTCTCAGAAGACTGTAATCTCAAAAATATGTGAGACCAGACTCTATATTTACATTACCAAAATATACTATTGAGGAAGTTCATCGAGTAACTCATGTAACGAGGCCATAATACTGTCCAAAAACTAACTATGGAAGCTGTAAGCTCTGCGTCGTGTTTGTGGCGTCTAGTCAACCTCCTCCAGTCTACCAATGTCCGCTCCCTACTCTGATTCTGACACATCGCCTACCAGTCAGGGGAAATGGTAATTAGGACTGCCATGGTGAGATTTGATTACAAATCTCAATAAGTTAACAGGAAACTCCCACACAAGTTAATGATGCATGCATGACAGTAAAAGCATGAATGTATAATCTAAGTCGTAAGTAAGCATAACATAACTTGACATATAGTTTGGCATAAATGACATAACCTAAATTGAAACGTGAATTGAACTTAACTTGACATGACATGAACTTGAACTTAAAACATAACATGGACTAACAGCATAACATGAACGTGAACTTGAAACATAGCATGAACGTGAACATACATAACATAAATATGAACTTGAACTTAACATAAACCTGAGCATAAAATTACATAAACGTGAACTTGAAACATAATGTGAATGTGAACATAACATAGCATAAACGTGAACTTGAACATAACATATATGTGAACATAACATGACATGAATGTGAACTTGAAATATAAAGTGAAGATGAATATAATATAACATGAATGTGAGCTTGAACATAACATAAACGTGAACATAACATGATATGAACACGAACTTGAAACTTAATGTGAATGTGAATATAACATAATATAACGGCATATTATACTCCTTCACCGTAATACTCGGCAACGCATAGCCATGACTGCAGTACCAGGCAGTGCGTATCATCCTTTTGTAGTATGGAAGATTATACTCTTTCACCATAGTACTTGGCAGCGCATAGCCTTGACTGCAGTACCAGGCAGCATGTATTATCCTTGACTATAACATAACTTAACATAACGATAGATTATACTCATTCACCGTAGTACTCAGCAGCGCATAGCCTTGACCTCAGTACTAGGCAGCGCGAATTATCCTTGACTGTAACATAACTTAACTGATTTAATTATCTGTAGTACGGTAGATTATACTCCTTCACTTTAGTACTCGGCACGTCATAACCTTGACCGCAATACCAGGCAGCGCGTATCATCCTTGACCGTAGTACAAATTAACTAATAACTGAAAATTAATTGTTCTCAAAATACACAACTGTATTCGAGACGAAACATGACTGGAATATGAAAGAACAGAAGTCATGACGTCACATAACATGACTTGAAGGTAACTTGAGAGACATGACTTACTTGAGATAGAAATATTTTGTAGTATGGCATAATATGTAATAGACAACATTTCATAATATGACATAACATGTAACAGTGAATATTATGTGACATGACATGCATGTAATAGTGAATATTATGTGACATAGCATACATGTAATAGATGGCATAACATAATATGACATACTTATAACATATAGCAAGATGTGATAGAATAAATTGTGTAACAGATAAGCATTCATGACATAATAAATCATGCGTAACAGATAAACATATAATGACGTGGCATGGCATTACACATAAGATAACATACATATATAAATTGTAGTTCCCTTGCCCATCATACATACACAGTAAACTGATAGTAAATTAAATACTAATTTATCTCGATCATTGCAGTCTACGAGAATAAAGTGCGAAACATAAGAAACTGTAAGAGGATATTCTAAAAATTAGAAATTTAATTACTAACAATTAGAAATATGAAAACAAACTAATTTAGAGTAAAATTACCATTTTACCCTCTACATGTAAAAAAATGACCATTTTACCCATAACTTGAAGATTTCACATTCTAACTCTAAAATTTTTCAAAATTTACATTTCTCACGTAAATTTGGTCCTAAATTCAAATATCAACTCAAAAAATTTAAAAACAAATCACAACTATGGAAAACACACTATGACCGAAACATCTATAGGCATTTCTCTTGATTTTTGTTGCAATTCCTTTCAACTTCAAAACTCATGCTTAAACCAAAATTTTGCAACAAATATCTTCATATCCTAAGTTTAAAACCATACTTAAAACATCCATTTAGATAAATCTAATAATCAACACCAAAATGTTTGTAAAAAGATCCAAGTCCTTGAATCACAAGTTTTGACCCTCAATCAAAACATCTCCAAGAATTTCAAAAAATCAAATCATACTTCTAACATATTCATAACATCATCCTAAGATCAACCATACTTTAAATCATCAAACTAAAGTCACCAAAATCACAAAATAACACTTGGAGTTTTTGGTTTTACACTTAGTCCAAAAACATAAACTTTTTTCTTAAGTAGCTTTGATCAATCTCTTGATCCATGACTTAAAAAGATGAGATCTTCAAACTAAAACATCACATGGTTTAAAAATATGTTCTAAAGAAGATCTAACCATCAAACTTAAAATCATATGGTTAAAAATCAATAAAATATGGATCTAACCCAAAAACATCAAATTTTAGGCCTAACCGAAATTCTCTTACATAGAAAATTCATATCTTTAAAACTAATACTAAATATCTTCAAAATAATGTTCTAACATGAAAATAAGAGACTTAGGATCATTATATAAAAATATCAAAGTTCTTAGAGTAAGATCAAACCACGAAATATTTAAACTTTCTCTAAACAAAAACTGTTTTTCCACTTCTAGTTTTCAAGTTTCTAGATCTAAGAAAATATATAATGAAAAACTTTATTCATGCAACAAAACCTCAATGGAAACTCATAAAAATATGCTAACAACACTTCATAAAATTTTCGGACCAATATATGTCCATTAGCTTGGTCAAAAATTTCAAACCATAACATACTCTCCAGCTTTATGCCCAGAATAACCTTTCCATGGTTAAAAATATTTTTGATCAATCAAATGACCATGGAATGAAACGAATAATATATCTACAGAAACTACACTAAAAGAAGAACAACATTTATAAAGGAGTCATTGTGTGAAAATACTATAAAGGGTCAAAAAGCTCCACGTAAAAAGACCCAAAAATCTGCCTAAGAGAGCTTTTTTGGGTTTCTCTCTAAGAACGGGATGAAAAAGTGATGAAAGTGAAATAAATGTGTCTTACACGAATTTAGACTTCTGGAGAGGGGAGGTATGGGGTTGAATGACCCTTGATTGGAGGTGGCTATGTGACATAAAGTGGAGAATAGTGAGGGGCAAAGGACTACCTACAGAAGCTGTGAGGTATGGAGGTTGATGAGGTGGATTCTCCTTCACATCAAGGCATTATTGGGTGCAGCCAAGGGTAGTGGATGGTCTGCCATGTGGGGGAGGAAACTTCTTCAATAAGCTTTATCAAGGTGGCCAAATTCGTGGACCTTGGTGGGCCTCAATCAAGTGGACTTCAATTTGGGGTTTAAAGGAGGTTTGGTTAGGTTTTGAGATTCTATCAAACCCAAATTCAATTTTTCTTGGCCCAATCAAATTTTCAAGGTTTAAAAGATTGGATAATGATTTCATGATAAGAATTTGAGAAATTAATAGTATGTGAAAGCGATTTAATCAAGTGATTAAACACAATGCTAGCAATTGGATCAAAAAGGGTTTGAAGGCCAACTTTAGGGTTTGGGGAAACCGTTTAGGGTTTCGGTTTCAACCAAGTTTTTGGAGTTTCAATTGGATTCCAACCATTTAGGCTTTCATTAGGGTTAAAACCCTCTTTGATCTAGTCAATTTGGTTGATTAGATGAAAAAAAGTTTTTCTTAGATTACATGATCTCACACCTTGATTTCTTTCACAAATCCAATTAATGGTTCCTCTTTGTGCCAAGTGTCTAATACTATTCACTATGTGTGGCTAAGATCTTGCCAAGTGTCCCAATAAAACTTTTCTAACCTAATTTGGACATTTCACACTGTGATTTTGAAAACACTGCACTTAGTATGCTTATCGAGGTTACTATTCACTCTAAAAAAATGCATAATAAACTTAGGACTAAAAAATTCAAAATATTCATATTAACCTACAGTGAAAATCGTTTACCAAAACTCAACCCCAAAGTACCCCTAAAAATAATTTCATAGTTTCAAACAGCTGTTTCGTCCAAAATTATGAAAATGAGTTATTGCGCCATAAAATTCTAAATAATCCACTGAGTCTAGTGGCGCAAACCATAACGTAGTTTGACACTTTTAACTACCTAAAATAATTAAAATCACATTACTGGCACCATAGTGAGTAATAAGACTGACTATGTTAACATATATAAATCTATGCGATTAGTTGATTCGTGAAAACTTACAGAATTTTCACGAGGTTCCTAAAGTCTATAGAAATTCTACCATTGAATTTCTAGTGGGCTGTTACACCAAGTAACCATTTGTCCCTTCTTTTTCTGTGATTCTGGCTTGGCACCGTGGGGAAGGTGAGTCCTTGAATCCGAGTGCATCCCCTGTGCCCTTTCCTTTCGTGGCCCAAGTCTTTGAGCTTAGCCCGAGGGGTCCCGGAACCACTATGGGCTGTAGGACATCTCTTAGAGAGCGAATGGAGTCAACATGCACTTCTAGGGTGCTCTCCTAGATAGGGCACCTCGCCAAACCTAAGTGGTGGCGTAGCCCCAAGAATTGAATGCGGAGATGTCTCCTTCCTTGGCGTCCACAGGTCAATCCTTGGTCGAGGTCTTTGTGTCTGAGGAGGCCTCAGGCCATCTTAGGGTGGACTCGGGATCTATTGATGAGGGCACGTATGCTCATAGGTTTCCCAGTCTTTATATCGCTGGGGGTGGTGCCCCGTCCGTTGCCACCGTTGTTGGACCGGTGTCAAAAACAGACATTGATGTAGTCGGGAGCGGTCAATCGATGGCCGAGGGCAGCATTTCTACCCTGCTGAGTCCTGGAGGGGCCATGGTGGGCACACCTTCCACTTTGAATCCGCTGGGTCCCGAGACAGTCGTGACGGCATCAGGGAGTCCGAGGGAAGGAGACCTGAGTAACCTTGGGGGCGAGGATAGAGTACCCTTCATCATGCATCCCGTGTTGCTGGTGGGTGAGAGCGCTCTTGCTTCTTCTAGCCGAGGGCCTTGTGAGGAAGCTCGAGATGAGCCCGTGGGAGGGGAATTGTACCCTATGGAGGCTGTGGATGAAGCAAATTCGGTTTCCCCTAGGCCAGAGGGTGAGGTCTGGAGGGAGGAGGCTCTAGAACGGGAGGCCAATCTGCTGCTGGGATTCCTCACCAAGGTCCTTTGTCTTACTTCATATTCTATGCTTTGTGTTCTTTCTCTCAGTTCCATCCTGCTTTCTAACTTCAGTATCCGTAGGAAGTTAGGAAGTCTGCCGAGGACATAATGAATGTCCAGGAGGATGTAGAGAGAAAGAACCTAGGTCTTCGGTCTATGGTGGAGCGGGAGAGGGAGGAGAGGAGCTGCTTGGAGGTGGAGCTGGCCATGGCTAAGGAGTGAGCTGTGAAAGCGCAGGAATCGCTGAGCAAGCTTCAAGAGTAGCAGGATTTGCTTCGCGGGGAGAGCAAAAAGTTAAGGGGCCTCTAGGGTTTCGACGCGCACCGACTCAGAACTCTAGAGGATGAGCGCTCAGCCTTGTCGGCCATTGTGGAGGACCTGGGAGCTCTGTTGTTCGCATCCAAGATTCGTGAGGAGGAGGCTCTGGCTAACCTGGGGGCGGCCCACAAGAGGATTGTCGCCCAGGACATGGTCATCCGGGACCTGCGAAGTGACTTGTAGCAGATGCAAGAAATCGCCACGCGGTTGAGCCAGCAACTGGGAAAGGCTCTTTACATCCTTGTTGAAGCTTGTTCCCACGGGTTCCTGGAAAGCCTTGAGAGGATGCGTGATCATCTCATCCTCAATCCCTAAAGGGATTCCAGGGCGTTTGATGTGCAATTGCAGGGGATTGAATTCAGAGACTTCGAGCCTGATACGGTTGCTCTCAACCATGCTGGTGAGATAAGGCGAGAGCTGATTCCAGATGCCTTTTGTCCAGAGGATGATGATCCTCCCGACCTCCCTTTTGGAGATGATGTTGGTGCCGACTTAGGGGAGGGAGTTTGGAGGAGGTCGGGTTTACTCCGCTAAGCCTGGACAAGAGCCGGGCTCTGCCTGGGCAGGCCCTTCTAACTCTGGGGAAGATCGTAGAGCTTCTCAATCTTGACTTTACTTAGCGTTGTCGTATTTTTCTTTTCTTTTTGTAGCCTTTTACTCAGGGTTTGTACTCATAAGGATTATGGACGTCATGTGTCCCTTTACTCTTGTATGCCTTGTCGATTTAATGAAATATTTTCTTTGTGTCCTGATTACCTCTTGATATTTGTGCTTCCTTTTTTGTTTCATATCATTTATTCATTTATCTGCTCGTTTGTTGTAGACCTTTTTCTTTTGAGGAGATGCCTTACATTCTTGACCCCTTTGGTTCCCTTATCGTACGCTGTCTTTTAGTCTTCCCATGAGAATAGTTCAGTGATCGATATGCCGTTTGTGAATCTACAATGATCTCGAGTAGTTAGCGATTTAATGTACGCTCGTTGGTCTCCCTATATTTATGGTGTTGGATAACGCCCCACATTCGCCATGGGATCTGTGTAAGGCTTTTTACGAGATTCGTGCCAGATTGAGGGGGCCCTCAGTGCGTAGGTTCCTTGAACTTCGGAAAGTGAACTGTTGTCCCCTGCCTATAAATAGCCTTGTTGGCCCTCGTCATTTTCCATTAGTTCTCCCTTCATGTTCTCCAAGCACCTCAAAGCTCTATATTTCTCTTATGCTATCGCTGGCAATTTCTTGTTCTAATGGATCTCTTGGCCTTATGCCAGCCTTCTGGTATTGCATCTTGAAGTGGGCTTTTATGGAGACATGTGCTTAGCAGTTTCTCTGGGCTTCCATAGAATGTTCTTCTGAAAGCTATGTCATCCTTTCTCACCAAGAGATGCCTTGAAAAGAAGGCATGCTCTCCTTCCGGTGGTTGGGTCATTCGATGGGTTTTTCTATCTCAGAGCTCCCTGTGCAATTCATGTTTTGTCCTTACATCTTGGCTTGTTCCCCTATCTGGGATGGAGCTGGGCTTCTCCCATAGGTCCCGTTATCGAAGGAGAATTTTGACGTTTTGAACCTGCTCGGGCTCAAGCAATTCTTTGCTGGCCAGGGGAGGAGAAAGAAGAGGCCTTTACACCGACATGAGGGCTTTTATGAAGACCACAGAGGGTTTTACCTTCAACTCGGGCTCCCTGTTGCCCTGCCTTCTTTGGGGAGTCCACGAAGGGGTGGCCTTTATTTGTCACTTCCATATAGGTCCTCACGTTGTGTGGAAGTGGTTTTGACTTAGGGCAGTTCCCCCTTCTTGGTTGTCCTAGACAGTTGTGTGGTTTGGGAGCTTGAGTGCTTCCTCTAGCTCCTTCCTCGTTAGGTCGTCTTCTAGGAGATTCGTGTCCTGTGGCCCCTTTATACTTTTATGATGGTGCCTCTTCGGCGACCCCATCAATTCCACCCTTTTTGCCGATGGTGCCGTAAAGATCCTAGTCGAGCCTGACGTAGCTGGCAGATTACTTTGATTTTCTCTTTGCATGGTTTCTCACGGACATGTTGTAAATTTCCCATTGTAATTATTCTGACAGTTGATGAATAAAACGTTTTTCCCTTTATGCTTTCAAACTTATCTCTTTCCATATTGTTTGCTTGTGCTTTGTGCCTGCTCCTCGCGGGTGGTATTATGTTGGTTGTTTGCTTGAGACTTGACATTTTTCTTTCAATCTTGATAAATTAATAACCTTTCGGGCGACACCCTGCCGAGTGTAAGGGCTTCTTTGTTCGTTTATCTCTGTGAGGACTGAATACTTGTTTGAGTGACGTCTTGTTCACCTTCGGCCTCTATTGAGGCCTTTTGCTATGCGTGCAAGGCCTTTTCAGGAGTTTCGCGGTATGTAAAATTGGGTTGACTTAACCGATCATTGTGAGTGGCCTGTAAGCTGGAACCCACTCGGATCCTTTGCAGAGGCTGCACAGTATGTAAGACCGGGCAAGACTTGTTGACCCTTGTGCTCGGCGGGAAGGGACGAGTGGCGCGTAAGCCTACTCTCATCTAAGACCGAGTGCACCTCATTGAGCCTACTCTCATCCATATCCTTTAACACGATGTCTTGCTAGCTTTTAACTCCCTTAGAGGCTTTACCCTGCATAAGCTAGGCCTTAACGGCGGTCTCCCAGATTCTTTACGGAGGTCGTGCGGTACGTAAGACCGGGCATGCCTTGTTAATCCTTATGCTTGGCGAGAGTGGATGAACGGCGCGTAAGCCTTCACTTGTCTAGATCTTTTGTGGAGGTCGCGTGGAATGTAAGACCGGGTGCACCTCATTGACCCTGGCACTCGGCTAGAGTGGACGAGTGGTGTGTAGGCCTACGCACGTCCAGATCCTTTGCAGAGATCGCACGGTATGTAAGATCAACCGTGTCTCGTTGACCCTCTAACTCGATGAGAGGGGATGAGTGACGCGTAAGCCTTCTCTCATCCAGATCTTTTAAGGAGGTCGCGCTGCAAAATATAGGCTCAGATGTATATGTTATTTTATTTGACAATTACTAACCTATGACTGGTTCAATGTGATGAGATTCTAGGTTCTCTGCTCATTTTTAGGGAATGTGACGTCTTCTGCAATTGAGATGGGTAGTCTTAGGACCCGCACTTCACTGAGGGAGGGGTAGGGGCACCTCAAGCCACACGCTCCCCTTTAGTCCCCTAGGGAGGTCGTCATCCCTTTGCTATGACGGGATGGGGTCAATGTTTGAGCAGCCTCAGGGTTGGTTCCGCTCTCCTCCGTAGGGGAGGTCGGTCTAACTCGGAGTTAGTTCCGCCTGTTGACCCTTACTTGGAGGTAGTCTGTTTGGGCAGTATGTCTGACTGGACCTGCTCCCATCCGTTGACGTCGTAAGAAAGGGGAGTGAGGCCCAGGTTGGAGCTATGCCCACTCTTCATCATGGCAGAATGGGATATGTTCAGACAACCTCAGGGCTGGACCCGTTCTCCCTCACGGGAGGGTCATGATGGCCTCTAGCTCATCCCACCCTTTGGTACCCCAATGGGAGGTCGTTTATTCAGGTAGTATGTCTGACTGGACCTACTCCCGTTGGTCGACACCCACGAGGAAGGTAATGTGTGTCGGCTGCTGAGAACAGACCCGCACTTCGTTGAGGGAGAGGTAAAGGTGCCTCAAATCACTCTATACCCTATACATTCCCCCGATGGAGGTAGTTGACGACCCATAGACCGGATTACTCTTCATCGCAGCAGGATGGGGTCAATGTTCGGGCAGCCTCAGGGTTGGTCACCCTCTTCTCCCAGGGGAGGTCGGTTTAATCCAGGGTTAGTTCCACTTGTTGACCTTTACGTGAAGGTAGTCTGTTCGGGCAGTATGTTTGACTGGACTTGCTCCCATCCGTTGATATCGCAAGAAAGGTAAGTGAGGGCCAAGTTGGAGCTGTGCTCACTCTTCGTCGTGGTGGAACGATGTATGTTTGGGCAACCTCAGGGCTGGACCCGCTCTCCCCCACGGGAGGGTCAAGATGGCCTTTGACTCATCCCGCCCTTTGGTGCCACGAGGGGAGGTCGTTTGTTCTGGCAGTATGTCCAACTGAACCCGCTCCCGTTGGTAGACGCCCATGAGGAAGGTAGTGTGTGTCGACTGTTTGAGGTCAAACCTGCTCTCCTCCGCAGGAAAGGTAGAGCATCCCTTTGACATTACACTCATCCATTTGTTACCCTGCAGGGAGGTAATTAGTTGTTGTAGAGTTGTAGTTTATAAGTAATTGTTGCCAGAGACTCGTTTCATTGATTTCTTGAAAAAAGGCTAATGCTTTTATTAAGTAGAGTTTGTATAGAAAGAAGGGAATCGTATTTACACATAAGAGAATAAAGCAAAACAGAGGTTCTTCTTCCTTTTTCTTCTTAAGCGCCCCTCTCCCTCCCTTCAATTGGGACAACTCATGTGTCGACACGAGCTTGTCGCTGCTTTATGAGGGTCGCCTACTTGCCCTAGGTGTCGCTCCTCCCACTGTTGGCTTCAGCTCTTGCACATAGCATTCTCTTGCCGAGGTTTGCTTTCCCCGAAGTTCACCCACCCCTTGGTCCATTGGGAACTTTACCTTTAGGTGGTAGGTGGAGGTTATTGCCTTTAGTTTGTCGAGCATTGGTTGACTGATGGTGGCATTGTAGGACGAGGGAACTCTCACTATCAAGAAGTCAACCATGACCGAGGTGACGTGGGGCAGATTGCCGACCAAGACAGATAGGGCGATAGTCCCCACTGGTTGAACCATTTCCCCCGAGAAGCCCTTGAGAGGCATTGGGGCGAGTAGGAGTTGAGCCGCATTTATCCCATGAGGACAAATGCTTCCCAAAATAAAATATCCTTCAAGCTGCCGTTGTCGATAAGGATCATTCTGGTGGTGAAGTTAGCAATCTGCATAGTGACTAGGGGTGTACAAGAACTAACCAAATCGATCGTGAACCGATCAAACTGATTGCCGGAGCATGAAACCGACAAAGAACCAGTCGGTGGGCGAGAGGAATTGAAGGAAAACTGACATCAACGGTTCGGCGTCGGTTTGAACCCCTGGGAAACTGCTGAACAGACCGATCCAGTCTATGTATATATATTTTTTGGAATATATGTATATAAAACGGCTCTGTTTCACTTAAATAAGTGAAACGAAGTTGTTTGGGGCCTGGATGTTAAAAGAAAATATTTTAAGGTGCCATTTCAAAATGAGTTAATAACCCCCCCCACCCCTCTTCTTCTTCCCCGCATCATCATCTTCTTCCTCTCGGCTATCAGTCTCTACAACTTTTTCTTCTTCCATGGTAAATGATGGCATGATGCTTCTTCTTTCTTCCTCAGTTCCTCCTCCTTCATAGAAGATGTCGACGGTAGACCAAAGACTGCATCGACGCACATCGAGACTGATATGATCAGTTTTCTCTCCCCAAACCCTCGGTTCGGCCGGTTTAATAGACTCATGGCAGACGTCGGTGGTGTCTCAGTTTGGCGCCAAAACCAACGTCGAATCTATCAATGTATAGCCCTAATAGTGACCACTAAGGCATCATCGTGCAGGTAGAAGACTCCCTCCTCGTCAGCTTCTCCAAAGGAGATCAAGGGAGTTGGCTCACCCCTACGATACTTAGTAGGGCGGCAGGAGGCCAAGTAAACTTCCCTGTATCGGGCCTCTCTCGTGTTCGCTTTCCTTCCAAATGAGGTTGCACCTCCGCTGACAAAACCTCCCGCAATGGTGTGAATTTCTCTCACCAGGAGCACCTCTTGGCGTGGTTGCTGTGGAGGGTCATGAGGTAGTCCTTGTTCGACTTCCCTCATTCTTGGGCTTTCCTGCCTCCTGTGCCGATATCCTTTGCCTAGGCTCCTCTCTCGAGAATGCTCTCACCAAGGCCGCTCCCCTTGTCGGGACAAAGGGTATAGGGGTGGAGCCCGGTCCCCCCATTGTGAACGACATTGCCCCATACTGTGGGTGGTTTACTGGTGGTAAGTGAAATAATGACGCTCCTCCAGGTTTGGTCATTTATCCTCTTTCATGACAGTGAATGTTGATCGGTCGTGCCAATGTGGCAGATTCCTCACAACGGGCTCTTCTTGCCTTATTTCCCTCTGCTTTTGTTTAGCCTTTTCTCGAGTGTAGCTTTTGGTGTAGGTCTTTGCTTTCCTGCTTGCTTGCTCTATCTCTTGCCGTCTTGGTTCCGCTAATGCGCAGAGGGTGTCCTTGGTGTTTATGAAGTTGTCGACTTGATCCATGAATTCTCGGTGGGTCGTGGGGGTCCTTTTGGCCAATTCTGCCATGAACGTCGATCGAGGCCAAACTCTCTTGAGGAGTACTACTAGGGTGATCTTCTCATCTTGGTCCTCTATAGTCATCCGTTTCTTGTTGAACCAAGCCAGGTAGGTCTTCAAGTTTTCATCTTCTCTCTGCTTGACGGTGAGGAGGAAGGCGGTAGGACGCCTTCTTCTCCTGCTGGCATGAAGTGGGTGAGGAATAGGAGAGCTAGTTCGTCAAAGTTTTCGATGGAGCCAAGTGCTAGGGAGTCGAGCCACGTTCTTGTGAGTCCCCTCAAAGTCAATGAGAAGGCTTTGCAGGCCACCTCCCTAGGAAACCCATGCAACGTCATGTTAGCCTTGAAGGTCTCGAAGTGCTCAACTAGATCTTGGGTCCCATCATACGTCTCCATAGGCAGGACCCGGAACTTTGGTGGTAGCTGAACTGCCATCACCTTTGTGCTATAAGGCAACTTGTGCTAATGAGTAACTGATCCACTGTAGACGAGCTCTCCATTTTTCTCATCATTTCCTCGTACTTTCCCTTGAGGTTAAGCAGCTAGTCATGCACACATTTTCTCTCTTCTTGGTCGTTTTCCCTCTTATTCTCTTCGAGACTGCTAGTGCGCATTGGTGCTCGGATCTCCATGGTGTGCTGACTTCTAAAGGTTGTCTTTGAGGGCTTGGTTGCTCGGAGGGCATCCATTTCGCTGGTGAGCTTTCCGACCAGCTATTCCATGGCTGCCAATCTTGTCTCCATGTCACCCAAGTTTTCTCCTTCCAGGTCCCGCTCCAACTGAGAACAAGTTCTCGCAAGCATACGAAGGACACGTTTGTTGTTACAGTTTTTTGAATCTCACAAATGACATGTTTCGTATACCTTTGGGTTGGGTCCTCAACGGTCTGGGTCTTCTGTCTCCAAGGCTTGCATCGACTGAGAAAGGATCGGAAAGGTGGCCCTGGGGTGACCCGAGAAACATTCGATACCTAAGTTAGTGTGGATTTACTAAGCAATGGAAAAATTAGGAAACGATAAGCATTAATCTATATTTAGTCAGAGGATTCGATCCCTTAACCTGGTGGTCGAAGGGGCCTTTTATGCTTGGCTATGCCCTGCGACTTGGTAGAAGGGCAATTCCTTTCTTCTTCTTCTTCTTCTTTTTTTTTTTTTTAAATATCTGTGGGTGTCCAGGCTAGCTTGTATGCACCTCAACTAATCCCACGGGATCTTGAAGTTAACGGCCAGGTAAATATTCAGTGGCCCTGAGGGGACTTGAACTGATGACCATTGGAGAGCAAATCTAAGGCTTGGGCTTAAGGGGAAATCCTCCCGGAGCTCCTTCCACCATGCTGTCTCTAATATGACATGACCTTCTGAAATCAGTCATTTAATGCGGCGTGATTATTTGGTGAACCCATTTAATGTAGTGTGGCCTTCTAGCACTGCTAGATAGTTCGTTCCTCTTGGCGTGCTTCTTCTTCTTTCCTCCGACTTGGTTTCCCGCGCTCCTTCTGCAACATCCCATCTCAATACAAGCGGTTATATCTAACCTACACAGATTATGGATCGATTCTGAACCACTGAGAGATTGCTGTGCATTTGGACCAGGCTACCTTGTGCTTCCTGGGGTATGGGAGGCATGCTGGATGCTAGGCTTGGGTTGGCCTCCATGGGCTTTGAAGCCCCTGATGAAAATCCTCCCAACATTATTTTTTAATATTATTATTGTTTTAAAATTTGAAAAAATTGAATTGTTTATTATATTTTATATGAAAATTTAAGAAAATTGTAATGATAAGATAAAATAAAACACTTTCACTATCCAAACAGGGCCTAAGAGGTATGGTCGGATTGAAATGTTTTGCAAGACTAATTTCAAACCCAAGTACGGACCGTTTGGTTATGTAAATGAAATAAGATGAAAAATATGTGAATAGTAGTAAAATCATTAGAGTTAATATATTTTATAAAATTTTGAAAAATGATAAAAAAATTGAATAAAAATATTATAAAGTTAAAACAATGTTACTATATAATTTTTATTTTGAAATTTAAAAAAATTTAATTATTTTTTTTTATGTTTTGTTTAGAAATTTGATAAAGTTGAAAAGTTTGATGAAATTTTTTTGAAAATTTAAGTTGAAGAGTATTTTGTATTTTAGTGATATTTGGACGTTAAGATGAGATGAGACCATCTCATCATCCAAAATATTAACTTTTTTATCTAATCATTATAATTTCTCCAAATTTTTAAACAGAAAATAAAAATAATTCAAAATTTTCAAAGCTAAAAACAAAAATAATATTAAAAAATATATATTCTAACAACATTTTAACTTTATAATTTTTTTATTAAACTTTTAATTTCATTTACCAAAATTCCATAAAATAGCTTAATTTAAATCATTTCACTATTATAAACAGATTTTTTTAATCCCTTGTCAATATCTAAACAAGACCTTAAAGGCAAGCTTTGATACTTCTTTGAGACTGAAGTTGCTAGGTCAAAGAATAGGTCAAAGAAAACAATATATATATATATATATATGCAATGCTAGGGCCATTGAGAGGGGGTTGTAACACTGCCCACCGATAAGGTCATTTTAATTTTTTTTTTCTTTTGCTTTTTTCTTTCATGTATTTTTTTAATATTGTTAAACATTAAAAAAAGACTTACATCATTTAAAAATACTTATTTAATCATTAAATTTAAAAAAAAAAAAGTGAAATTGCGACCCAAAACCGGGAGGAGAAGCATTTTCCTCTATACATATATATACATATCTATAAGTATATATAAAGTGCGGATCGCTTAACAACAGTGTTTTCGTCTAATATTTTTTTTTCCAATTTTACCCTTCACTTTATTTGACAATTACTGCAGTTTACGTTTTAAATGTGTTTTACCGACATACATTTTGGTCTTATTACCTTCACACCGACAGTTTTACTTTTTCTTATTTCATTTCCAATTTTGCCCCTGAATGGTTCGTTGTTCTTGGTGATGTTTTGCTTCGCCGACTTGATTTTATTGTCTTTTTACGATTAAAGCTTATCAGTTTATCTGACAAGTTCAAGCGACTGAAATTTAAATTTAAATGTTACTTTCATTTCGTATCTTGTCTTCTCTACTCTCCGTATTCCAACTTCTAAAAATAAGTATCGTGACGAAGTTCTTCGTGAATCTCCAGTTCTAGGTATGTTCTTATTATTTTCTCAGTATGTCAGTATTGTATGAATGAATTAGTTACAGTATGTGATTAGATGATATGCATATGCATCACAGCAAAAATAAAAATGAAAGAAAATAAAAAGTACATTTGCGTATTTACATGTGTATTTTACAGACAGTAAACCCAACAAAAAAATCAAATACATGATACAAATTCATCTTCTGATTTGCTCCTATGTCTTGAAAACAGAAAAAAAAACACCGAGTTAGCGTGAAAAAGGAAAACTGAGTTGTTCCAAAATTTTTGAATATAAAAAACTAACCTTAGTGAAGATACGTTGATGGGGTTGTTGATTCTGGTTCGACGCAAGCACGGAAGTGGGAGACAACCGTATAGGAAAACAGATCACAAGTGAAATTTTTGTTGTATAGATCTGAAAAATACAAAAGTGATATAAATCAAAACAAAGTATAGATCAAACGCAGTATACAAAAATAGAAGAAATCAAACGCAGTATACATCAAACACAGAACAACAACGAAAAAAAAAAATTGCAGAAATGAAACCCTAGGAAAAAAAAAGTGGAAGGAATCAAACGAAAGCAAAAATAAGAACTTGGATATCAAACGAGAAAACCCTAGAAATACAAAACCGAGAAGAAATCAAACGGAAGGAATCAAACGAAAGCGAAAAGAAACCTTAGATCTGAAACAAAAAAATCCTAGAAATACATATGTAAAAAAAACAAATACTTTTCTTATACAGATTTGAAAGAAAAAATTTGTGCGAGGAAAAAAGGAGCACAACATCCGACAAGAACAACATGAGACACAGATCAGAACACTAAGAAGATAGAAAATAACAAGAAAAATAAAATCGCAATCAAAACCGAGAACAAATGAAACACATATCAGAACGCAAAGGAAAAAAAAACCAAAATAAAAATGTAAAAATTTGTGCGAGGAAAAAAAAAACAGAACATGCCAGAAGAAGAACATCAGATACAGATCAGAACGCAAAGAAGTGGAAAATAACAAGAAAAAGAAATCGCAAAGAAAACCGACAACAAATGATACTTTTCTTATACAGATCTGAAAAAAAAAATCTGTGTGAGGAAAAAAAACACAACATGAGACATATCAGAACGGAAACAAGACGGAAGATAAGAAGAAAAAAAAATTGCAAACAAAACCGAGAAGAAATCAAACGGAAGGAATCAAACGAAAGCGAAAAGAAAACGTTAGATCTGAAACGAAAAAACCCTAGAAATACATACCTAAAAAAAACAAATTCTTTTCTTATACAAATCTGAGAGAAAAAATTTGTGCGAGGAAAAAAGGAACACAACATCCGACAAGAACAACATGAGACACAGATCAGAACGCAAACAAGAGAAAAGAAAAACTTGGATCTGAAACGAAAAAACCCTAGAAATACATATCTAAAAAAAACAAATACTTTTCTTATACAGATTTGAAAAAAAAAATTTGTGCGAGCAAAAAAATAACACAACTTGCGAGAAGAACAACATCAAATATAGATCAGAACACTAAGAAGATGGAAAATAACAAGAAAAATAAAATCACAAACAAAACCGAGAACAAATGAAACACATATCAGAATGCAAAGGAAAAAAAAACAAAATAAAAATGTAAAAATTTGTGCGAGGAAAAAAAAACAGAACATGCGAGAAGAAGAACATCAGATACAGATCAAAACGCAAAGAAGTGGAAAATAACAAGAAAAAGAAATCGCAAAGAAAACCGACAACAAATGAAACACATATCAGAACCCAAAGCAAAAAAAAAAAAGCAAAAAAAAATGTAAAGAGTAGGAGAAGAAGGGGGGGCGAGGAAGAAAAAACAGAGAGAGAGAACGCAAAAAGGAAAAAAAAAGCAAAAGAAATGTTAGAGGAGGAGAAGAAGGGGGGCGAAGAAGAGAAATCTAGAAACGAAGAGGGGAAGAGATCCTTTTATACTTAGGGTTTTGGTGGTGTGAAAACGGCGCCGTTTTGGTTAGAGAGGGAGTGGGTTGAAGTGTTTACACGGTGACGTTTTGTTGTGCGATTTTTTTTTAATAATAAATAAATCACATTAATTCTTATATGTATGTTTATTTAGATATTAGGAAATAGTTCATCTAATTTTTTTCATTTAATGTTTGAATTTTAGATATAGTTCTATTGACAATATAAAATATGAAAAAGTAAATTAAAAATGTTGTAAAATTTTATTTGTCTTCATTTATATATTAAATTTTGATTCCTTATGAATTAGTATATTAATGTGTTTAATTTTTTTCACTTCATTTTGCATAAAATTTTATTAACAATTTAAAATGTTTTTTTTCTTAAATTTAAGTTTAAATTTTTCTACTTAACATATTAATTTTACATAAAATTATATTAAGAATTTAAAACGTCAAAACAAAATTTGAAATGTTGTAAAATTTAATTCATTTTGTTGACAATTTAAAATCTAAAAAAAAAAATTTAAAATTCTATTTGTTTTAATTTATACAATAATATTTTTTACAAATTTAATAATAATATCTATAAGAAAAAAATTCAATTAAGTGCTGTGTTATGAAAAAATATTAAAAATAATTTGTAAGTTCGGACTTGTTATGCAATAGGACAAATTAGAAAAAAAATTGTAAATAAGTTAAATTGAAATATAAAACAAAATAAAAAATTTTATACAATAAATATTTTTATTACATTTTGTTTTTTCTATAATAAAAATAGAAATAAAAAATATGATAAAATTAAATTTTCAACCACATAATTGATTTACAATAAATTGAATTGGAACTTTGTTTTCAAAACTATTTTTTTATTTTAAGGATACTAAAACAATAATTAAAAAATAATAAAAATAATAAAAAATGAAAAAATAATTCCAAATCTTTTTTGTTTACAGGACAAGTTAGGAGATGTGTTGTGTTGTAATAAATTGGGGTATTAACTCAATTTAATTAAAAATTTTGCCTAATATGTCATAAATAAATAATTTTCAACTTAATTCTTAACCTATAATGTTTTGAAATTTTTTTGAAATTACTATGATAATAAATCTAAAATTTGCAATGAGAAAATAAAATCTTATTGTTTGTTTTCAATATTTTCAATAATAAATATTGCAAATTTAATATTAATGTTTTAAAAAAAATTTCATTACTTCTGTATTAGGGCATAATTTATTTAAAAAGTGACTCAATTTAAAAAATAATATTTTTGTAATTTGTATTTTTTTAAATATAGTTGCATGGGTATGCATAAGTAGTATTTAAATAGAGACTGTATGATGGAAATTATATATAAACTAACTCAAAAAATTCAAATAAATTCATAAGACTCATATGAAAAAATTATTTTTTTAATAGTGGATCTCATTTCTGTTCAATAAGAGTGTGCAAAACTTGTACACCCTATGATTATATCCAACATTACTCTAAATATTATTTGACGCATTTACAACACGCATGAAGTAGTACTATGTACTGTTCGAGCCTTACTTGATTCACAAAAAGATCTCACATAAATAATTTCACAAAATAATATGGTCATATGTGATACAGTAGAGTTAGTTTATAATAAAAATAATTTTACAATCTTATGCATGCATCACAACGAGCCACATCTCATGAGGTTTTTTTGTGAACCGAACGAGTCATATATAGCTAGATGAATTATTTAATTTGGTTACCTTTTTTATATGCCTATGATCTTAATGTAATATTAATTGCCACTAGAGAAGTGATTTCTAGAACTAATTATGATTTCAAAAATTTTATATACAGTCATTTTTATTTATTCTTTTATGTACTTTTATTGATGTGATTGGTTCTATCACTTTATTTTAATCTCAATAAAAAAAATAGGTCATGTTCACTGAGATTAAAAAAACTAATTAACAACGTAGTTCTTGACATCTTGTGTTTGTTGTATGTATGTTTTTTTTTACAGATTTGTTACTTTTGTTTTATTTGGTTCTTCATCAATCTGCTTCGTATCAATTCGCTGTGTCCACATTGTTCATCTGTTTGTGCTCCATTTCCTGATATGTTCATTTTTATCTCATTTGAAAAAATATTATTCAATTTTTTTATATTCAAATAAATGCACTTGTAATTAGGATAAATTGATGATATTAATTTGATTTCTTTTAATTTATGCATTAATAATTATTGCAAATTTAATAATAATGTTTATAAAAAGTTTTTGTTACTTAACTAACTACTAACACATAGTTCATTTAAATTTTTTTCATTTAATATATCAATTTTACATAAAATTGTATTAAGAATTAAAAATATAAAAAAATGAAATTTAAAATATTTTTTTACTTAATCCTAAAGTTGTTAAGAAAAAAATTGTGTGAATTCTTATAATAAAGTGTGGATTTGGAAGGAAGTAACAAAAAATTATTTTACTTATTAATCATATTATCATTTGCATTGTTTATAAATAAAATGGAAAATTTTTACAAATTATTTGTAAACGAAAAATGATAAACATTTTTTAAATTAAGTAACAAAGTAATGATTCAAGTAGATCAAGAAGAGATTTATATGAACAAATAAAAATGATAAAAAAGTTGTTGAATTCTTATAATTAACTAATTGTTTGGAATTAAATAGTAAAACACCATTTTATTAAAAATTTGTTTGATAATAAATTTTATTCAATACATTAATTTTTTGCTTGTAAGTTGTAAGCATTTTATTTGTTTTTGTTTTTTTTTTTGTAAATACAAAATTTATTTATAGCATCTTTTTTTTATCGTTAGAATATTTTTTTTAATGTATGTTTTTTTTTTACAGATATATTGCTGTTGCTTTTATTTGGCTATTCATCAATCTAGTTGGTATCAATTTGCTGTGTTCACACTATTGCTTTGTTTGTCCTTCACTTACTAGTATGTTCTTTTTTATCTGATTTAAAAAAATATTATATAATTTTTTAATGTTCATACAAATGCACTTATAATTACGATAAATGGATAATATTATATCATTGTTATGTGAATATTTGCTTTTTTATTATATTCATTTGTTTTCATACATTTGTTTTATTTTAAGATTTATTATTTTTTCTGATCCGTTTAATATAATTTGTGGGAAATTATTTCGAATTAATTCATTTTTTCTTTCATTTTTCCTATAAATGTTTATGATATTTTTTATGCATATAAATTGCCATATAAATTTATCTATTTACATCTTTGATATATTTTCAAATTTTTTTTAGATTACACTCCAAAATCGACACAAAATCTATAATTTCTCATAATTTTATGTCGACTAGTAAGACAACATTATTAAATGCAAAAATATACTTAAATATTATTAACACCATTTCTTTTTTATTTTATCTAATTTCTTTTATGAATAAATCCAGAACAAAGTAAAAACGATCTACCAAGAAGAAGTTGGTATAGTATTCAATCAAACGAAAAAAAAGAAGAGATTCGTCGAAAAAAAAGAGAGAGATATGCTGAGTTAAAAAATCTTCGACACAACAATGAAAGCATTCGTATAAGAGAAATTGGATCGCCTTCGAATATGAACTCTTCTGAAATTGACATCCATAACAATACATTAAGTTCAATATTGACTGATCAGGTTTATTCATAACCATTTCATTCTAAAAAAAATATTTCTTTCAATTCTTTTCTGATTCTATTCAATAAATATTAAAACAAAACTTTTATAGGTTAATTATCTAAATGAAGATGAATTGAATTTTGAAAGAACGTCAAATTTCAACTTAGGTAATGTACAAACTGACACATTTTTTCTTTAATTTTTACATGAATATTTAATATTTTATCATTAATAATTTTACTTTTTGTTTTTTTTTAATATAGGAAAACGACAAAGAAGATCTCCTTGTTTTAGACAAATATTACACACTACAATTGTTGAACCAAATTATTTACCATTAGTATCATCATGTAAATATTGTGGAGCAAAAAATTTTTATCATGAACCAAACGGTTTTTGTTGTGCTGATGGAACCATATCGTTAACTTTTAGTCAAATTCCTAATGAATTTTATCAGTTATTTACTTCTAATTCAAACGAATCTGAAAATTTTCGTACATATGTACGTACATATAATAATAAATTTGCTTTCACATCATTTGGAGTCAAGTTTGATAGAAACTTATGTAGAAGAAATAGAGGAATTTACACATTTAGAGTTCAAGGACAAATTTATCATAACATTAATGATTTAATTCCCGAAAATGAATATCCTTCATACTTGCAACTATACTTCTATGATACTGAACATGAATTAGAAAATCGTGTTAATAATCCAGAAATATTAGATGCTTCCATTATTAGTCAATTGATGGCTATACTCAGAGTTAAACCATATAGTCGTTTTTTTCGAAGTTTGAGCAACATTCCAAACTTACAAAATCATATAATTCACATAAGATCAGACGTTGGATTAGATCAACGTGTTTTTAATAGCCCATCAGTATCACAAGTTGTAGCTATTTGGATTGAATCTGACAATTATGCAGAGGAAACAAATCGAAATATTATTGTTTTTAGTCATACAGGTCAAAATCATATTGTTCAATATTATTTTGGTTGTTATGATCCACTTCAATATCTATTATTATTTCCTCTTGGTGATTCTGGTTGGCATGAAGGAATCGAAAAAATAAAAAAAGGAACAATATTAGTAAACCATCAAATATCAACACTAAATAATATACACCAATCAAATAATGCAGAAGAACTATTTCGAACTGAAGAACAAGGTAATAATAATTTTAAGAGTTAAATACATTTTATCACTTCCAACTATTACTCAATTTACAATATATCCCAAAAATTATTGATTGCATCAAAGTGTCCCCTCTCTCACCACTGTCCAGTTCATGCAGCACCTTGCACCAAATCACGTAAACAACCATTTATGCACCGCAACAATATCACGCTGCACATTGTGTACACATACAACCTGCATCAGATTACCAAAGCCAAGTCTCATGTAAAACATGTGAATTATAGGCCCACATCTTGGACTTTAAAAAATTTGTCTAGATCTATAAAAACACCAACTAAAAATACTCAAATCCATCATGATACCCATCACGCATAAATCTTCCGAAGATTTTGAAAAAAAAAATCTAACCTTTGACAAGAATGGCAATAGTGGGGTAGTTCAGGCTGTGAGGCAAAGAAAAAAATCAATGTTGGTTGAGGAATAATGGTATGGTAGAGGAATGAACGCCGGACGTGCATTTGTGTGACTATGAGCAATTGTCAATGGTAAATTTGACGAACAAAAGACAGAAAAAAGATGTAGAGACAAAAATCGTCTATGCGAATGAACAAAAAGGGGCTACAGCCCTTGGGCTTAAAGAGGAGGAAAGACTTGGTGGTGAAAGAGATGAGCGAACAAAGAGGCAGAGATGAACGTGAACGAAAACTACTTACTAACGAAAATAAATGCGGCAAACTCTCAGCTTGGGGGTCAAACAACTGAACAATAACGACGAAGTATTAAAAAAGAAACGTCGAGTGACTTCCTTCAAAGGTAGTGGCTTATTGGACAAGTTTGGCTCACAATGCAGTATGAGTATTCATAATGTCTTCTCAAAACTATTGATTCCATCAAAGTATACTCTCTTAGTTTTAAAACATCTCAATCCCGTCCTTCTATCTACAGCGTCATCCACATGCTTTTTACATACATATTCTTTAATACAAAAACAAAATTACTCTTTTACTTCATCAATGTTATCGTTTAGATTTTCCTCAGACACAAAAAAGATTAATTGGTCTGATTTCATCAAAGAAGAAATAAATATGGAGACGATGAATGCACAATAATATTACTTTGAAATTTTTACACAGTAACAATACGCTTTGTCAAAAGAACAATTAATTTTGTGCTATTTCAAATCTTCTACTACCTATATTTATGATAGTTAATGCTATTTTTTGCTGAACAAATTTCAGCGCCAACATCAAGTACACTATATGAACATCATTAACTATGCAAAAAATTGCACAATATATGTTATTAGTTTCAAATAACCCAAAAACTGTAAATGCTTTAAGCACTAAATCATCATCGGATGCAAAAACTACAAGTATAAATTAAGCAAAACAATTTTATTCTACTGCCATAGGGTGGGCCAACCTTCTTTGGCAACTATATTTTCAAACTTCCTGCTAAACATTGCCGCTTTTAGCTCAACAACCACTTTCTCCAGCCTATTGATCCGAGCTTCAAGTTCCAGTCCTGGCATTTCAATCGTATGACTGCTAGCTTTTCTTTCATTTCTATCAATGCTAGACTCATCATAGACCAAACTTGCTGCCTTACTTTTAATTTTAGCTTTTGTAGTTTTTTTAAACTTATCTATTGCACCTTCATCTTCAATTTTTTCCACTAATCTTATCATTGGCTCCTTTTTAAGTGTTCCAATAATCGTTGAAACTGAAAAACTTTGCGATTCGCTTAAAAAATGCTTATTATCACCAATTCGCACTTTATCTAGATTATCATGGCTGCCATAAAATTTCTTCTCTTCATTTTGTGATATATCTTCCTTAATAGAATTGTCTACTTTAACCTTTTTATTTTTGGGAGCAAAGCCAGGTTGCATATCAGCTTTATTACTTTATTTCTTTGCTACAAAAACGTACGTTACCTGTTTTCATACTGTTTTATCTTTCACCACAGTTAATTTATCTATATTAACAGACTCCCCTGCCTTGTTAAATTTGGATGCAAAACCTGGGTGTATATCAGCACCATCACCTCTTTTCTTCCATATTAAAGCCCATAGTATTTGTTCTGATATATTCCTATCTTCCTGAACTATTGGTTTATTTACAAATCCCACTTTAATCACACTTAAATCTGCCAGAATCTTACTGAATTCACCGATTCAATCAATAATTTTTGGGGATATATTATAAATTGAATGATAATTGGATGGGGCAAACTGTATTTAAGCCTAATTTTAATTCTTCTAATCCCTCTATCTTAAACTTTTATATGTTTATATTTCTAAATTTCCTCTCATAATTTTTGTAGTTTTGAAGAAGAAGAAGAAACAACCAACAGTTTCATGCCGTGAATATTATTGTTTTAAATTACAAATAAGACAATATAATAAATCAATTTTGTTATTATCTGGTCGTTTATTACAATAATTTGTTGTTGACATGTACATTAAAATTGAAATATCAAGATTAAATTATTTCCGTTCAAAACAACAAGAAATTAGATCAGATATATATCAAGAAATTGTTGATAGTATTTCAATTGGACAAAGTAATGCTTCCAAAATTGGAAGACAAATTATCTTACCTTCATCTTTTATTGGAGGTTCAAGAGATATGCGCAAGAGATATATGGAAGCAATGGCATTAGTTCAATGTTTCGGCAAACCTGATATTTTCTTAACTATGACATGTAATCCAAGTTGGAAAGAAATCTTAGATGAATTGGAACCACATGAAGAAGTTCAAAATCGTCCCGATTTAATTACACGAATCTTTAAAGCAAAATTAGAAGATTTAAAAAATGAATTATTTAAACGAGAAATTTTTGATAAAGTTGCAGCATACATTTACACAATTGGATATCAGAAAAGAGGCTTACCACATGTTCATTTCTTAATAATACTACAAAAAGATTGGCGAATTTATGCACCCGAATCTTTCGATGAAATTGTTTCAGCAGAAATTCCTGATAAAACAAAAAATATACACTTATATAAAACTATTGTCAAACATATGATGCATGGTCCTTGCGGAGTATTGAATCCAACTAATATATGTATGAAAAAAATGGAACTTGCAAAAATCAATATCCCAAAAAATTTACATCTAAAACAACTATTCGAATTGATTGTTTTCCATTATATAAATGTTTTAATGACGGAACAATTGTGAAAGTCAGAGGATAAAATTTGGATAATCGCTGGGTTGTACCATATAATCCATACATTGTTTCAAATTTAATTGTCATATAAATGTTGAAATTTGTTCTACAATTAAAACTGTCAAATATTTGTATAAATATATTTACAAAGGACATGATCGTATCGCTTTCAATTTAATGAATGACGAAAATAACCAACAAATTGATGAAATTGAACAATTTCAATCAGGAAGATGGATTACACCACCTGAAGCCACATGGAGAATATATGGTTTTGCACTTAACGAAATGTATCCATCAGTTTATAGTTTACATCTACATCTTGAAAATCAACATTTATTAGCTTTTCGTGCACATGAAAACTTAAACAACATTTTAAATTCAGATTTGTCAACAAAATTAATGTTGATTGAATTCTTTTTAACAAATCAAATTGATCAAAATGCACGCAATTTATTGTATAGAGAATTTCCTGAAAAATTTGTTTGGAATCAACAACAGAAAACTTGGACTCCAAGAAAAAAATGAAATGTTATAGATCGAATTGTTACTGCAAATCCAATTGAAGGTGAAAGATATTACTTGCGAATATTACTGAATCACATTAGAGGACCAAAATCATTTGAAGATTTAAAAACAATAAATAGTATTGTTGTGCCCACATTTTGTGAAGCAGCTAATTTACATGGTCTATTGAACAAAGATAATAGTTTAGAAGAATGTTTAGAAGAAGCTTCTTTATACCAAATGCCAAATAGTTTAAGATGCATTTTTGCAACAATTTTAGTATATTGTAATCCTACAAATCCAAAAGAACTTTGGGAACGATTTGAAAAAGATATATCTGCAGATTTTTATTTAACAAATGCGACAACAGAAAATATTAAAAAAATGGTATTACAAAACATTTCTTTTACATTTGAATCAATGGGAAAAAATATAAATATGTATCATTTTGCTCCAATTGATATATTCTCTGACAATGAAGAATTTGGAGATCAACAAATTGATGATGAATTCACTATTACAATTCCACAAGAAGATCTGCTTGCATCAAATCATTTAACTTCTGAACAAAAACACACATACAAATTAATTCTTGAGACGTTACTTTTCAACAAATCTGCTGCATTTTTCATTGATGGTCCTGCTGGTACTGGGAAAACATTTCTATACAAAACACTTCTTGCTGAAATTAGATCAAAACATATGATAGCACTTGCAACTGCATCATCTGGTGTTGTTGCATCAATTTTACCTGGAGGTCGAACAACACATTCACGATTTAAAATTCCATTAAATATAGAAAAAAATAGTACATGCAATGTTAGCAAACAAGGAAATCTTGCTAAATTATTACGTCTTGCAAAATTAATTATATGGGACGAAGCACCTATGTCTGGAAAATATTCTATAGAAGCAGTCGATAAAATGTTACAAGATATAAATGATACAAACCTTCCTTTCGGTGGAAAAGTTATTGTTTTTTACGGAGATTTTCGTCAAGAATTACTTGTAATTCGTAAAAGCACAAAAGAAGAAAAAATTGATGCAAGCTTAGCATGTTCTTATTTATTATGGCCTTATTTCACTAAAATTAAATTAACAGAAAATATGATAGCCAAATCGGATCCTGAATTTTCTCGTTATTTAATTGAAGTTGGTAATGATAATGAACCAATTACTATTAATGATGTGATCAAAATTCCAACAGAAATGCTTATTCAATATAACAACAATGTTGAATCTTTAACTTGCTTATTAGAAGCTATTTTTAAAGATATATCAAATTATTCAAACAATTTAATTGAAATGACAAATCGAGCTATATTAATACCAAAAAATCATTCAGTTGACGAAATAAATGCCATAATCATTGAAAAATTTCCTGGTGATATGGTGCGATATTATAGTTTTGATGAAACAATTGAGGCATCTGAATAAGATGTAATGGAAGATTTTTTAAACACTTTAACACCAAATGGATTACCACCACATGAATTATTACTTAAAAAGAATTGTCCTATCATGTTACTTAGAAATATAAATCCTTCAGAAGGTTTATGCAATGGCACACGATTAATTTGTTGTAATTTTAACCGTAATGTTATTGATGCAAAAATTTCAGTTGGCCATCACAAAGAGAAAAGAGATTTTATATCCAGAATTCCATTCTTACCAAATATAAATGAAAATAACGGTTTTCCATTCAAACGAACACAATTTCCTATCAAATTAAGTTTTGCAATGACAATAAATAAATCACAAGGACAAACATTAAATTCTGTTGGAATATATTTACCTGAACCAGTATTTTCTCATGGACAATTATATGTAGCATTATCAAGAGCCAAAACTGCCAATTCAGTAAAAATTCTTATAAGACCAACTACAATTGATAACCATGAAAAAAATTGTACAAAACATATTGTATATAAAGATTTTTTAAAAATAACAAATTCATTATAATGCTATATAAATAGTTATATTTAATATCTTCTTTAGTTTGCTCAACTGATGTTTTTCAAATATAATTATCATTTATACATTCTATTACTTTTTTAATTATATTATACAATTATAATATGTATGGTAATGCTTATCTATGTTTTAATATGTAGACATAACAAATATACTAATTATTTATACATCAATCAAAGATATTATTCCAACTACAAAAAACTGGAAAATAAAAATGCTTATCGTAGAAAAATCTCCAAAAAATATCTGCCTTCAACTTACATTCATTTAAATGCATTTGTCATGTGACAGAATCGTTGAAAATCTTCCACTGATTGTCCCCATACAAAGGCGGAAGCTGCAATCAACCACTGTTTATCAGCTTAAATATCACGTTGGGCTCAAAGCCCATATTCTTGGGGTAAGTACTTTTATTTTTGACATTTACTTTTATTTTTTTCATAGGTGTGCCATTTCTTTTTCTTTTTCTTATTTTAAATAATTATGCACAAAGCAAGAATTTTAAGATAAAGTAATGCACATTTATTAATGAAATGAATTTAACTGAAATTAAAGAAAATCTAAAATTACACTGTAAATCCACGAGAAGTTATCCATACCAACTATATTTAGCAAATAGGACCTTTTATAATTTCCAGTTCTTATTCAAATTATGTTCGAATAATTTTGAAATATCTTTCGAAAATAAAAAAATAAAAAATTGTGCAAATCCAAAAACAGCAACCTCAAATCTGTAACGTTTAAAAAAATGTACTACGAACTAATAAAGATACAAAAATTAAAAAAATGTAAATGTTGGTAGAAAAGCTAATCTCTACATAGTCAACAGTCTTATTTACTTCTATCGTTCCAACCACTATCTTGTTAATTAGTTTATTTAATCTTAGTAAATATAATTGATTAATTTCTTTACTTTCAATGGAAGAGTGATTGATAGAGTGCAGGAGACTTATGACACTGAATTAAAAAGCCTATGATGAAAAAAAAAATTATTCACTCTTACTCAACTACTCCACAACAAACTTAAATTTACTAACTTAAGATTATTTAACAAATTGAAATATAGAAGGAAAAAAATAGTTTAAAAAAATTTTGTACATTAAATGTTATTACAAATAATTACAGCATATAAAAATATTAGCCAAAAATATTTTTCCTCTAATACGTGCATTTGTTAATTTAGTTGTTAACACATAATTCATTTAAATTTTTTCACTTAATATATCAATTTTACATACAATTCTATTAAGAATTAAAAATATAAAAAATAAAATTTAATAAAAATGTTTATTAAAAATGTCCAATTTACTAATGTCCTATGGAAAAATATAAAAGATGATGCATTGTTTGAAATTAGTTGTGAAATACGGGAAGATGAGAAAAAAATTCGTAAACGAATTAAATTGAAATGTTATTCAAAAATATTATTATCCTACTTAATTCTCTATTATTTACATTTGTATATATAATAAATATTTAGATTATATTTTCTTTTTTATATAATAAAAATATTTTGTACTTAAAATATAACTTAAACTAAAAAAGTCAATAAGTATTTATATGATATATTAATTCTTCGTTAAACAAATTTTATTTGCAAAATATTGATCAATTAAGTTAGGTAATATTTCTTTGAAGACATAATCAATTCATCAGCATCAGATCAAATAGAGGTTTTAATATTAGTGCATTGGCCACTTCTAAAGGAAAAATATCCATACCAAATCCAAGTATGGCAACCCAAGTTCCACGGTGGTTAATATCTATATTGGACGCCAACTTCTATGGCCCATGTAAAGAACACAAAGATAAAGAATATACTCTATTCTGCTTAAATTGTGATGGCAAAGTGTTATGTAAAAGTTGCAAAAGCCAATGCAGCATGCATGCAGATCACACGGTTCTACAGGTAATTAAATTACAGTTCTTTTTTATTTTTGTCATCAAATATATAATTTTCTTGCCCCTTCAATTTTTGTATTTAAATTCTTTATGCATTTCTTACTTTTTTAGGTGTACAAAGCTTCGCATCGAGCTGCTGTTCGGATTGAAGACATTAGTTTGTTATTCAAAATCTACTATATCTATCCTTAATGCATTAACTCTCACCCTATAGTCTTTCTTAATTCAAGAAAAAACAACCAAACGCAACTCATGCACACTAAAGCTGCTCACAAGTGTGAAGTATGTATCTATGAATTCCAGAAGCCATCCAAGTCTGCTTCATGCAACAAAAGAAACTCTTTCAGATTTTGTTCGCTCGCATGCAAAGTACATGCATAAAATCATCAGTTTTTAATTATTTTTCACTGCTTTCTTGTTATATATTTTTAAACTATTTTTCAAAAAAGATTTGCATACTTTTGTAATCTCATCATTTACGTAAATAATTCTTTATTGCTGGCCAAAAGTATGATGAATTTAACCAATGCAAATGGATGTGCTACAACTAAGATATTGATCACTACCTCAGTTAAATCTTTTCGCAAAAAAACTAGGAAAGACATACCAAAAGAAGGGCTTCTTTGTTTTAAAATCATATGATCTTGTTATATTATTTTTTTGGAAAAAGGAGACAACGTAAAATGAAACTGGTTAGAAAATCTTTATTTATCCCAAAAAAGGCTCCTTTGTTTTAAGATCATATGATGTTGTTATATTATCTTTTTGGGAAAAGCATACGATATAGAATGAAACTAGCTAGAAAATCTTTATCTCTATAACTTTTTGGGAAAAACAGATGATGTAAAATAAAACTAGTTAGAAGATCTTTATTTTTGTAACTCTTGTGTTCTGTTTTTTGGATTATTATGCGACATAATTATTCAATTATGCATAATCTTAGAACAAATTTATATAATATTGTAAAAGTTACATTATAATAATATTATCTACGCATATATACATAATACATACGTTCCTGCACGCAAAGTGCGAAGAACCCATCAACGAACTTCCATCATAATTTAATCATAACAACAACAAACTTTTTATTGATCATCAAATTAATATCATAAAAAATATATATATATATATATATATATATATATATATATATATATATAATATTTTGAGTTTTATTAATTGCATTTAGTTGTTGTTAATCAACTTTTGAATAAATTTGAATTCTATTTTATCTATATTATTTTTTTCTTCAACTTTCAAAGAAAAAATTTTTGGACATAACTATATTATAATTGATTTGCTTGGAGTCATTTAGGTAAATTTTAATCACTTTGGAAATTCCTGATCTACTATTTGTATGCATCAGTATAATTCATAATTTATTTTATCAAAAACATAAAAGTTGACATTTATAATTTTTTGCTCCAACAAAAATTCTTAGATTTATTTTTGTTAATATTTATTTTATTAACAACCAAACTTTATTTTGTAGTATAAATTGTTCCCTCCACTAGGCAAACGTCCAAAGGACGTTACACTTCCTAGTATATATATATATATATATATATATGTGTATGATCTGGAACAAATTTATGACAAACAATGATAGCAAATATATATATATATATATTTATTTATTTGTCAAAGAGGAAACATACATGCACTTGATTTGTTCAGTGACCGACCTATTGATAGTCCCAGACTCCCCAGCATCGAAAGAAAGATTAGGCATACACAAACGACAGTTGTTTCAGATAATTTCTGTGAAGGCAGTCACACTTTGGCTAACACTTTATAGTCAATCCCCCAGAAGCACATATATGAAAATGGGTCGAGTCTCAGGCGACAATGGAGAATTCCTCCCGTGGCGTTGGCATCATAGCAACCAATTGCAGCTTGCCTAACTGACATAATTTTACGGGATTCTTGAACACTGAGACCCTTGCAACATTATTTCCTAATAAAACAACATGCATAATGCTGAATGATTCACCTTTATCCACCGCAAATTGCCACTCTCTCGTTGATATGTTGAACCAGTCCTTAGTTCGAGATTTGGTCGCTTTAACTTCAATGTACTCTTTGCTATTCTCCTCCCCTACGGTAACGTCATAGGGTAAACCAGTTTCACCATCTTCATTAACCCACTTCACAATCGTCTCACCAGCTTTCCCAATAATGTATTTGAAAGCAACACGCTCACCCAGTCTCCCCGTACGTGCAGCTTGTGTTGCATCAGGTGTCCCAGTTCTAAGTTGGTCTCCCTCGTGAAAATTAGATGAAGCAAACTCCGAGCCATCAGGCTTAGTATTTAAATCAAGGGGATTAAATTCAACTTTCATTCCAGAATCAATCTGATTGCAAGCTTGGTCAGAGTGATCTTCCAAATTGTTGTTGTCTGACAAAACAAAAGCCATTGCAGCCGCTGCTGAGTCATCTTCAATGGTCCAATCATCAGAGGTTGAGATAGAAACAACATTATCCGTTTGCATGATTGTCCCTTCATAATTATCTTCCTTCTTTTGTGGGCTGCCCTTACGCAGTGCAATTGTTTCCCGTGTCTTAAAATCATTTGCCTGAGCATAACTACAACCTGGTGCACTTTTCCAATCCACAGGCGGCCAGTTTGACTTATTTCTTGCTTTCCTTTTGGTTTTTTTATCTGTTGCTTTTGAACTAAAACTTGTCTGGGGTGAATCATCATTCTTTGTCAAAGGCACAGCTGAGAGGCACCACACGGATTCGTCGTCAGGAAGCTTTGGCACATTTTGGCTATTCAAGATGAAAAACTCTGTCTGCTCCTCAGTGGATCCTGATTCGGCTATATTTGTGATCATGTGAAGGAAATTAGCCAAATGTAAATCAGGAGTTCCATTAAATAGGAAACGAGACAGCTCCATATATATGGCATGACAATCAGATTCTTCGGTGGTGTACAAAATGTTGTCCTGCAAGAATCATGTAAATATGGATATAATTAAAAGAGAAGACATTCGATATATTTAATATTAAAAAACATGCCAAATATCATGAGGAGATTGATTTCTGAATATTCAAAACATTCAAACAACAGCTAATCTAAATACAGTTTCTCTCCAGATAAAGAGAACGCAAGTGAAATAACCAGCATGATTAATCTTCAAATTCCAGTAATAGAATATGTAATTCTTGCCTCCTACACCTATGCTTTTCTTTTATCAGTAAACAAGATTTCATTGATCATAAGAATAGGCAAGAGCCCAACTACATGGGACATGTGCAAGAGCAATGCTCATGCCTCCATAACTCCAATGTTCATTCTATGGGAGTTATGGTTAAGTAGAAATGCTCATTGTTTTAACAACATCGAGTCAGTTCCTTCTGCTGTCATACACAAGATTTCTAAGTGGCTTTTGGAGCTTAATTTTTTTATTTAGCCTTTGAAGCTGCTGAATTTTCTTGCTCAGAATATTTTGAGAAACTTGAGGCTGCAACAGATCACTCTCGAAGGCAGAAAACCTGTGTTACAAAATGGAAAGCTTCCTCCTCTTGGAAAATTGAAGTTCAATGTAGATGGTTCAGCTTTTAGTAATCCAGGCATGGCAGGGTGTGGGGCTTTGCTTCGTTCAGACCATGGAGATCCCAACACAAATGCAATTTTTCTTAAATATGATCTTGAAACAGACTTTGCAGTTCTTGTTCAATGGTTCCAGCACTTGCTTCATTCCCCGTGGAAGTACTACTATTGTTGGGTAAAAGTGTGTGCTAGGGGCAAGGAAGGATCGCAAGGCAACTAAAGAGATATGAGTGAGAAGCCCACGTGAAGGAAGGCGAGGAATGGTTGTAAATAGGTAAAACACACCCTGTGGCGAGGCCAAGTGGCCGCACCTGGAGCTACCCTGTTCGATGAATAGCTCTATTCAACTTCTTACCCTCCCTCCAACAGAACTTATCCCGTGAGAGATCCACGTTGACGAAACAGGACCTCCAGAGATACCTGCTCCAGAAGGACACCACCATCCTCCGAATCATGCTCAGGCAGGACGGCGCTCCTCCATGAAGCGCACCCTAAGCCCCATAAATATCTTTCCAGCTTTGCATTACAAAGATAATAGAATATTGGTTAAGAGATTCTTACTTCTCCCACTGACTTAACCATTGAAGATATCCCCCATTGGAATCACCCGAGGTTATTTCTTTATTTCGTACATGATCATTGTGGATGAAGTGGATGCTGCTGGAACTGCTAAGAATTGTCTCAACAATGATTACAGCATCTGGGAAGTTATTCTTGATTTTACACATGTTTTTTCACTTACTGTACAGCATGCTTTTAGAGAAGGAAATTCCTTTTTTAGAGAAGGAAATTCCATTGCAGATCATTTAGCTAAAGCAGGAGTTGCCTAGATTGGCATTGGGAGACCTTCGATTACCAAGATTTAGAAACTTGCACAAATGATGCTAGCAGTCATTAAAATGTAATACTGGTTTCTTTTTGATAGACATTTTCAAAGCCTTGGTTTTGGTATTTTTGTGACTTTCAATCTTTCACTTTTTACATGGTATTACTCCGCTAAAAATGAGGGTTATTTATAAAATTCAGGGACTGCCCCTCTTCCCTAAAAAAATGTAACTGTACATCATGACATTAGCATGCCGTAGCATATCTTTCCAGCTTTAGAACTTTAAGGTGGTACTGAAGTTCTGAAGATACTCTATGGGTTGTAGTTCTAAACTAAAGACTTGGTAGCAAACATCGTCTCGCTGGCTTTAGCATCAGTTTGCCGGAAATTTATTTGTAATAGGCTATAATTATTAGAAGAGAGAAAAGACAAACATCACTAAAGGATCTCATCAAGTACCTGCAGAAGACAGCTACATTCAATGCGCTTGTTCGATGCACCAGCACCTCTCTTTATAGCATTCCTGTAGTACAGCTTTTCAACAACAACGATTTGCAGACGATTCAGAAGATTGAATCCAGACTGCTTGAGTTGAATATAATTATTGGGGTGTACACTACGGATGTAGCGCTGAGCATAAGGAAGAGCCCAGCTCACTAATGATGCTTTGAAGCTACAGTCTGCCAGACCATAATATATTGCTTCACGAGTTACAACCTGCACATAAATAAATCAATTTGAAAAGGAAAATTGAAAGCACATTATTATTTTGAGATATAGGGAACTCTATTTTTCTTAAAAGCACATTATTTTTCTTAAATAAATCAACCTGCACATAGATGTATTTTTTTCTTACAAAATCAAGTACCTTGAAAAAGTATCAATGAATTATTAGAAGAAGTCCGCAGATAGTGGACCATAACAATGACATTGAAGAATTGAGCATAATTGATAAACCCAAATGGTTCAGAAATTAGTCGGGTATATCTTGATGCACCACATAATATGCCCTTCTTCTTTATACCACATCTATGCAAGTTGGCTTCTAATGTGTAATAAGGAAAAAAGATTATAAGACCATTCAAGTAGCTTGGAACTTTGAAAAAACCTTTGACAAAGCCCTCATGCATAGGTGCTCTTGGATATGTCTCATGTACTTGGCTTCGCCTATTTTAATAAAATTCTTATTTATTGATAAAAAAAAAAACTTTTGACAAAGCTAGGAATACATCTAGCTAGAGTGGGTAATGCTCTTTTTTATTCGCAAGTGTTAAATCTAATCTTAATCCTACAGGATAAGCTCTCCAATTAAATTTAATAAAATTCTTATTTAAACCCCAAGGGGTTGGTCCAAGTGGTAAAGGCCTTGGTCTTGGGGTATCACTCCCCTTAAGGTCCAAGGTTCAACACCTCGTGGGTACAAACAATCCTTTGGGACCACACCCCCTAGTAAAAAGCCAGTGATTTAACCAATTCCGTGTAGGGAAACTTCCTAGGGTGCGGTGCATGGGATTGGGATTTACTCTACAAGGATAGGTCTGAAAGGCCCTGCCTTTGAGAGGTTTCCCGACATTAAAAAAAAAAAAAAAAAACATTTGACCAAGCCAGGAATACATCTAACTAGAGTCGATAATGCTCTTTTTTCTTCGCAAGTGTTAAATCTAATCTTAATCCTACAGGATAAGCTCAAGTTGAAATACAAATCCTTCATGGCAAGATTGATTAGATTCTACGCTGTTGGGCTCAACATGTTGATAAATTATACTTACTGCATGACCTAAAGGGTGACTTCACGTGAAAGTGTAAAACATCAACGACTCATGGCTGCGATATCCCAATTTCAAACTCCACCCCAGACACCAACCCAGATAGAACTTACCTCAGAGAGAGCGGGAATCCCTAAGTTTTCCATGAGGACAGAAACTTTTGTCTGAAGTATCTCTTTCTGATCCTCACTAAGTTTGCCAAAGTACAGAAAATCAATCTTATCAAAATGCTTGAATTGCTTCTTTAACTTCCAATCATCGCACCAGCACACAAGGCCAAAGGATGGATGCAGTGAGACCCACTTATCTTGTTTAGTTGGAAGCACCATAAACTCTGATTTCAAAAGACATTGTTTCAAGTAAATGACATCTTCTGGAGTTAGTAGTCCAGATTTCAGTCCGTCACTCCACATGAGAAAAACTTGAAAAACCTGAGATGGGAATGGAACACTTAGGATGTACAGCTACAAGCAATTGTTACAAGCACAGTTTTGCCACATATTAGTTACTTACTACATTAGCAACAAGTGAAGGCAAAGCAATAGTAGATAACAGCAGCAAAATCTGTAAATAGCTGCAGAGAGGAGGGGTCTCATGTACACCACAGCCGTCCATGAAAAAGTCATGAAGGCCTGGATAAATACCGCTCAGTGTCCAGTTCAAGGGACTGTGATTTGCTTCTGTCAAACTGTGATAAGGATGAATCTCCTTTATTTGGTCCAGGGCACCTGTTGGATCACGCCAACATACTTCTTCAAGAGATAAAAACTTACCAGGTACCACATCCTCAAGCCTAGAGCCGGATGCAGACGGAAAAAATATAAAAGGTCCTGAAGTCAACTTGTCTTTGAGTTTCTTCTCTGAAGTGTTCATTTCATCCCAAATGAACGTGTACAATTTTGACATTTGTGATATGCTGGCATAAAAAACCAAAGTTGGGACCCATTAAATTGAGCAGGTTTGCTTACCCGAAGAAAGAGTAAGGGGTGTTAGGATCACAATCATGGAAAAAAATTGGCAAAATCAATGTCCAAAGCACAAGGTGAAGAGAATAAGTAATGACATGTTGGTCAAATGCCATGGCATATGAAAAGGAACATCCGAACTGATAATTTTTTTTATACAATCTAACATGTAGAGGAACACTATATGATTTCAGACTCAAACTGCAGTTTCCATCCAATCTTGAGTAAGTGAGCTGATTTGCGCCCAATACAACATAGCAAAGGTTTACATATACGAGTTCTAAGCAAGTAGTATCAGAAAAAGCATTGAGAACCATATAAAATTCTTATACTGAAAAATTGTATTCTCTAGAAAAAATCAAGAATATATTGAAAAGGAGGGGAAATAAAATTGGAATAAATATATCCATGGACCAAACAGAAAAGATATGGGAATAACTTCCATGAGAGACTGGAAGGTCCATTTTCAATGAGAATACCATACGATGATCATTAGCATTGGTACTATGATAACACCACATGTGGTCAAAAAAGTGGTATCAGTTTGTATGGTCGCTCTGAGAAACCCATGATCATTAGCATTATTGCACAATAATCCTATATATAAAATTTTACAATTTCTTTCACAACTTACGACTATTTTAAAGATAATAGTGGAAAAGACCTATATAGTCCAATATACATCTAGCGGTGGCACTGATATATCATTAATATACCCAAAACAGAACAAAAACACAGGATATTGATAAAATTGATAAATACTTTTAAAATTTGCAAATGCTTTTCTTGCTAGTAAACACATTAGTAGAACCACGATATGGTCGGATTTTTTATATGAAAGGGGGAAAATACAGTGAAAGGTGTGAAGAAGAATTCAATTGAAACAGTATTTATGATGCTAAATTGAACAGCATAAAGAATAAACGACTAAAAGCACATGCAGTAAAAAAATATGCCTTACTCAGTGCGTACAACCAGAAGAAATGAGACAACAAATGATATCACTTCCAGATTAAAAAAGTTAAACATCAAACATTAAAGTTGGGGATAAAGATGCACCAATACCTGGCCTTAAAAGGTGTCCTAGATCTTCTCCATACTTCTAGAATTTCCAAAATGTCATCGATGGTAACTTTAACCTTAAACCCGATATCACTAACTAACTTTTGACAGCTCACCTGTTTCAATAAGAAAAACAAATGTAAAAGAGAAGTACAAATTTATGGAAGCCAAGTCCTCCAAAAGTGTCTAGGGAGATGCAGAAGTTTTATACAGCTCAGATTACATTTATACATATAATTAACTACGTAATAAGTCTATAAGGAATAATTCCATTAATTCCTTATGGATGGTGTAGTTCTCATTGACCCCTTAGTGATTAGTGATCATATTGTGTAATTCCAACAGAATCATATTGTACATATTGCCACTAATCCAGTGTTTCATCAAAGGACCAAGCATATAGAGATTGATTGTCACTTCATTCGAGATAAGATATTGAGTGGTGATATTTCTACACCTTTTGTTAAGTCAGTGGACAACTTGCAGATATATTTACTAAGTCTTTATGTCATATCGGTTGAAATTAATTTTGTTCCAAGCCAAGTTAATTTATTTGGTCCAAGCTGTGTTTATATGACATATTTGCTCTACCTTGAGGGGAAAGTGTTAGAGGGCATAACTGTATTAGTATATCCCATGAGGGTCATTTCCCTCTTTTCCTTTCTTTATTCTCTGTAAAACCCAACTGCTAAGTTATATCTACAACGATATTATGTTTTTTTTTATAAGAAATAAATCTTTACTGATAAGCGCAAGAGGCCACTATATTGATGTTATGTTACAAAACATTCTTAAATACAACAGAAGCATAAAGCATCACACTTAAAGGAATTCTGAAAACAAAATCAACTCAAAGGCAGTCTACCAAACCAACTAGACTACTCGAGTCAAAGTGTATGGATATATTGCATCTTACACAACATTTTATGAAAAAAAGAATTTTATAAAGAGCAACCATGTGAATTAGATGGACTCCCACTAAGAACAAAACAGAAATCAACAAAGACATAAAAATAAAAAGTAGGGCAAAAAAGTATATCCAACGTATATTATACCAACCTTCGGAACAGCGTATGGAGCAGAAGCGCCCAAAATCGAGCGTACTGTATCACAATCATAAAACAAATCTTTGGGATAGTGAAGCTCATCATCAATGCTAGATACCACCCACTGGACATCACAAATGCTACTCAGAAAAGAAGACTTGAAGGGTTTACCATCTCCACCGGACTTAGGATTCCAGTAACCTGTAACACTCTCACTAATATGACCATCCCAGAGTGTATCGAGAACCTCCAACAGATAGATACAACATTGCGGTGTGCCATTTTTCGATAACAGGGACATTAAATGGACCAATTCATGAGATTCCCAGTCATTGACAGTTGATTCTGGGGAAATCACATCTCTTTCCCACATTACATTCTTAAAAATGGTAGGAGATATATCAGCCACAGTCTTATTAACTTGAAATATTTTCACAAAATCCAAGATACCTATTTCCTGGAAAAATGCCCTCCATTTCTTAAGTCCACATGAGATTGATTCAGTAACAGGATGCCACAGATAGGTGGCATCAACCTCATGCCATTTCATATCTACAACATTAGTCAACTTATTTGCATTGACTGGATTTCCATATTCCTTACTAAAATGAATTGACACCTCAACAGGTCGTTTGAAGCCATAATTTGTTAAAATGAAAGCTTTATTTCGTAATTCGGAAATTATGTTCACCCTCTCAACACAACAATCAGGACAGCTAGACTGTAGGTGGATCATTGCAAAACAAATATACTCTATCATCAAATGCTTGTCCTTATTTGTAATTCGGTCATTACATACAGCTGGCAAGATGTGGGCCTTCAAAATTTCATGAGCGGACAACTGCTTGACACCAATCCTGTGAAACATCTTGGTTAGGTTGTCTACCAAATTCGCATCCCTGAATGAGGTATCACAAGTTGATGCAGAAAGGAGGGCAGGACTGACAGTCCGGAGTTTAGCAAATAAAGTTTGGAAAGATTCAAGTCGATGTTGACCATCAAACTCAGTGTCAGATGGTAACCAGATTGTACCTTCGTTCACTGAGCTGAATGTACCATCTGAAAGGGGAATAAACGTTATCCTTTTAAGGTTTTCTATGAGATCCATTCCTGTATCAGAGTTTAATAGAATTTGTCCAGAACGAAATAACATTACATAGAATGAACTTATCCAAGAAGACAACCAACTCAGACTCATTGATTTGATACCGTTTTCCACTTGACTTAAAGAGGATATAAATTGAAGTAAAATTGTGGGTCCATAATCCTGAATACTCAGTGCCCTTGCTAATGAATCAGACATTTTTATATTTCTATCCAAGAAACCAAGGCCAAGAAGCTCACTAAGCAAACCATCAGGAAGAAGAATGCGGGCCTGTTCATCCCAACCTCTTAGAACCTTGCATGGAGGAACCCATCTGTCATTGCCTCCTTCCAGAAGTAAGCAGTTCGACATTCGTAATTTAGAAATAATCAACCGGGGAAGACTAGAAAAGAAACCATGAACTTCCCCAACAAGTGGAACAAAGCTCATAAATGCTGACACAGCTTTTCCAGGGTCCTCTCTAAAACACAGAAGAGAACAAAAGGATCTCTCTGCACCAACAAACAAACCAGGAAACTCAGATGACAACCACTGGTTCCAAGAACTATCTCCATCCACTTCCTCTCTAGATGAAGGAAGGACAAAATCACCTTGAAGAATGAATTTCAGACCATAAGTTCTTAAAGGAAGAAATGCAAAAACAGGCTGTTGTTCTAGAATTGGAACGCAATCCCCATCAATCGATTCCTGCAATGTAAATGCTACTGAGATTTCCGTTGTACGCACATCAGGACGAATGACATCTGCTCGCAACTTCTGAGATGCTAGTAACCATGTCATATTTTCTTTCCCATGTGAAACCCTAACGATGCCATCCCCCATGATTTCTTTTCTCATAACTATGAGCGAATTGTTGAGCAAGTTTCTAAACTTAATACACTTAAGTCGGTGAAGAAACAGCAACAAAGATGGGTGAAGATCTGAAAACATGGTTATAATGCTATTCATGACAGTTCCATCTGATAATCTCGTTCTGAAAGGAAGTACAATGCAAGTGTTCCACTGTTTGGCATCCAAATCATTGGTTTCACCAGATGCCAACCTACTATACAAGTTAATATTACATGGAGGCACTAATGTTGGCAAAACAAAACCAATCTGACCCTCACTTATATCAAACTTGACATGAAATCCATTAGAATGAATCTCTGGAGCATCTGTTACCTGCAGAAAGACCAATCACATTCATAACAGCTAATTACTCGGGGAGTGTAGACATTAGTTCAATGAACCGAAACAGTGCCCTACCACTTTTGACCAATGACATTAAAATATGATTCACATTAAAAAAATGACTTGTGTTTCTGAGTGTGGGTCATTATAGTCTCTATGCAGGGTGTCCCACCATAACATTTCTTCGCTCAAATGTCACTTGTCTAAATGAAAGTAGAGTTCTTTAAAAGATAGCTTTTGGGATGAGATTTTCCAAAGGGTTGATGTTGCGTGGGTTATGCCCTCTAAGGTGGTAGATCTGTTGTGTTGTTGGAGGAAGATGCAAGGTTGTCAGCAAGTGGCAGCAGTGTGGAAGATGATCCCACTGTGTATCATGTGGTGTATTTGGTTGGAAAGAAATGCACGCTGCTTTGAAGACAAGGAACGCTCTATGGCAGAGTTGAAGAACTTTTTCCTACACACCTTATTGCTTTGGTTTTCTGCTATTGTACTAAACGGGGACAATGTTCATAAGTTCCTGTCTTTAATTCATCGCACATAGAATGTTCCTAGGTGTTATGTATACTTCCTGTATACACGGGATGTACCTTCCTTTTTCTTTTTTTCTTTCCTGATTAATAATATTTTTCTCTTACTTATCAAAAAAAAAAAAAAAGATAGCTTTTGATTCATTTGCTAATAACGAAAAACAGTAGGATATTCTTTTATATAAGTAAATGAAATTTCATTCAAACTTAAGAAATGGTTAATTCAAGTACACAAGGAGCATATAAGAAATACATCTAAGCATTAAAAGGGAATGAAGAAGAAAACCCTGCACAACATGAACAAATAAATTAAAAAATACATGGTGTTTACAGTATCATAAATATGAGTCGCCACCCAATGATAAAGGGTTTAAAAGAAGAAAACTTCAACCCCGTCCATCGATTTCTCACGATCTTCAAAACTATGATAATTTCTCTCTCCATCAACATTACATTAGGCAAGACGCAGTCATTTTCCATGAAAGTTCACAATGGTGGCTACCAAATTTTTCTTTCCATCACACAAGGAGATTTAAAAAAATAGTTGAATACTAATAAAAAAAATCTGTTTATTATCTTTATGGGGGATGAGCCCTTTATTTTTATCAACAGATAAGAATTTTATTGATGAGAATTGGGAATAGCCTAGGTACACGGGACATATACAAGAGCAACACCTACCTAGGCATAATTGGCTAGGGATAAAAGGAACTCATGAATGTTCAGACCATTGAAGTATAGTACAATCGACCAATGGTGTAAAGTGTTAAAAAGCTTGTCCATTGACTGCTTGTGGTCTTCAAAGCTTCTATTGTTCCTCTCCTTCCAAAGACACCACCATAGGCAAATGGGTACCATCTTCCATATGGCTTTGATATGCAAGTTACCAAGCAAGCCTCTCCAATTTGCTAGGAAATCAACTACCCTTCTCAGCATCACCCAAGCTATTCCCTTCTAGCAAAGAATTCATACCATAAGGTCGAGGCCACCTCACAGTGAAAAAGTAAATGGTCCAGTCTCCCCACTCTTTTTGTATGTGCAACACCAATCGACTATGGGAGATGAGCCTTTCAACATCTACTTTAATCATTTCTGTCTTTACATGTACACTCCAGGACTACAGAATCTAAACTTCAATTGTTATCATTCACACCTGGAGTTAAGCATAACAGCAGGCCACATCAAATCCCATCTTCATAACCCTGGGTCAACTCAAAATCCACAAGAAGGATTTGGGTTGCATGTAAAACATGAAAAATCACAAGTCGATTTATCCTGATCCCAAAAAAGTAAAAGTCTTTAGTAGACTATTGAAATGCAGGAACCCCCACACAGTGTCAAATTCCAATGAAGTCGTAGGGCTCAACTAGTAAATACTCTTTCAAAGAATGAAATTAAAGTTTCACAAAAATCACCGGTTCACTTGGAGCAACAAACAGTAAGCAACAAAGGTTTTTGTACCTCTTAGACAAATAATATCTCTTATACACAACCTGTGTACTTGGGAAAGACCATTTTTCAATTTTTTTTCAATAAAAATTAACCATTACTTATCAAAAAAGAAAAAGAAAATCAAAGAAATATTACAACAATGCTTGTTCAAACATACCCGGAAAACTGATTTAAAGCCAATGCCTTTCTGCCCTATATATCCAGCATTAGATCCTTTCTTCGTTGAATTACCAACATCACAGAGTGCTCTGATGTTTTGAGCAGAGAAGCCTCGCTCATTATTTAATAGAATGATTCCTGTCTCTTGAAGAATGAACGTCAGAGTTGGTTCCACATCTTCTGGATAAATATTATCATCAGCATTTTGCACCTGAGGCAGAATGAATAATAAACAGGTTGTTTTTTTAGGGAAAAAAAAGGGGACTTCTTTGCACCTATTTTGAACTTAAAATCTATATCAAATCCGTTTACCAAATTGAACATTCTATAGATTGGGATCATAGTTTTTACATTCAGTATTTACAATAAACTAAAACATATATGAATGACATTTTCCAAGTCCAATACGACACTCAGTTAAAAAGGAATCTAGTGAGAATACACAACCTTAAATTCAACGAACTTAACTTAAAAATTCAAATATAAAATGTATATTCAAATCTGGCCCATATCAGGATCAATAGCCTAATTATGTTCCTCCCTTTTTCCAAAATTTGACAGCTGCTAGAGAATTTGATGCCTCATATTATCTCACTGCAATTTGAAGCAAGAATGGATGCAGGAGATTGTTTTCGATAAAATAAAATCTACTACAGTATCTAAAAGTTGAAGCATCGTCTTTGTAAAATATTTCTAAACCTCAGTATATATCTATTTTAATAGACTCAAGGGGATTTCTGAGAAGAATAAGCTGAGTTGCTTTATAAGTGGCTTGAAAGATGAAGTGAGGTTTACTAGGAAGATGTTTAATCCCAAGAACCTGAATGATGCGTTTGGTTTGGCCAAGATTCAAGAACAGAACATTTGGAGTACAAGAAAGGCTTGGAAGACTAGCTCTTATGATCCAGGGGCTAGTGTACAGAAATCAGTGCAAGCTCCTTCTATTTTAGGAACTCCTCCTAAAGGGCAGGCTGTTTTTAAAGTACCTTATCAAAGAATTTTAGAAGCTCAGAAGATGCAAGACAGAAGGAAAAAGGGTCTTTGCTATTTCTGTAAGGAAAAATGGCATCAAGGCCATAAGTATTTGAAACCAAGATTGTATGTTTTGGAGGGTATGGATCTGCCTCAAATGGAGTTGTGGGAATCAGAAGAAGAAATTGAGCAGTCACAAGAAGACGAGCATACACAGGTGCAAGTTGTTGCTGGTGCTGCCTCAATTTCAGTCCAAGCATTGGTGGGAACACCAAGTCCAAAGACTATGAGAGTTCTTGGCCAGATTAAGAAAAGAAGGGTCACTATTTTGATAGACACTGGCAGTACCCATAATTTTGTGGATACTGCAGTTGCAATCAAGTATGGACTGCTAGTACAGAAATCTGCTCCTATGCAGGTCAGAATTGCAAATGGTGATATGGTGGGTAGTGATGGGAGATGTAGTGATGTGGCCCTACATATACAAGGTACAACTTTTGTATCTGATCGACTTACCTTAAATTTGGGTAGTTGTGATGTAGTATTGGGGGTACAGTGACTGCTGTCACTAAGGCCTATCCTTTGGGATTTTGGCAAGTTGCATATGCAGTTTACTTACAAAGGAGTCTTGACATGTTTAAAAGCATTAGCCTCCACTTCTAGCAACCTGCTTGATGATGTTGAGGTTTCTAGAATCTCTTCAATAACAAAGGCTTATTTTTACAGATAGTTTCAGTTCAATCTCAAGAGGTGTTGCATGATGTACCTCAGAATATCTTGAATCTGTTAGACAGATTTCAGAAAGTTTTTGATGAGCCAAGAGGTTTACCTCCATAGAGGTCTCATGACCATCAAATACTTTTGAAGAAAGATTCAACACCAGTGAGTGTGAGGCCATATAGGTATCCATATTACCAAAAGACTGAAATTGAGAAAATGGTTAAAGAATTGCTGCAGCCTGGTATCATTAGACCAAGCCAGTCCCCATTTTCTTCACCTGTTCTCTTGGTGAGAAAAGAGGATGGTTCTTGGAGAATGTGCATAGATTATAGGGTACTTAATGAAGCTACAATCAAAGATAAGTATCCTATACCAGTGGTGGATGAATTACTTGATGAACTTTTAGGAGCAGCTGTTTTTTCTAAGCTTGATTTGAGGTCAGGCTATCATCAGATTTGAATGAGGGAGGATGACATTTCAAAGCAGCATTTTGAACACATGAGGGGCATTATGAGTTCCTTGTAATGCCCTTTGGACTCATCAATGCACCCCCCACATTTCAATATGAATGATGTGTTCAGGCCCTTTTAAAGAAAATTTGTCATTGTTTTCTTTGATGATATACTGGTTTATAGTAGAGATTTACAGTCCCATTTGAAGCATCTAGCCACTGTTTTGAACACTTTACAAAGCCACCAGCTTTATGCAAAGAGATCTAAGTGTCATTTTGCTTGCCTTGAGATTGAGTACTTGGGACATCTCATTTCCAAGGAGGGGGCCAAGGCAGATCAGAAAAAGTTGGACTCAATGATCAAATGGCCAGTTCCTAAATAAGGCATTGAGGGGATTTTTAGGATTGACTAGCTATTACAGAAAATTTATTAGGGATTATGGCATCATAGCTGCCCCATTGACAACTTTATTGAAGAAGGAAGCCTTTAAGTGTTCTAAGGAAGCAACCAAGGCATTTGATCAACTCAAGCAAGCTGTAACACAGCCTCTTGTTTTATCCTTACCTGATTTTTCTAAAGCATTATAATTGAATGTGATGCATGTGCTAGTGGTGTAGGGGCAGTATTGATGCAGCAGTAAAGGCCTTTAGCTTTTCTAAGCCAAGCCTTGAAGGGCAAGAACCTGCAGCTATCAACCTACGAGAAGGAATTTTTGGCTTTGGTCTTGGCACTCAAGAAATAGAGGCCTTATCTATTGAGAGGTCCATTCATTGTCAGAACTGACCATCATAGCTTGAAGTATATGCTGGAACAAAAGATTGGAACATCTGCTTAGCAGAAATAGCTCTCAAAGCTGCTGAGATATGACCTTTCTATTGAATACAAGAAAGGAGTGGCGAGCAAGATGGCAGATGCCTTATCAAAAAGAGATCAGGATGGGGGTGGTGAAACTGTGCTAGCCATATCTGCTCCAAATCCCACTTGGCTAGAAGAAATCAAAAGGGCCTATGCTGAGGATCAAGTGGTGCAAAAGCAGTTTGTTGTTTTACAGCAGAACCCTTCAACAAGCACAACATTTTCTATTAAAGGTGGAGTTTTGTTCAAGAAGGGCAAGCTTTATATTCCTGATTGTGCAGAATTAAAAGTTAGGAAATAGCATTTTGTTCATGCAAGTCCTAGTGCAAGTCACTCAAGCTTTCATAAGTCATTACATAGAGCAAGATCTGACTTCTATTGGCCTGATGTGAAAACTGAGATCAAGAAGTTTATCAAGGAGTGTGAGATTTGTCAGAAGAATAAAGTTGAAAATATTCACCCAGCTGGGTTGCTTCAGCCCTTGCCAATTCCTCAAGCAGTTTGGACAGATATATCTATGGATTTTGTAGAAGGATTGCCAGTGTCTAAGGGCTATTCAGTTGTTATGGTAGTTGTTGACAGGCTGTCGAAGTATGCTCATTTCTTACCTTTCAAACATCCTTTTACAGCAGCTAAAGTGGCCTCAATATTCTTAGATCATGTTTTTAAGCTACATGGCATGCCTAAAAGCATTATATCTGATAGAGGTTCTACTTTCATCAGTTCTTTTTGGAAGGAGTTCTTCAAGTTGCAGGGTGTGAATCTGTCCTATTCTTCAGCATACTATCTTCAAACTGATGGTCAAACTGAAGCTGTAAACAAATGTTTAGAGCATTTTTTAAGATGCTTTTCTGGTGACAAACCAAGGCAGTGGTCTGAATGGTTGGCTTTGGTTGAGTGGTGGTATAATACCACTTTCCATGCTTCTACTAAGCTGACTCCATATGAGGCAGGTTATTGAGTACCACCCACTCCTCTTCAAGCATATGTTCCAGGTCTTTCACCTAATCAGGCTGTGGAAGAATTATTGAAGACTCGAGAGCAGATTTTAGATACATTGAAGAGTAATTTGGTGTTAGCACAAGAAAGAATGAAGTTTCAATTTGATAAACGGTATACTGAAAGGGCTTTTGCAGTAGGAGATTGGGTCTATTTGAGGCTTCAGCCTTATAGACAAAGGTCTTTAGCAGTGAGAAGGAATATGAAGTTGTCAACCAGATTTTTTGGTCCTTTTCAGATATTGGAGAAGATTGGACAAGTGGCTTATAGGCTTGAGTTGCCTCCACAGTCACAGTTACATCCTGTGTTTGATGTTTCTTGTCTGAAGAAAAAGGTTGGACAACATATTTCTCCTTTGACAACATTACCACCAGTAGATGCTCAAGGTGAAATTACACCTAAACCTCAGGCCATTTTACAGCGCCGCAGCAGAAAAATAAACAAGAAGCCCATGGTGGAAGTCTTGGTTCAGTGGCAAGGAATTGATGTTGAACAAGCCACCTGGGAACCCTATTAGCCGTATGGGTTAAATGAACAACTACCAAAACAGAATGAATGGAAGGGAAGGAATACTATGTGAAGAATTCAATCAATACTCTCTCTCTCTCTCTCTCTCTCTCTCTCTCTCTCTCTCTCTCTCTACTTCTTGGAGCTTTACGAGTCACTGGTAAGGGGTCCATTACACAATTCAGCAAAGAAGAGAGCTAGAGAATTGAAAAAGCTTAACTGGACAGTCAACGATGAAGTAGGAGAGGAGTTCTAACCATGGAAGATAAAAGGGAAAGGCAATAGATGTTGTTTTATGAAGCCGAAAATTGTTTAATGAAATGCGAGGGGCTGAATGAAAAGGAAAAGTGTCTCAAAATTAGAAACCAATTACGTAGATGGAGAGTAGACATCATTTGCTTGCAAGAAATTAAATTGAGATCTATCCCCCTAAACACTATTAGGAGTTTGTGGTGTTGTAATCAAGTAGCGTGGCATTATTTACCATCCATCAGAGCATCGGGAGTCATCTTAGTGATGCGGGATAAAAGAGTGGTGGGAAAATTAGAAGATTGTATGGGGGGATTATATGGTGGCTTGCTGGTTTAAGAATGTTATGGATGGATATCAGTGGGCCTTTGCAGGTGTTTATGGTCCTAACTTAATCTTGCAAGAAGTGTATTACGGAACAAATTGGCTGGCCTAAGCAGCAAATGGGATTTACATTGGTGTATTGGTGGCAATTTAACGTTACTTGATTCCCGAGTGAACAGTCGTGTGGTTCTAGCTTCAAATCACCAACGGTAGATTTCTCTAACTTCATTTATGAACAAGATTTACTAGATATTCCTCTTTTAGATGACACCTACACTTGGTCAAGCAACCGAGAACACCCCTCTTGGTCAATGATTGATGCACATTACCCAAAACTTATTTAAAAGAGACTCCACAGGTTATGCTCAGATCACCTTCCCATCCTTCTTGATTGTGGAGGTAATCATGGAGGCCCAAGGTACTTCAGCTTTGAAAACATGTGGTTGACATAAGATGAGTTCCTTCATCAAGTTTGGCAATAGTGATCTTCTTATCAATTTTATGGCACTCCAAGTTACATCATATCATGTAAATTGAAGTCTCTAAAGAAAGACTTGAAGGCTTGAAATGAGCAAGCGCTTGGTGATGAGGAAGCTCAAAAGTCTACTCTTTTTTAGGAACTCAAAGGATTGGAGGGAGTAGAGGGGTATTATCTGAAACAAAGAGAGCACGTAAAACTCAAGTGACCGCAGACCTCAAAAGGGCTTCTCTACTAGAAAAAATATCTTAGAGACAAAAGTCGAGAGCACTTTGGTTGAAGGGGATAAATGCACCAAGTTTTTCCACTAGGTGGTTAACTCACATAGGAGGAACCATACCATAGAGATGTTGATGATTGGAGTGTTTTCCTCCCACCAAACCGAGATCACAGATCACATTGTCAACTATCACAAGAGTTTGCTTTTAGAACAATTCTCTTGGAGACCAAGACTACATGGGCTCTACTTTGACGCTCTTGTCAAGCAAGAAGTAGGACAACTTGAGAGGCCTTTTAAAGAAACATAAATCATAAAAGTGTTTAGAAGCATGGCAGGTGACAAAGCTCCAAGTCCAGATGGATTTTCTATGGCTTTTTTCCGAACTTGTTAGGAAGTGGTCAAAGAAGATATTATGAGGGTCTTTCATGAATTTCATGGAAATGGTAGGTTTGAAAAGTCTCAATGCAACATTTATTGCTCTCATTCCAAAAAATTTGGCGCTGTAGAGGTAAAAGATTTTTTTTTTTTTATAAGATAAATATTATTGATATGAATGAGATAGGCATAAGCCATGTAAACTGGGAGTATACACAAAAACACCTAAATACATTCTATCTACGATGATTTAAAGACAAAAAATCATGAGCGCTGTCCCCATTTTGTACAATAGCAGAAAACCAAAGCAATAAAGTGTGGTGAAAAAAATTCTTCAGCTCCTCCCTTGTACGTTCCTTATCATCAAAACAACGCGCATTCCTTTCTAACCAAATACACCACATGATACATAACGGAATCATCTTCCACACCGCAGCCACTTGATGACAACGTTGCAGCTTCCTCCAACAACCCAACAAATCCACCACCCTCGAGGGCATCACCCAAGGAACATCAACCTTTTGAAAGATTCATCCCACAACCCTCTTGCTGCCTCACAATGCAATAGAAGATGGTCCACAGATTCTCCATTTTTTTTGCACTTAACACAAATCTACCACTACACAACCCCTCTTCCTCAAATTGTCCGTAGTCAAGATCTTCCCAAGAGCAGCATTCCATACAAAAAAAGCAACTTTAGAGGGCACCCGGAACCTCCATATATTTTTCCAAGGGAACGGAGTATGATCTTGTGTTAACAAGATTTTGTAGTACGCCTTAACCGTGCATTTTTTATTATTAGCCCTCCACTTTAATCTATCCCTCTGAGTCATAGGCAACCCCTTGGAGTATAGTAAGCTAAAAAAATTTGATAAAATAGCTAGTTCTCAATAATGAAAATTCCTATTAAAAAGAATATTCCACTAGTGGGAGCCATGCGAAAAGAATCGCATATCCGCCACTAAAGCCTCTCTTTTCAATGCATGATCTCCACACCACACATCCCGCCAAAAACTGATACGGTTGCCCTCACTTGGTACAAAACAAATCTGTTTTTCAAAACATGCTCACCCCCTCCTTATAAACTTCCATAAACCTATGCCATACCCCCCTCTCACTTCATTAAAGCACCACCCACCTCACGCCGCCGGGTATCTAACATCGATGATTGCCTTCCACAATGATCCCCCCTCCTAATGATATCTCCACAGCCATTTCCCCCCAATAACGTTTTATTAAAAGTTCTCAAGTCACACACTCCCAACCCCCTATGTACAACAAGAGCACATACTGTCTTCCATTTAACCAGATGGAATTTCTTCTCCTCTCACTTCATTAAAGCACCACCCACCTCACGTCACCGGATATCTAACATCGATGATTGCCTTCCACAATGATCCCCCCTCCTAATGATATCTCCACAGCCATTTCCCCCCAATAATGTTTTATTAAAAGTTCTCAAGTCACACACTCCCAACCCCCAATGTACAACAGGAGCACATACTGTCTTCCATTTAACCAGATGGAATTTCTTCTCCTCCCCCATACCCCCCCATAAGAACGCCCTAAATAGTTTCTTGATCCTATTCACCGCCCCTACTAGCATAGGAAATAGGGATAAATAATATGTAGGGAGATTAGTAAGGATGCTCTTAGTAAGGGTGAGATGGCCCCCTTTCGATAAATACATCCGTTTCCAACCAACCAACCTTTTCTCTATCTTCTCCACCACCCCATCCCAAATAGCTCTAGCCTTAAAAGTTGCACCCAACGGTAGGCTCAAATATTTCATCGACAAAGAGGACACCCTACAATCCAAAGTGCTTGCTAAGCTGAGAATATTTGAGACTGCACCAACTGAAACCATCTTAGACTTCCCAAGATTCACCTTGAGTCCCGACACTGCTACAAAGCAACGTAACAATGCTCGTAGAGTTTGAATTTGGCTAGTATCCGCATCACTAAAGAGAAGAGTATCGTCTGTAAATAAAAGATGTGAAATGATAATGGAGTCACCAGTGTCATTGCCTACCTGATAACCAGATAAGAGACTCCCACCCACAGTAGCCTTTACCATCCGACTAAGAGCCTCCATAACTATAACAAACAGAAGAGGAGATAATGGATCTCCTTGTCGCAAACCCCGAGTACTATTAAATAAACCAGCAGGTGTGCCGTTAACTAGCACTGAGAACTGTACAGTAGAAATACGGTGACTCATCCAAGAGATCCACCTCTCACCTAACCCACACCTCCCAAGTAGATATAATAAGAATTCTCAGTTCACATGATTATAAGCCTTTTCCATGTCTAACTTACAAAGAATACCTGGGTCTCCCTCCCTCAATTTGTGATCCAAGCACTCATTTGCAATGAGCACTGAGTCAAGGAGTTGTCTCCCACAAATAAATGCGTTTTGTGACTTGGAGATAATCTGTTCCATCACAGGGCTTAACCGGTTGGCAAGCACCTTCAAAATTATTTTGCATATACCACTAACCAAGCTTATAGGACAAAAATCCTCAATAATCGATGCCCCTTGTTTCTTGGGAATAAGAGCAATAAAAGTCGCATTAAGAGATCTTTCAAACTTTTGAAGAGAATGAAACTCACTAAAGGCCTGCATAACATCACCTTTCACTATGTCCCAACAAGTTTGAAAGAAACCCATAGAGAAACCATCTGGTCCCCGTGCTTTATCCTTAGCCATACCAGAAATGACCTTGTAAATCTCATCTTCACCAAAATGTCTCTCCAGAACACTCACACTCTGAGAATATAGTCTCAAAAGCCAGTCCATCTAGCTTCGGCCTCCAATCAACCGATTCGGTGAGAAGGGACTCATAATATTGCACAATATGGTTCTCTATATCAGGAGGCGAAGACAACACCTCAGAACCTGAATATAACACCTCAATAGCATTACTAAGCCGATTAGAGTTTGCCACTTTATGAAAGTACTTTGTACACCTATCCCCCTGTTCAACCAAAGTGGCCTAGATTTTTGGCGCCATGAGTCCTCAGCAACCCCTCCTCAAAGATATCTCCCTGTAATTACCGTCCCTCTATTTCCTGGAATTCCTCCAATAGGACTGACTTCTGATTGTCAATGTGGCCAAAGACTTCCAAATTCCACTTCTTCAAATCTTGTTTAAGAGCCTTTAACTTACTTGCAAGGATGAAACTTGGAGTACCAAAGAACTGGTACGAAGACCACTAAGCACTCACCAACTCTACAAACCCATCCGCTGTAAGCCACATATTTTCAAATTTGAAGTACCTTCAACCATTGTGAATGCCCCCACAATCTAGAAGAATAGGAAAATGATCAGAGCTAACTCGAGGTAACATTTTCTGACAAACCTCTGGAAAATGGGCTTCCCACTCTGGAGATACAAGGAATCTATCCAATTTCGACCAAACCCGACCGTTTGACGAGGTGTACTCGCCCCCTACCAGGGGGAGGTCCATGAGGTTCAAGTCAAAAATAAACTTTGAAAACTCCTCCATGGCCACAGAATTCCAATAAAGCCCTGATCGCTCACTCTGGAAATGGGTAATGTTAAAATCGCCCCCCATACACCACGGCACATCCCATAAAGAATAAATTCATGCCAATTCTTCCCATAACCTTCTCCTATCCCTGTCCACATTAGGACCATAGATGCCTACAAATGCCCATACCCATCCGCCCTCAACGTTTTTAAACATAGTTGCTACTGAATACTCTCCAATACACTCTTCTATCGCCTCAACCACTCGTTTATCCCACATAAGTAATACACCACCTGAGGCTCCCACCAAAGCCAAATAAGACCAACCCACATACGAACAACCCCATAAACTACGCACAATGCTTCTATCAATGCTCCGCAACTTTGTTTTTTGAAAACACACAACATCACCCTTCCACATCCGCAATAAAGATTTGATACGAAAGCATTTATTGCAATCATTAAGCCCTCGCACATTCCAAGATATAATCTTAGGCTGCATGTGAACTTAAACTGCCCCTTCTTTTCGATCTCTCCCTTCCACCATTCCCTTCAAAATTAATGGAACAAGTCAGCCTTTTCAGTTCCCTATCTCTCTTTATAGCTGATTTTGAATGGCTTTCTTCTAAAGCCACTAGGAGAGCCTTAAATTGTTCCTCATTGCCTACACAAGAGATCCCAATAACAGCTTGGATCTCCTTCACTTTCTTCAAAACCCACGATGAGGAACAATTCCCCACTTTAGTACTGGGAGAGAGTGTACATAGGGGAGGTAAGACAGGCCCCTCTCCACCTGTACCATCATCAACAAACAAGGCCACTTGCAAATCAGCATCACCTCTAGCAGCCCCCAAAGACCCCATTATTGTTAGTTTTCTTAGTTTTGGTCTCAATGCCCTTTCTCTCAGATTTCTTTCATTTATATAGAAAATATATTTTCATAGGATGCTCACATAGGAAGGTATGTATGTCAACTATTTACAGCAGTCGGTACCTAATTCTACCTAATTTACAACCGCGTCTTCCAGCCTCATGTTACAAAACGAATCCCATAAAATCCTCTCCGTAATTCTCTCGTAACACCCCCCCTCAAATTGATGCTTGTTGATCTACAAGCATCAATTTGTTAACCAAGAACTGATGTCGATGCCGAGAAAGAGCTTTTGTAAATGTCTGTAGTTTGACGTTCGGTGAAGATGTGAGGAAGAGTAATCACATGTTTGTCAAATGATTCACGGATGGAATGACAATCGACTTCAATAAGTTTCGTATGTTCATGGAATACAGGATTAGCAACAATTTGAATAGCATTGGTATTATCAGCATGAAGAGGAGTGGAATGCAATTGAGGAAAACCAAGTTCTCCTAATAACTCATGAAGCCAAGTGATCTCCGAGCATGCTAAAGACATAGCATGATACTCTGACTCAGTAGAGGACTTGGAAACTCTGTCTTGCTTCTTACTCTTCCAAGAAATGAGTGTATTGCCTAAGAACATGCACCAACCAGTAACAAAGCGACGAGTATCCGCAAAGCCTGCCCAATCAACATCACTATACCCTACTAATTGTAAGGGAGAGTCTTTAGGAAAGAACAACCCGCGTGTAGAGGTGCCTTTCAGATATCGGATAATACGGCGGACAGCAGCTAAATGAAGATGTCGTGGAGTCTGCATAAATTGACTAACTTGCTGCACAGTAAAAGAAATATCAGGACGAGTAATCGTCAAGTAGTTCAAACTCCAAACAAGTTATCGATATAAGGATGGATCTGATAAGAGCTCGCCTTCCTCCTGACAAAACTTAAGATTGACTTCCAGGGGATTAAGAACATAGTTACCCGAATGGAGACTAGCTAGTGAAATCACTTCCTGTGTGTATTTGTGTTGGTGTAACAACGTACCAGTCAGAGTAATTCCTCAAGACCAAGCAAGTATTGCAGAGGACCAAGATCTTTCATGTGAAAAGAGGCATGGAGATGCTGTTGCAATTCCTCAATTAACTCATTATCAGAGCCAGTAATCACAATGTCATCAACATATACCAGAAGTAATACAATTCCTGCAGATGTCTTACGCAGAAAGAGAGATGAATCAAACTGACTATGAGTAAAATGAAAAGCAAGCAGGATAGAATGAAATTTATCAAACCATGCACGTGGAGCCTGTTTCAGTCCATACAAGGATCGGCGTAGCCGACAAACCTTTGAGAAAGTTGTATCAAACATGCTAGGAGGTGGACACATATAGATTTCTTCCTTCAAGTCCCCATGCAAAAAAGCATTCTTCACATCCATCTGCTGAAGAGACCATCCCTGCGACGCAACAATTGCCAAAATAGTTCGCACAATAATCATTTTGGCAACAGGTGCAAAGGTCTCTTCATAATCAATACCATACTCTTGTCGATTCCCAAGAACCACGAGATGAGCCTTATATCTGTCTAATGACCCATCAGACTGAAACTTGACTGAGTACACCCACTTACAACCAATAGGTTTGACACTAGATGGACAAGTCACAAGATTCCAAGTGCGATTTTCTTGAAGAGCTTTGATTTCTTCTTGCATGGTCTGTTGCCAACATGCTTGGGTGGTTGCCTAGGTATATGAGTGAGGAATAGAAACAGTGTCAAGAGTGGCAGTAAGCTAAGTATGAGAAAAACCATACTTTTCCGGTGGATGTGTATCCCGGGTGGAGTGCCGGGGTACAGGAGTCGCAAAATCAGATGATAGACCAGTATCTAGAAGGGGCGTTGAAGCAGGGGAAGGAAGTCGATGGTATACCAAACCTGGTTCAAATCACTCAATAGAAGAAGACACATCATCAAAAGCAGGAAGAAGAGTGATAGTAGGATCAGAAAGAACCTGAGACTGAAAGAAATATTGATTCTCAAAGAAAATCACATTTTGTGAGATTTGGAATTTGTTTGCATGAGCATCATAACAAACAAATCCTTTCTGAGTAGGACTATATCCCATAAAGGCACACGTGACAGACTATGCAGCAAGTTTGTGATGCTCAACAGGTGGCAAATGAACAAAACAAACACACCCAAAAGTATGAATGGATTGATACTCAGGAGATATGCCCAATAAGCGAAAATAGGGTGAATCAAAATCTAGAGTGGTAGTAGACAAACGATTGATCAAATAGAGTAGATAGAGCTTCTACCCAGAACTTAGAAGGTACAGAAGAATCAATCAACAAAGTATGGACATCTAAAAGATGACGATTCTTACGCTCAGCGACTCCATTTTGTTGATGAGTATAAGGACAAGAACGTTGAGAAATGATCCCCTTTTTCTGAAGAAAAGTTTGGAAAGAATAAGACATGTACTCCCCTCCTGAGTCGGAGCGTAAAGTTTTGATACATGTACTAAACTGTGTCTCGACAAGCACAAAAAATTTTTGAAAGACAGAAAATACATCAGCTTTAGAACGGAGAAAATATATCTAGGTGAATCGACTATAATCATCGATAAATGTCACAAAATAACAATATTGACCATGAGAAATAACAGGACTCACACCCCAAACGTTAGTATGCACAATCTCAAAACAGTGAGAAGCACGACTACCATGCGCAGGAAAATGTAAAGTTTTACTTTTACCAAGACAACAAGTGGCACAATCAAAAGATACAGGAGAAGAAGAATATGAGTCTTTATTGCCCAAAAAACCATGTCTCATAAGATGAGTTAATACAACAGAATTAGGATGACCTAATTTCTCATGCCAGATTTCATGAGTATTGGCAGTAGCCGTACAAGCAAGAGAAACATCAGTAGGAATAGAAAATTGTAAGGGAAATAAACGTCTTATTTTAGGCCCCTTCGCGATCACCGTCTCCAACACCTAATCCTGCACAAGACAACCACCACGAGAAAAATGAACATCACAATTATTATCTACCAATTGTCCAACAGAAATTAAATTGGTAGATTGGACAATTGGTAGATAATCCAGGAGAGACAAAAACATCTCCAAATGAAGAAACCAAATTACCAACAAAAATAATAGGAAGAGTACTGTCATCAGCGACCTGAATATTTTGCATGCCCCTATACTTACGAACACCATGGAGACTCGTCATATTACCAGTCATATGATTAGAAGCGCCCGAATCAACAATCCAAGAAGTTGAGTTGGTGCTTGTACCTTGCATGCCTAAGGCCATAAAAGCAGACACAATCATCTGTTGGACCATTGCTGGTATGAGAACAGATGAATTAGAGCTTACAGTAGAAGGCACAGAAGAAGAAGCATAGGACTGAACATCAGCCTGAAAAGCTTGGGATTGGCAATTCGACAGTCTTTGATAATATGGCCCTCTTTCTTGCAGTAATTACAAACTTTCTTAGAACAATTGCGAGCAATATGACCAAATTCCTTACAATTGAAACATTGCAACTTGTTCCTCCCTCTCCCTTGTGTTGCATAGGCTACATTCACAGTCTTGGAAAAGACCTTCTCAGAAGTCATACTCATCTGAGTGGATAGCCGTTGTTCTTCAAGCAACAAATCTCCCAAACAAATGTCCAAAGAAGGAACTAGATCATAGTTCAATAAACCAGCTCGAACAGGCTCAAATTCGGGTTGAAATTTCATTAAAAACTGATCGCGTTGACTCTCAGCATGAACTGCTTGAAGAGCCGTGAGGGCCGTAGTAGGAACCTTAGCATGAGCAATGGCAGAATAGTCGCTCCAAAAGTTAATAAAACCAGAATAAAATTGTGAGATAGGTAAATTGCCTTGACTATAATTACTAATTTCTAACTCTAATTGGAACTTTCGAGCACTATGATCTTGGTGATAAATACGGTGAAAATAATCCCACATAGCCTGAGCCATAGTAAAACAAGGAAGATTGTTCACAAGGTGAGACTCAATGGTCCCCAATAGCCAAGAGATTACCTTGGCATCCTTGATCTCCCATTGAGCAAATTCTTTTTCATCAGTGGGAATCTAAGCAGAATTATCAATATGATTTGATAATTCTTTTCCTTTCAAAAACATCTTAAACTGAAATTCCCACATAGAAAAATTCTTTGTAGTAAAGCGAACAATAGTATTTTCAATAGACATGATGGAAAAAAAAAAGGACACTTAAAAAATATGAGCCCAAGCAGCAAATCCAATTAAATAAACCAAGGCAAAGAGAACAAGCGGATGACCCAATTTTAAATAGCAAGAATAAGCCCAACTAATGCCAAAATTAACAGCTCACAACAAACTGATGGCCCACAGCGTTATGAAACAAATGAAGGGACCCGATACCCACTCAACCAGCGTAGAGAGCCCAAAAATTAAAATCCCACGGCAGAAAAAGGAAAAACACCCAGAAATGTTAAAGGAAAACCTGTCCAGCACTTGCAAAAGTACCGGCAACACCAACAGAAAGGGCTGACTGCAACATGGCCACCTAAAGACGTTCCCAGCAGTCACAGAAGATGCCGACAGCTTACAGCCACTCACAAAAGACACCGATAGTTACTTAATCACCACAGAGAAAGTTGAACACCACCACAGAGGAGATCAACTACCACAGAATAGTGAGCTCACAAAGTAGGTCACCACAGAAAGGACCGACATACCCAAAGCAAGATGAAACTTGCCGAAACAGGTTAAGAAAAAATTCTTTCCATCGGACACGAAGGATTTAATATTTCAGAGATGAATATCAAGTTAGGGGCTTTGATACCATGTTAGTTTTCTTAGTTTTGGTCTCGATGCCCTTTCTCTCAAATTTCTTTCATTTCTATAGAAAATATATTTACATAGGATGCTCACATAGGAAGATACATATGTAAACTATTTACAGTAGTCGGTACCTAATTCTACCTAATTTACAACCGCATCTTCCAGCCTCATGTTACAAAACTAATCCCATAAAATCCTTTCCATAATTCTCTTGTAACAATTATTTCTAGTGGACAAGAGACTTCAGAGACCCAACTATCGCCTTACACAAGTTGTTCCCTTCAGCACCACCCATCTCGCGTGATACAGTGCTTATCGAAGACCCTAAGAGCAAAGAACCACACTCCGGTGTATCGGACGGTACAAAAGAGACGGCAGTGCCTCCGCCCATCTCAGGCGACCCTTTATGTGCCAAATCCATCGACAGAATGGGTCTCTCAACACTACCCACACTCGTGTCTAAATCTCTGAGTACTGTCGGCACACAATCCGTCATCCCAGACATTGCCGGTGAACCCACCGCCTTCGTCGTCGTCCCCTGCTCTGTCGCTAACAGTGAAGATTGAGGCCCACTCAACATCTCTGGTGAATACATACTGCATACACTCATATCTGCTAAACTGTGCTATGCGGCGTAAATTCCGACACCACAGGCTTCACTGGCGTCACCACCACCTTCAGTGACGACCTCTACTCCATCGCCGGCGGTGGAAGTTGGGACCCACACGACGACGATGGTGTATCGGTGTAACATGTTACCAAGCTGGAGAAACGCAGGCTGGGCTTGCAAAGGGCCTGTTGCTCATGCAGATGGACTTGCTTGATAGGCCGCTGGGCCCCTTGAGGCCCAACTGACGCCAGGCCCTTTCCTTTATTAAGCAGCCCAAGATCTTCTGTACCCACCTTATGCAGTTGCAATTCCAAATCTAATTGTGGGCCTTTTGTCTGACCCAAGCCCAAGTCCCTCTTCCCCCCCTCCTCAACGCAACATTTTGATAACACCTTATTAGCCTGCAAAGCTCCCACCTGCTTCTCCATTTCGGCCAATGCGTGCAGCAGTGTTGCCATATTCAGCCCCGACACTCCCTTGCCCTCCTCTTTGCAATTCAGACTCTTCATCAAAGAGGAAAGATCACCTGCCCTCTCTGGATTTTTTGGAGGTCGAGACAAAACCTCTTTGTACGATAGAGGATGCTGCCCCTGCGACGGAGGAGAAGGCATCCATGGGTGGTTGCCTCTGTTTTTCCCCCTTGAAGCATATCCTGTTGCAGATAGCTCCTGAAGCAAGTCCCCAAAGTTCCTCCAGCCTATACCATTCCTCCCTTCCAGTATCACTAATAGACCACTTCGCCTCATTGACCCCCCGTAAATTGCACCTTCCCTTACCATGGTAGCCAACCTCCCCAAAGTGGCTTGATTGATGGAAACATGATTCACAGCGTGACAACTACTCTTTGTACATCTCCACCACCTCTCATTAACCTTCTTAAGCTCAAAGCACTTCTGATCAATAATAACATTCCTAATCGACCCCATCAACACACGACTACTCCTTAAAAATAGTAAAACAACTAGACTAAACACCACTAAGTACAAACACCATTGATAGAAGCTTAGCATCGTCACACTGAACCATTGTATTTTCTCAAGTGTACGGAGAGAAAGGCTAGAGTGAAAAGCTGAGGTAAAAGATTATCAACATATTAGCTTGGTGAGCGGGATTTACAAGATTGTTTCAAAAGTCTTGGCGAATAGATTGAACATGGTGGTTGAGAAGTTAATATCAAAGCCTCAAAATGCCTTGTCCGAGGTAGGCAAATCCTTGATTTGGTGCTTGATATGGAGAAGCCATATGATCGAGTTAATTGGAGATTTTTACTTTACATGTTTGAGAGATGTGACTTTGGTTCGAATTGGTGTTCATGGATCAAACAATGTATCTATACTTCTTTTTTTTCTGTCTTGGTGAATGGCACACCAAATGGCTTTTTTAAAAACTCACAAGGCTTGAGACAAGGTGGTCCTCTTTCTCCGCTATATTTTTTTTTTGTAATGGAAGCTTTTAGCAAGATGATTTCAGGGGTCGTGGAAGGCGGGTTCTTATTTGGATTCTTTGTGGGGGAGGCAATACTGGCTCACTTAACATAGTTCATCTATTATTTGCCGATGATACCATAATCCTTTGTGTGGCCAGCCATGATCAAATTCGAGCTTTGAGGTCACTCTTTTTATGCTTTGAAGCTGCTTCGGGGTTGGGTGAACTTGGCTAAATCAAAAGTAGTCTTAGTAAGGGATGTTCCAAATGTTGAGAGCATGGCTAACATTTTGGAATGCAAGATATCTCATCTGCTGATGAAATATTTGGGCTTTCCTTTGGGTGCCCCGTTCAAATCGAAATCTATTTGGGATGACAATAATAGTGTATACACACATACACAAATATTCCTATAACCATAATTGCTAATAGAACATGAGACTCAAAATATCAATCCTAAGAGCTTGGATGGTCCAACGTGTTATTCATGTCAATTTATTGTAAGCACAGTGAAATAAACAAAGGCAATACCCTTACCAGCTCAAGAAGAAAATGTGAATCCTGAGAGTATAACTCATGTGAAAGACAGTGAAGTGCTCTCCCTAGGCGAGCATGCTGCTTTTTCAACATGCTACTTTCAATGCTAGAAAGACTTGGATCCATACCAAATTCATCCCGCCTGATAGATTCAATGACTAGGGATGCATTCTTATGTTCATCAAGTTCAGACAAATGTTGGGTGGGACCATGGCCAATTCCATCAAAAACTTCTAATCCAGCAACTGATTGACAAACTCCAGTACATTGTTCTTTATGCCCATCTGCCACAGCAGATACAGTTGTATTTACTTCAGAAGTGGAAGGCTTGTCCAACACATCTTGCATAGTTTTTGAGCTGATGCTTTTCTCAGGCGCAGCAACGTTCAAGCATAAAGTTTCACGTGGGTACAAATCACTAGCACCAGTGGAACAAAATGCATGGTAATCATCAATCCACTCTACAATACCAAGAGAAAGTCCTACTTCATGAAGCATGAGATGCTGCTCTGTTTGGTTGCATTCAGACAGAACGGCTGAAGCAGCATCTTTGATAAGAGATCGCATTCCTGAAAGTAATATATCAGCAGCAAAACCACGAAACTCTGTGGGTAAATAGCCAAGACAGTCAAGAACAAATCTGGATATAACGGGCACTGCTTTATTCATTTTGTCAAAATTTATGAGTAATTCATTACTCAAGTTACTAGTAGCAGTTTCAACAACCATTCTCCGTCTTGCGTATCCTTGCATCCGAGAATTCTGAGCCTCGTTTACTTCCATATTCTCCAATAAATTCTTCATAATAACTTCAAATGCATGGCGTGTATGACACTTTAAAAGAGACATGGGAACATATTTTTCGCCCCCAACTAAAGAGAACAGAGATAAAAGCTGCACTGCTGTTTGTAAAGGGGATCTTTCAAGTGCAGCTTCCAAGAATGAATCTGCAGTAGCTGAATGATCCAAGCGAATAACCTTTCCTTCTTTAGTCACTAAACATAATAAATTCTGTGTGTTGACTTCATTCAACAACCATGTTACAAGAGGACCAAGCGAGGGAGCAAATATCAGGTCCCAATGTGTCCATAAGTTTAAATCTGACAACAACGGTGCCCTACATAAAAGTTCAATAGCATCCTTGGATGTAACAGATATAAGGGCTCCAGCCTTTTGGTTGATGTCAATTTTCACCTCGGTGGTTTCCAATAAATCATTTTCATGATGGGCTAGCAAGTCTCCATCATGACTCATTCCAAATAATGTTACAGAAAATAGGACAGGTTTTGAGATTACATTGCTCTTATGCTTCCCCACAATATCTAGAAAATCAGCAACAGAACCTTCTTCAGAAATTTTGAAACCAATCAATGGGAATTGCCTCATTAGCAATAAAGAAATCATCTGTTTGGTAACTTGTTTATCTCCCCATATGCCATTCAAAGCTTGTGCTACTAAAACAACCAATTGATTCTGGAGCATGCAAACCTCTAAAGGAGATTTTTCATACACACCATCTATTAAGAAATTGTACATCTGATCAGGTAGCAGAGAGGCATGTTTTTCAAGGAACATTAAAAAATCCCCATAACCAAGGGACTTGAATGTCTTGGCGCAAAATTGCTCCGCCAGCCAAAACTCACAGTTATAAAGCTTCCTCAAGAGCTCAAGGAGTGGTATACCATAACTGTTGATGTCATAATTGAGGTCAAAATACATTGCTACTTTCCTCATAATATCTTGAACAGAAACACCTGTGAAGTAATAACACATCATAATAATGTGTAACAAGTGAATGGGGGATAATACCAGGAATGCTTGGGAATTGAGGTTAGGGAACCCAGAAATTTCACAAAATATTGAAGTATTCCCAATTCACTTAATGAGTAAATAATACCAAACTATGGTCACCCCGAAAAACGAAAATAGGCTTTTTTGATAGTGAATATCAAAGTTCAACATAATCTTCCTAAAACTTCAATTCATGTATATACATTAGTGGTATGGTGACAAGTGTCTAATGATCTGAATTCTATGCCTTTCGATAAAATTCTAAACACAAGATAATGAAAAATTAATGCCATACTGATCTGACGAACACTCAAACCACATTTGAGTTACGATATGCTTTATATGAATAGAATGAATAAAATAAATTCAAATTCGATACAATACAAAGTCAGATATAGAAGGGACCCAAAGGGGTTGAAAATAAAGTATGGGTCAAGAAGATGGCGCGGTATGGAGTGTGTGGGAATGCTTCCAATGATATTATTAGAAGCGGCCCATTTTGTTACATTGTAAGCAATGAAATTCGCACTTTGTGAATTTTTTTGGCCTACTAAATGTTACAATTTGAAGCTCCTTGGAATCATTATAAAAGCAATAATTTCTCATTTCCAGGCAATGTGGGATCTCATTCACTCCTCTCATATACTCAATCTAGGTATTGCAAGCGTAGTTTAAAGGATCCCAATATTTTACTCCTTTTCAGGCAACAATTTTGAAAAAAAATTGTTAATTTTTGGTGCATTTACAGTCCATTTAGCAATTAAAACAACTAGCCGCCCCCCCCCCCCCCCCCCCCCCCCCCCAAAATAAAATAAAATAAAATAAAAATTAGAAAATGATGGAAAATAGGGGACTGTAGTTGAACTATTAAACAAAAAAAGCCCATTTTTAAGAGCAAGCACTACTCACTGTGTATAAGCTCCACTTCATTCTCAGCAACAACTGGTGCATCCTTAACACTGGGATCAACATCTGTGATCTCATTTTCAGAAGATTTTTCAGTAAATATGTTTGTTAATTCCTTCTCACTTGTGGCTTCATGCGTATCATATATGATGTCCCACATTCCAGATTTGATAGATGAGATCTGAAATATGGAAAATAAAGCATAATTATAAATGGGATCTCATATGAAAGCATATAGGGCCATAATATGCGATGTTATATAGAAGTATTGAGCATCAAATACGTGAGTCAGTAAATGTATGCAAACAAATAGCAATGCAAAATGAGGAGATCCCAATAAACAGAGGATAAATTAAGTTACAGCACCTATTCCATCTGGAGGAGTCAAACAATTAATACAGATGTCATTAACAACGCACACTCTTGTATATGTCCCATATACTTGGGCTTATGCCTATTCTTATGATTAATAAAATTTTGCTTACTAATAAAAAAAAGTATACAAGTCATAGACAATAAAACATGGCCACTTACAAGCAATCAAGTTTATGGGCAGAGCAACCTAAAGCTTATGAAAGGCTGTAAAGATGCAAAGTTTGATGGGGCTTGGGGAGGTTGGTGCTAGAAAGAGGTGCATCAATCACAAGGGGTGAAGTTGTGGAAGCATATAAGAAAAGGGTGGAGGGTTTTCTCTAGACACACTCAACTTGAGGTGGGTGATGGGTCCAGAATCACATTTTAGCATGACTTATGGTGTGGAGATAGGATACTCAAGAAAGCCTTTCCAGAAATGTATGGGATCGCAGGTACAAAAAGCCTTAGTAGCTGATCTTTTGGAAATTTCTAGTTGCTCTATTCAATGGTACGCCAATTTTTTTAGAACAGCACACGATTAGAAAATTGATGCCTTTTCAGAGTTTTTCTGACCTATGTACTTTACAAGAGTGAGAATTGGAGATGGGAGATAAATGCCCTTTGGTGCCCGTATAACAAAGGAAAGTTCACTGTTTTTTCATTTTATCAGGTCCTCACTATCCAAAAGGCTAACCCATTTTCTCAGAAAAATATTTGGAAGATAATGGCGCCTCTAAAAGCTTCCTTAGGGATGATTTTTACTAAGAGAACCTAAGGAAATGCTGGGTCATTATGGTGGAACTAGTGTTATATGTGCAAAAATAACGGAAAACCATAGATTATCTACCACAACACTGTGAGTTAGCCAGAACCCTATGGAATGATTTATTTGATAGCAAGGGATTAGTAGGGGTGATGCCTAGAAAATTGGTTGACTTTCTAGCTAACTGAAGAGGCTTACATGGCAATCTACAAACTGGAGCAATATGTAAGACGGCTCCCATTTTTCTGTGTGGTGCATTTGGAGGGAATGAACTATAGAAATTTCAAAGATTATGAGTGGATACTGGATGAGCTTAAAGTATACTTAACACTTTGTTCCTGTAGGCAAGTGCCATAGATTTTGACGGACTAAGTGTTCATGATTTCCTTATAGCAGTTGTTGATCTTCTTAGGTGTATTTTTTGTATACGTCCGTGTACATGGGCTACCTAATGTTTTCATCAATAAAATTCTTGATTACTTATCAAAAACAAAAGTTCTACAAGACCATGCAACAAGAGTCATTAGTGGAAACCAAACACTTCTGCATGCATAGGTGTATATTCTGTTTATGACCCGTATACATGGGCTATCCCTAATGCTTTCATCAATAAAATTCTTGATTACTTATCAAAAACAAAAGTTTTACAAGACCATGCAACTAAGTCACTAGAGGAAACCATAATCGTCTGCATGCGAATAATTAAGGCCACTAGGGTATATAAAGAGTGGTTTCCTTCTAGTGAAAGAACCCTAACTATTGAGGTCAATTGTTTTTCGAAGTCATAAGAATTTTGATAGACCTCGAAACATTTAGAAATAAAAAAACTCAGCAATCCAACTTACACTTTTTTAAGTAAATAAAGTAGATGTGATACCCCATACAGACTGGTGAGTGTAGGTGGTGTATGGGGTCCCACATTGCTTGAGAGGGAAAAGTTCTCACTCTTTATAATGATTCCAATGGGACTCCAATTATACAATTGACTAGTCATTTTGGAGTATGGCCCAGATGTGGCTTGGGCCTTCCCTTATAGTGTTACAAGAGATGCACTTGTACAGGATTGAACCAATGACTTTGACCCCTAATTTATGGGAGGAGATTCCATTTTTTCAAAATACCATCGACCTAGTCAATGGACTATATATCATGAACCAACTCATAGGATGTAAACACTCATGGGTAAAGATTAGATGGAGAGAAAAAGTTGCATAGGGAATAGAGTAGCACAAGAAACAGCATGCAAATAAGCAGAAGCTTATAAACACAACACAGGAGTACAATATTTCCACTAAAGCCAAGTTGAATTGTCAAACTACCTTATCTGATTATGGAACTCTGAAAAAGCAAATCGGAGAACTGATCAATTTAATGACTCACCGACCAACATACCAAAGAATTGTAAAAAGGAATTATCTACCTTTAATAATATCATTTTTCTGGTTATCAAAAAAATATATATATCATTTTTCTGGATACTGATAAGGAGGCTGTAATAATACCACTTTTAAATGTAAGATCTGCCAGAATAAGGGTCAAGCACAATCAGTCCCTAGGTTTTGCACTCTTACATTTTGGATCCTTCGGTTTTCAATTTTATCCTTTTAATCATTAGATTTGAAATTGTTTTAATTAAGACCTTCAAATTTCTAACAGAAATCTGACATGGCATGCCACTTGTCAGAATTAATAAAAACTCTTAAAATATATAAAACAAGATTAAACAACAAAAAATTATAGAAAACTTAAAAAAACACTTAAATTAAAAATAAAACAAAAGATTGAAAAATTAAAATAATAAACTGAAAAACAATTTCTTAAAATTATTATTATTATTTTTTTTTTTTATTAAAAAAAAAAAAAAGCAGCGTCCTTAGTGTTGGAGAGCAGCATACCTAGATGGCGCCTAGGTTAGAAACCCAGGTGCACCGCCAGGGTTACCAACCAAGGCAGCCTGGATTTGCCAAGGGTGGCTGCAGCCAACCCTAATTTTTGTGTTTTTTTTTTTTCTATTTTAGGTTTTTAATTGTTTTTTAAGTTTTTATATAATCTTTAAGCTTCTAAAACTTTTTATCACATGGCATGTCACCTGTCTAAACGTGGTAGACACATGGCATGCCACGTCGGATTTTTTCTGATTTCTAAGACTCAGGAACTGATTAAGTACTTGATCAAGAAATAATTAACAATCTTAAATATGGAAGTGGTACGGGGAGGAAAGAAAAAGAGAGAAAAGAATTGACTGACAAATACTTGTGTTCTTTTCTTTTTCTCCAATTCTTCCAGCAATAATCTTCACAAATTTTCACAATGGGATTTTTACCAACAACTAACTAAAGGACTCAAGAAATAATATAAAAAGTACTGCACCAGGGCCTCTATTTTTTTTATAGGTAGAAAAGATTTTATTGATCATAAGAATTGGCGAGAGCAGGACTTTTATATGTCAAGTAATATTGGAGATAAAGATAGAAATTGACTGCAGTCCACAATCCTACTTTTATAATCAAAATCAAGCTTCATTTCCCCATATCCAACTTCCAGTACCTCAAAGTAGCAAAAGGATGTGAGATAGAATTCCTTCTTCATTATTATTATTTTTATGAGGTAATGAATCCCACTGAAAGAAAAGATTACACCCTAGAAATGAGTATAGAAGTGGTTTAAAAAACATTGGTCTAACAAAATTCCAATTAATAGATAATACTGAGATTTTATTATCTAGTTAAATTACATTATCAAAGTATGTTATGTACTAAACCCAACACGTTTGACTTACTGCAACATCTGTTAGTAATCTAGCACAGGGGAAGGATGAAAACATTAATTCAATTTTCTTCATTCGTTTCTGTTGCCTTTTTCCTCGACCTTTTACATAAAATTCAAGCATCTTCTTGAAAACCTGCAAGTATTGTTAAGAAAGTAAGATAAGTTGTACTAATAATCAAGAAAAAGAGACAAAAATCGCGAGATGTCAACTGAGAATTATATGCCATTTTTGTAAACAAACTAGCAACAACCAAAAAGATCACTCCTGTTTAGAAACATATCCTTAGCACAAGAAATAGGTGTAGAGACATGATTACTATATAAGTAGATGGACAGGCATAATTTAAAATGAAAGTGCAAATTATTCAATCTTTTAATTTCCTTTTTCCTTTCCTTGTAAAAAATTGAAAATTAAGGATATAAAAGAAAGGAACGAGAAACTTAGTTTTTCTCTTTGTTTAAGAAAATTAAGGGGGGGGGGGGGGGGGGGGGAGGAAGAGAGAGAGAGAGAGAGTCAATATTCAAACTATAACTTCCTAGCTGTTGCATATGTTCCTAAGTTTCTACAAAGTAAAAACATTACAGTCCAAACACTTCAGAGACCTGATACAATCACAAAAGATATAGCACAGTTAAAAAAAAATCTGTTCAACTCCATAATACATGTAGTATAAGAAGTAAGATTTCTTGGCAAGCGTTTCCTTTTTCTCTTGATTATTTGTCTTTCTGATAATTCAGAGAAATTCTAATAAGAGAACATCAAAACACAAGCCAAAATATAGAGCAGTGGAAAATAAACAAAAGAAGATGACTGCCTAAATCCTTCATTTACTCCTACATCTGTTGAAAAATAGGATTTAAGTGATTCTGTATGTATGTGTGTGTTCGTTCAACCCAATTGGAACACGCACGCACACGCGCACACACACATTGCATTATCAACAATGAAAACTATTGAAATTCCCAGCCAATCCAACTGAGCGAAATCCTGTACTAAAAATCCAAAAGATCATGTAATATGATATAAAAAAGGTTTCAAACTTTAGAAGTATTGTGAACTCGTTCCAAAGATTTCCACTTATAAGCATATTCTGTTAAAAAAATCATATAAAGCAAAACTAAACTTCAACACTTGGACAAATCATAGGAAGCTGTGGAAAGATGTCAAGTATAATCTGTAACAAGAGGATGAACATACCTCAGGCTCTTAGATAAATCATAGGGAGTGTGGACAGATGTGAAGTACAATCTAGAACAAGAGTATGACCATACCTCAGGCACTGTATGCTCCCGACACACCTCATTCCAGGTTGTTATGAATGACCTCATAGGGATGTTCTTTTTTGGTAAGCGTGTCCTCTTAGAGTTATTCGTAATTGCAAGATCAGCTTCATTCACTTTGCCATCCTCCTCAGTCTTGTTGTAACATTCTACTGCATCAAAATCTATATCTATATCTACCTCATATCCCTTAAGAGAGGGTGTCGACATTGTACAGTCTAGATTTTCAGTTTCATTTTTCTCTTTAAATGATTCAGAGGGTGCAGACATAGTGCAGCTTAGGTTTCCAGATTTTCCTTTCTTTTTAGACAATCCACTCCCCTCATTGTGACTTGGGTTGCCTCCAGCATGAAAAGGTTGCCCACAAATTTCACCGTTCAGCCCAAACTGTGCTATATCTTCAATTTGGGATGGGCAAGGGCAGCTACTCACTTGGTCATAACTTCTAACAGTTTGTGATAGCAAATTATTTTGGTCGCCTGTAGAATTGCCAATCCTTTCATCATAAGAAGTACAATCATCACTGTTTTCATCATCTGAGCTAACAAATGATCTTATGTGTCCTCCACATAAATCCGTCTTTTCTGATAAAAATGATTCAATACTTTGTGTAGAATTGGAAGGTTCATCCAGCTGCTTCTTCAGTGATGACAAAGGTGGATGTTTCCTGCATTTCTTATCAGATTCTGATTTCAATGCCTCCACAGATTTTTTTATTGTGGCATTCTCTGAGAACCACGCTTTTCGAATAGCAGAAATATGCATCCTATGATCATAAATCAATTGAAAAACAATATTATGTCACTTTGCATGTTTAAGAGCCAATGGGCAAATCAGTTGTTATGAGTACAAAGTGCCACTACATTGCCTTGGCCCTCAAGGAAGTTAAAATCACGAAATAAAAAAAATGACACTTTGATCCACTCCCATAGACAAAGTCTAAAGGCAGCATCAAAAAGTATGTTTAACTGGTTTTAAAACCTAGATGTTAACAATCAACATTACAGAAAATAAGACAATAGAGAGGAGATGTAGTCGAAAGTGGATGCAGTATATATTCAAGTCTAGACTATAAATGGTGAAAATCTATAGGATTAATCCAATCAACCAAAGTTTCAAATACTTATCAGATGAACACAATCAACAAGTACGATGCACAGTACAAACAAAAAAGCGAATAAAGGAAAAAACTTGTCTTTCCCTCTAAAAAAACATAAAGAAAGAGAAGTCAGAGTCCTCTTTAAGAGGCCAAAGGGAAACAAACAAAAACAAAAAAAACCAGGGGGTGCATCAAATGCGAAAGGGAAACATCTATGCACCAAATCTTCATAAGAAAAGAACTTCCCTAAGAAAAGGCACCAGTTTTTAAGGATACTTTTTTTTTTTATAAGTAAACAATAATTTTATTAATAAAATGAGGCATAGCCTTCCAAATTCGAAAAATCCCAAGAGTGAGACAGATGCAAGTCCAAAAAGCAGACTACTTGTGCTGTGGCCCTGAGAGGGGAGAGCGAGAGAGAGTCACCTTGAATGCCCAAGACTTTATACAAGGTGCTCATAGAAGCACTACAGGTAAATGCCTCGGTAAAAATACCTAGAATCGGGGTTCGAAGGGCCTTTGGGGGTAGAGATGAGAATTTTGAGTTTGAGATGAAAGTTTAAAATATTATTTTTAATATTATTATTGTTTTGGGATTTGAAAAAGTTGTATTAGGATTTGAAAAAGTTGAATTGTTTATTATATTTTGTGTGTGAATTTGGAAAAGTTGTAATGATGAGATGAGAATTTTGAGTTTGAGATGAGAATTCTCATCTACCAAACCTTCCCTAACATGTACTACCACTCTTCACTATTATCCTCAGAAAGCAACAAAAGAAACAAGTCAGTATTTGGAACTGTTTAGAAAGGGGAGTCTAATGGAAAAGCAGTATTGCCAACATTTTAAAGAAATGATAAAGCAACGAAAAAAGGCCGATGATGCTGTACCAAATGTTCCTGGCATACACATAATTTAAGGTTAGCATGGGTTCCAAAGGAAAAACTTATCGTACAACACAATTTAAGAACTTCATTCTAGTACTGATCCAAACTATGGCATTTAGAGTGCACTAATTGATGAGCTTTCGAAACTTGTGATGGAACCCTAAACCATGCAACACTAAATGCACCACATATTCCTAAGCTGAATTTCAATAGAAATGGCAATACCGTAATTTGGGCTAGAGTGATCTCGTGCGCATAGCTATATTGTCAAAAAGAAACAATTGCACAAGCACAAGCGAATGCAAAATTGGCTGAGTCAATATAAATGATCTAATAGATAAATTGTAAACTTCAAGTACCATATAAATCTCGCCAAAGATAGAAAATACATCAGTTCATTGTAGAAAGTGCATGCATTGTCATGTGAGTTTTATGTCCATAAATTAACATAGGTCTTCAGCTTCCTAGACATTCTTTTTAATGAAAGTATAATGCTATTTTATTAAAAAGTAGGAATAGATATCACATACCCCAAGCTCTGAATTCGTATGCCAAGCTTTTCCTTGCTCTCAACTGATTGCTTCTTAGCAATTAAATCCAAAAACTCTTCAGCCCTAATATCTTTATACTTAAACTTCTTACTCCAAACGAACTTGCAAAGGAAAGAAATTATCTCTTCACAAGTGATTTTAAAGACTTCTGTTACATCAGAGTTCACTGAGAAATAATGCAAGATAAGTGGGTGTCGTAGCAAAGGGCCCAACTCCAGCTCTTCAAACTTCTCTACACCCTCGTTCTCGCATATTGCCACTTCCAAATCATACAATGAAGTAATTCTTCGAACCTCAATAAAGCAATGGATAAATGCATTTATCTACATGACCACCAAAACATATAAAGATTTTATGGATGCTCACTGCATCAAAAAATTAAACAAAAATTAAGGGAATATCCTACCCACCATGTTGATCGTTAAGGAAATGGTGTAAAAGAACTGCTTCTAAGTTTTCTCTTGGTTTTCACGCAGAGACTCAGAATCAACTAAACCAAGCAGACCAATTAATAGACTAGTCATAGAGCTCCCCATAAAAGCAAAAATGAATTTCCCAAAAGTTTTGATCTCCCGTATCCATGCTTCTTTTAGGTTGAATGAAAATCGGCCTCTCTTTGGGGACAGCAAAATGTGGCTTCATAGATTTTTTTTATTGACAAACAAAATTTTATTGAACATGAAATAGATAAGAATTTGAGTACACTGGACAAAGGCCCGAGTATACGGGTATATACATTCTTGATCTGAATGTAAAAATGAATCATTTCTCTTTGTGGCCTACTTGGAGAGAGCAATATATGACGCCATCCATATATGATATTTGTCAATTCTACTTCTTTTTCAAAAGCACTCCCTCCCTCCTTCCGCTCTCTAGCACTTGCTTCTTTGCCTATGCACTTAAAAATCCACTCTTCTTTAGGTAAAAGGAAGAAAGCTTAGGTTGTGTTTGGTAATTTTTATTACTATTTATATACAGTTCACTCTTATTCATAGAGTATTAATTATTTTTTTATTATTATTTACAGATTATCTAAAATCATTTTTTTTATAGGTAAACGGTAATATTAATACAAATAGGTAAAGCCCAAGTATACAAGATGTAATACAAGAGATAAGACCTATCTAGTTCACTATAGAAGCAGATTATCTAAAATCATCTCAGTATCTAAACGTAACCTTAGACAACTCACCCCAAAGAAAGCTCAGCCCTCTCTTTAGTTTTTCTCTCCATCTTCTCTCTAGGAAAAAAAAACCGTAGCTGACCCTCTCCATCGGAGGGGGAGGGAGGAGCTTCGAGCTTCTTATGGTCTCCCATCTGTTTACTCTCTTCTCCATCACCATAGTTTTAATGGGAGGTTTAGATAGTGAGATGATATGAGATGAAATGAAAATTCAATAAAATATTATTATAATATTATTTTTATTTTAAGATTTTAAAAAATCAAATTATTTATTATACTTTATATGAAAATTTAAAAATTTTATAATAATTAGATGAGATGAGTTGAGAAACTCTCTCAATCCAAACAACCCTAAGTATTTTCCATTTATCTTTTTTCTTCCACTAGATTGGAAAATATTTGATATATTGCCTTCTGGCCTCCAAACCACCACACACCCAATGGAAGCACCGCTAAACAAACAGCACGTGGAACACACGTCTCCAAGGCCGTATGCTTTTTCCAAGAGCCAAAACAAATTGGAAAATGATTTACACACAATATTTTTCATAATATATTTCACAATAATGTGTTAAATGAGGGATATTTTTATAAAATGCTTTATAAAAATAACATTATTTTACAAAAATACCCTCAACTTACAACATTATTATGAAAATGTGTTGTGTGTATCATTACTCAAACAAATTATGGAAATAATTTTGCCCGGCCACATCCAAAGGGAAGGTCTTTTAGTCCTTTCGGATATGTAGGAGGGGCATTCTAGCCCAACTCAGCAACTGTAACAGGGGTATGAATATATGATTAGTATCTGCAACCAATATAAGATCTGTAGATGGGCACTTTGGTCAGAATCATAGCATGAATTCCTACTGGGTATGGCCTAAACTCGCTCTTTTATTATAAATAAATATGCATGGACTCTCTTTCTCTCAAGAAAGCCATACTTGACACCAGTCACTAGTCACCACCATTATCCACGCTCCAACAAGTTGACCTATGCTTTTGACCTTAACCCATCAAATGTTTGGTTACAAAATTAGGTTTAACATCCGGCCTACATATGTTCATATTAAGTTATTTAACAAGGAGCAGAAATAGAAATGATTATAAGCATTACAAACTGGTCATTGTATTACACAACCGACGCACGCAGACATTCATCAGGCAAGACAAATTAATTTCTTGACCATTTGGTTCAATTAGAATTAACTTAGAAAAATCCGAGTTCTTCTCAGGGAAAAAAATATTGGAAAATACTTTAAACATAAAAGTATTACACAAAAGTAAATCTATAAACTGATGTTACGTTAAATTGTAAAGTTATTTTTATTGTAAAGTACATCTAACGTATCTCATAAAAACACATCAGTTTGTCGGTTTACTTTATGTAATCTTTTTGTATATATAACAGTTCTAAAAAACATTTGTAATTCAAATTCTCCATATCAACTTGTTTTTTATTTTTTTTTTCAAAAAATGGGCAAACAGTGTAAATACATACCCACATATATCCACACATGCATATGTAAATTCTTATAGACTCAGGACCGATCGTCCCGTGCTACCTTACGCTGGGGGAGGGGGATCCATTAAAGTAAAAGGAAATGCTAGGGCCACCGAGAAGTATTACTAATAAGTGCACTTTTTTATTTTGTTTATTTTTTCTTCAAATATTTTTTTAAATCACTTTAAATATTTTTTTGAAAAAAAAATCACAAACTCATTTAAAAAAATTTATTTAATCAAAAAACCACCGTAGTAGCCTTTCTCGATGGCTATCCTCGGGGGGATAAGGGATAAGCATATCCTTAAAGTAAAAGGTCGTTTCTAATGTTAAAAAATAATTCTTTTTTTTAAATGATAGTCAGTATTTTTTTAAAACTCTTCAAACAAATATACTTTAAATGAGAAGTATTTTGTTAAAATAACTTATAAAAATAATATTATTGTATAAAAATATCCTCGTTATAAAATATAATTATATAAAAAATTGAAAAAATAGTGGAAAAGTAGTCGTACGTATAAATTTATTTTTTGAATATTCAATTAGCCTTGTAGGTTTAGGTCTGGTTTAGATACTAAGAGCCTCTCATCTCATTCATCTTAATATCCAATCGTCACAAACATAAATATTTTTTAATTTTAAATATTTAACCTTTTTATTTAATTATTACAATTTTTTTAAACTTCCAAACAAAATAAGAAAAAATTCAACTTTTTGAAATACCAAAATATAAATTATATTAAAAAAATTAAATTCTAAAAATATTTAATTTTATAATTTTTTTATTTAATTTTTTTCTCTCATTTTCCAAAAACTCATAAAACATTTATTCACAAATCATTTCATTATTATTTACAAAAAAAAAAAAAAAAATATCCTCCCACCGGTTGGCCTGCTATCCCTCTAATAACAGCCATCCAATGAATGTTTGCCACGTAAGCTCTTCTATTTCACATCTCATGTGCCTGTCTATAGCTGATAATACCGTGAAAAAAGCTCCCCTATCTCTCTCTGCTCTGCCCTCCAGTGAAAAAATCTTCTCCTCTCTCAGCTATAATTCCTCAAACCAGTTATGAGGAGAAAGCTCCTCCTCCTCCTCACCCAACAAGGCAAAGATGCAGCCAGCCATAATAGAAAGCTGCCTACCCCACAAGAACTCTATCCCACTATGAGTCTTAAGGGCTCGATTCCCAAGAAGCCTCTATCAAGGTCATAGAGGACCTCCAGAACGCTCTCTTCAGGGTCATCTCCTCTAGGAGAGGCAGAAATGACAAGTTAGTAGCTGATACCTCGAGAAAGGTTGATGCTGCAAACAACAAGCTTGCAGTTCTTGACATGAAGGTGGATTCAAAGCCTAGGTATGGGGAGGCTTTCGCGCCATTGGGATTGCTTCTGGTGTGACTCTGCAGGGAATTGGGACTGTCATGCCACATATTCTTGGGGGGCTTGGCCAAATTTGGGGTCCTGTTAGGAGTGCTACCAAGTCTTCTCCTTGAACGAGCAAATATTTTTGTTACTTTGCTTTTCTTCAGTCTGTTTATTGGGCTTTCATTTATATAAAAAAAAAACAAAGAGAGAGAGCTTGAAATGGCAGAAAAATGGAAGGTGCTGTGATTCATGGCAGTGGTCCTATTCCTTGGGATTGCTCTCACTTGCAGAAGGATAACGATGTTTCCTATTGGGCCATGAAGCATAAATCTTACTCATTTGTTGAGTAGTATATAAAAAATCATTTTGTTGGTGGAGTCAGTGAGCTAAGTGATGTAAAGAATTAATAGAATGTCTTTAAAGAGTAGAGGAATGGGTGGAGGAGAGTTAGCTAAGAATGTTTTGCGTCGGGACTGGGTTCTTTTGTTGTGCGCAGCTTCTGTGTTGGAATGCTCTTCACCGACATATATTTTTTTCTCAAATGGGTTACAGTTTGGTGGGCGACGAAGCTCATGGGCGACGAAGCTTCATGGGGGAGAAAGAGCTTCGTGGGTGCGATGGCGTTTTCCGGTTGTGGAGGCAACAAACCTGGTTTGCTGCAATGGTGGTCTGGATTTGGTGTGGCGGTAGACTGGTTTGAAGAAGAAGATGAAGTTACTATCTTCTGACTGCTCACATTCTCCTATTATAAATTGAGGAATCTATTGAAACTCGAAACACTCTACACTCCTTTTTTTTTTTTTTTTTTTTTTTTTTTTTTTAATATTTTTTTTGAATTTATTCTTTTTAAATTAATTTAATTCTTTTATTTATTATTTATATATTAAATATTTGATAAAAGATAAAATAATAAAAATTAAAAAAAATTGTGAAACGTGGAGTATGCATGAATAGTAAGAAATTGTAAAGATTTTTTCTTATAAATTAACTTTTCTTAATAAAATCAATTTTAGTGTGTATAATATTAAACAGCCTACGTGTCATGTTTTGATCGGAGGCTATTAAATGCCCAACATCAACCCAATCGGTCAAAAGTGGATCTCTACTTACAAGTTATTTTACTACTACTTACAATAATTTTACTATTTATCCTTTTAACATACCACTCATCACATTTATTTTTTTATTTTTTATCTTTTTATTTTTATTGAACTAATTAAATTTTTCTACTCTTATCTCATTGTCCAAACCAAGCCGTCGAATGATGGTTGCGCTCATCTTCTCAGCAAACCAAATAGATCAATTACTAATGCTCTCGGTACTCTCAAATAAACTAAAAGAAAGTCTAACCTTCGATTGCGCACGACCATTTTCCTCCACTTCCTCAGCAACCAAGCAGGGTTTAACTAGAGAAGAAAAAATATAAAATAACTAACTAAAAGAAGCAAATATGCACCCCCGCGTTACGTACCTTCCCTTCCGTGACTAAAAGGCGCCGAAGATTCGGAACCTCCTGCATCGAAAATCCTAAAGAGCTCCACGAGTCTGCCTGGAGCATCAAGAGCGCATCCAGAGACACTTTCCACGACGTCACGCTCTCTCCACTCCCAACAATTTTGAGGCGAGCCTCCTCAACGGCGCGTCCCACCTTCTTGAGAAGCTGATCTTTTGAGTCTTTCGAAGTTTGGGATCTTTCCTTGGACCGGTTCTGGTGAGGGGGCCTAGGACTAGAGTTTTGGGCAAGCAAAGAAAGGTTTTGCTGGTTCATTAGGGTGCCGAATTGAAGTGGAGCCCCTTGAGCTTGCACCGGTGGCTTATGGCGCCGGCGCCTGCTACTTCCACCTCCGCCAGAGGAGGATGGCTGTCCGTACATAGGTGGGAGAGACACTGGGAGAGTGAGGAAAACGAAATACAACTAAAAGAGTGAAGGCGACGGAAAGTCTTGAGGACTCACTCACCCATCATGGGCGATCCTAGTTTATGGCGTGCGAATGTGTTTCCGTACAATTTTTTAAAGGATGTTTCGTACGGTATCGGAACCCACCAACCTGATATCTTTATCTTGATGTTTTTCTGTGGGTACTGCTATGGCTACCGCTGGGGTTCCGCGACGCTGCCGCTAGGCCAAATTTTTTTTTTTTTTTTTTTTATGATATCACTTTTTTAATAGTTTTAAATTTTTTAAAAAATATAAAAACATCATAATAATATTAAAATAAAATTTCTTAATCACTAAGAAAAAAGAAAAACAAAAAAAAAACTGAGAGCGGGGGATATAGCATTATTCTTTTTCTTTTCCAGCAACGGGCGGGCCCACGGGACATCGAACATGGGAGACTTGAATGTAACGTGATTTTTCTTCTCTCGTGTCGGGAGTGGGCATGTTCGGGCGAATGAAGTACGGTAAAACAAATATGTAAATTGTAATTAATTTAGGTGTGGTTGGGTCCTTTTCAACTTCCAATCCTATGCAAGTGCACTAAAGCAAAAGCCTAAATTCAAGCAGGAAAGTAACTTTATTATAAGGGAAAATAAAAAATAAAAAATAGAAAGAAAGAAGAGGAAGTAACGAGATCATTTATATTCGAGGATAATGTTATATGTTTATATATATATCTTCTATATATAAAAAGTGTGTATGTAACGGAAAATTTTGTTTTAACGGTTTTTTTTGTTTTTCCGTTAAAGTTAACACCGTTTGTTTTAACGGTTTGGCATATAAAATGAAGACATAAATATTGAGAGAGATAACATTCAATGTTGTTATATGATTTATTAATCACAATAATTATAATACTTAATAGTTTATATAATAATAAGTAATTAAAGATTAGTTATTATATTTTTCTCTTTCTCCTTAACATATACACGTGTATTATGTGCATAAGACGTGAATTTATAAGTATAATATATGTGTGTTATACGTTTCATTAATTCAGATTACTGAGTATTCCAAATTTAAAAATCTCATATAATATATAATACAAGTGTGTTTAGTCAAAGTGTTTTTTTCCTATGGTAGTAGGACGTAACTTCCGTTAAGTCATATTCCACATATGGGCTTGCTATGGTGGGTACGTGATAAAAGTCGTGATCCTTGAGCTAATCAAGAAAGAGTAAATTCGGCCAACAACTTCAAAATATATTTTAGGATTTATATATATGCTATATATAGAAAATATTATACCATAAATTTTATAAAAAGATTATATTTTAACTTTATGTTGTCCCTGATCGAATCAACCAATAACAAAATAATAATTTCAATGTTGTCTCTATTGATCGTCTACAGGATGACATAAATTGATGAATTATAATATAAACATCAAGCAACACATATTTTGAACTACCGTTTGTGTTAAACTTTTATTAAATTTTTCGTATACATCTTTGCTAAAATTATGGATATTATAAACATGTATTAGATTATATGATATTTTGAACTAATTTTTTTATTTTTTCCAATATACCTTAAATTATTAAGTGACATCAATAATTTTTATAAAATATATATTATTTTTTAGAAATAATCATTTCATAAAATTAGACAAACGTGTTTTGCACGTTGCTCCCACCTAGTATATATATAAAAGTATAAATTGTAACGAAATTTTATAAGTTTAACGATTTTTATTATTTTATCGTTAAAATTAATATTGTTAGTTATATAAATAAATTAAAATGACTATTTTTCTTATTAAAAATTCTTATTTTTTTAATCTCTCTCCCCTATCACTTATAAATAAATTCATATTTATCAAAATTCATGCATCGATCCTGGAACCAATGCATTGATGATCATTTATTTAGGATGTATAGTAGATATATATATATTCTATTAAATATATATCTATATAAATATATATTCTATATTCAATTATTTTTATATATGTGATCTAAAATATCTATTCATTTCTTATATAAACAGAGAAATGTAAAATAATTAAGTTTAAATCTATTTACCAATTACATTTATGAATATAATTATTTCAATAAAATATAATTATTTCAATAAAATATTATGTATTTATCAATTTAAATTCATTATGAAACATTAAAATAAAATAATAATATCTTATAAAAACCTTAGTATTTTATTTCTTTATAAAAATTATATCACTTTTTAAAAATAATCACTTTATTAAACTTAAAAAACATACTTTGCACATTGCTTTATTGTTAATGGTTTATTTCCTGTACTGCACAGTTTTGGTTCAAGGTTTTTTTTTTTCACGTATTTATTGTTGAGTTTTGCTACATACAAGCACAGTTGCGCACTAATCTGTGTACCAATACTGATTTATTCATACTTAAAATTTAAATTAACACTGTTTTCAATTAAATCTACTTTTTGATCAATCACATCATATTGGTGCACAAATTAGTGCACAATTATGCTTGCAACTATATTTTTCCTTTATCGTTTACAGTCGTACCTAGGAGCACATGCAGTAATAAATAATAAGATTTTAATTCTAAATGCTTCAAAACCGATTTAAGTTTATCTTACTATTTAATATTAAAAAATATATTTTTTTTTCTAAAAGCATTACATTATTAATCAAAAATATTTCCTTAATAAAAATAATATTTCTATACACTGGCCGAACGTCCCTTGGACGTTGCCCAACTACTAGTATAATAGTAAAGTGTGTAAATATTGTATAATTATTTTTTTAAAAAAATACAATTAAAAAATTAATTTTTTTAATATAAATCTCATATTTATTATTTTTTTAAAGTGATTATATGAAACTTGCATAGTCATTACTACAACTATAATTTCTTTATCTTCACTTGGGCTAATAATCAAAGTGTTTCATCTCATCTCATCTAATTATTATAATTTTCTCAAATTCTTACATAAAATATAATAAATAATTCAACTTTTTTAAATATCAAAATAATAATATTAAAAAATAATATTCTAATAATATTTTATTCAACTTTCATCATTTTATCTCGTCTCACTATCCAAATTGCACATTAGTACACCAAACCTTTTACTTTCATGTATCTTCTTTACTATACGATTGTTTTAATAGTTTTCATTTTACTCTATTAAAAATACTTTATCCTTTTGAACCAAACTTTATGTTGAACCTAAGATTTCAAGTTTTGTGTAATTATATATTTACACATGGATTTTGATGATAACAAATGAATTCAAAGAATGAAGGAGTCTCAAGCTCAAGTTGTCCACACAATGGAGTCAAGCACATCAAGAAAACAAGTATGAGTAAGAAGGAAACAAGTTCACATTAAAGTCATAGAAGAATGTTGTAAATCTCTTAAAATTCGAAATTAGGATTAAGGCTCAAAAATTAATATTTTATCATAAAGCATTAAAATACATTTTCCACATGTGCATGAATATTTTGAAAATTATATTTGAAAATTTTGAAAGATAATTTATTGTCATCTTTCACATGTGCATGACATGATTAAAGGTTTGAACTTTGAAAATATAAAGATGATTGATTGTCATCTTTCACATGTGCATGTTTTATTTGAATATTTTCAAAAGTGATTGATGCTTTTCTTGACTTATGCAAAAGGAAGATGTCTTTGTTTGAAAAGTTTGAAAAGTAAAGTGTGCTCCTTTTGTCATATGCAAAAAGTAAAAAGATTAGGTTTGAATTTTTGAAAAGTGAATGATGATGTCTTTGACATGTGAATCTTTTTAAATTTGAATATGAAGTCTCATATGCCTATAAATAAATCATTTGAGAGCTTCACATTCACAACACCAAGAGCATACAATATTCATTCAAAGCTTTCATTCTCTCTTCTTTAAGCATTGAGCCTTAACTCTTATTCATTTTGAGAGATATAGTTTGTGCTTGTATTGTTCTTATTTCACTCATTGAGGAGTGTTTTCTGATATCCTACCCACTATCAATTCTTGTATCAGTAAAAGGGTGTGTACAACCCTTGTGCGTGTAGAAAGTGTTCTACACAGGGAATCGTTGAATCACCACGTGTAAGGTGATTGCAAGTGTAGAGGGTGTTCTACACGGATCCTTTGTAGCGGTGTTGTTCAAATGTGTAATAGGTTTCTATCTCCACCTGAAAGAGATTGAATAGTGAATTCGGGGATCCTCAAGGGGTAGCTTAGGCGAGGACGTAGGAAGTGGGGCCGAACCTCATTAACATACTGAGTTTGCTTCTCTCTTACCCTTACTCTTTATATTTATTGTTATTTCGTATTTTGTTTATATTTTAAATTGTATATTTGATTTATAATTGTTATTTTTTTTAATACAACTCAATTTACCCCCCCTCTTGTGTTAGTCATCTGGACAACACTTTATTCAAACTTAAAATTACAAAAAATAAAAATAAAAAATTATTGAGATTATGTTTGAATGTTGAACTGATTTCAGATGATTTGATAAATAGTTTGTAAATAATAATAAACTATTTATGAAAAATAGTGAAGTAATCTCTAACTTTGCTTACAAAACATAGTCTTAACTATTGATAGCCTTGATAAGATAACGACTGTTTGGGTGGTGAAGAATACTTCATTACTATTTATTATTTTATTATTAATTTTCATATATTTTTTACTATGTTGTATTATTATTCATTATTACTCAATACTTTTTTATTAATTTTTTTATTATTATTTGTAGAGTATATGAGATTACCTCATCACTCAAACACAATCTTATTTTCACAAATCCAACATACTGGGATAATTGATGATTCTTCGTTCTTTATCTCGTATAGACGAGCAGATTCTTCAAAATATATGTGTAAATGGGCCAAAAAAATAATAATAATAAAGAGTCGAGCCACTAAAAAGACTATACTCCTATTACATATAAAGAGTTTTATTACGTATAAGTAAAGTCGTGTATTAATCTATATATCAATATTGATTCCTTCATATTTAAAATTTAAATTAACATTATTTTTAATAAAATTTACTTTTTGATCAATTACATTAATTAAATATACATATTAATATATAGTTATACTTGTAATTAGATTTTTCCATTAAAAAAATGTTTGTGAAATAAGATGAATATGTGCATGCATGCATCAATCAAGGTGACGTAAATGTCCCCGCTGGACAGAATTTAGAATAATTCTAACTATTAATTTTAATAGATAATCAATACAAAGAAGATAAAAAAAATTCGACGAAAATGTGGAAGAAACACTATTTTCAATTAAAAATTATCAAAACTCCATGTTGTTAAACCAAACCCACAAATAGGGTTCAAATAGCTGTAAATTTGAAAATATTAAGATTTTATCAAAAGTAACAAAATCTTAATAAATATACTAAAAATAAATGCGTAAATAAAGAAGTAACCTAACAAGAATCTAGACAAAATGGAAATAAAAATCACTTCTTAACTAGAAAATGAAATATTAGTATAAAATGTAGAAAATATCTAAAATTGGAGAATTGAAGGGTAAAATAACTTATTTTGAGCTTGAAAACAATGTTAGAATAGTCCGGTCGGCGGGGAGGGGGGTGATGGACAATCCATCATTTTTTCCTCCAACCTTTTTTTTAAATTGATTAATAAAATTTTTTATTGAAAATACTAAATTAAAATTAAGTGACTTATTACATGAAAATTACATAATAAATTGTACAATTATTAATATATACTAGTACTATATATTATAGTTATACATTAAAGAATATGATACCTATGTAATATTGTGATATATTAATAATTAATTATATACAATTATTTATATAAATAACATATATAAATAATAATTTTTATTTTAATTTGGTCCGATCCAGTTCGGTTTGGGGTGAAAAATCCCTGGACCGGGACCGGACCGAATGAATTCAGTCCTATAAAAATTAGACCGGATCAGACCGAATCAAATTTGGTCTGGTCCAAAAATGGCTGGTCCGGACTGGCCGAATCTCACCCCTGTCGAGAACAATACCGACAGAGCATAGTTTGGTGTACACAGTGTGTGTGCCAGAAAGAGTTTTACGAATTTGGGTCATATGTGCGAGTCCAATATCCATAATCAAAGTTATGACCAAAATATTGATACGTGCTCAAAACTGTCACAAATTAAGGAAAAGTCACTGTTTCTTGTCTTATTGTGTTGACCTGCTATTTTGCGATAATTCAGCTAGGGTCATCATTGTACAATCTGACAACTCAATATCATCTTACTCGAATTTCTCTGCATCATATTATGAGCATAATAACTATGATTTTGTCTCCGGCACGGCACATAATATGTAAAAATTAGCAAGACAATTATACATCAATATGACATCTACCTAATCGTGTGCTCAAAGGGACCAACTTGTCCACGCATGTTACACAAACAAATATCTTAATAGAAAGGGGTGGTGTGCGGGAAAGAAACAACAAAATAAGTAAAGGAAAAGGAAAAGGTAAAAGAGTGAGGAAGAGAATAAAAGAAAAAGAGGTAAGAAAGAGGAGAAAAAGAGCATAGGGTGAGTAAGAGAAAACATTAAAAAAGAAAAGAAAAGAAAAGAATATAGAGTAGAAAAAACGAAGAAGCAGAGAGTGTAAATGGTTTGTTTAGAAATACATCTCATTTTAAAATTTTTATTTTATTTTATTTTTAAAAATAATTCAAATATAAAATTTTAAACTAATCATTATATGTACGATAAAGTAGCTCATTGGAATTAGGAAATGAAAAGTCTAAGAGCATTGGCATTAGCTTCATCAAAGCCATCTTCAAAATTTGATGAAAAAGTACAAGTTTTTTATAAATCTAAACCTTCCTATCTATAATCTCACATTGGATTAGCCATTTGATTCATCAAAATAATAATATAATATTGTTATTTTAATAATAATATAATTTTTTTTTCATATTTTAAAATTAAACTAACTATATGTACACTAATAATTTAATATGATATTTAAATTATTGATTTCCAACTAATTTTTTTCCTCAACCTAATTACCAACAAACACATACAATTTGTTCATCAAATATTGAAGGCAGTA